>BOPP01000010.1:1960229-2008830 GCA_017312745.1 Gryllus bimaculatus | reverse complement strand
CAATGGCGCGTGCGTGGGATCGCGGCTGAGTCAGCGTCGAGGCGCCGCCGCCGCCGAGGCGACACGCTTCAGATGCGCCTTCCGGACGCCCGCCTTCGCAGCGCCGGCAGGTGGCGGCCCCGCGCCTCTCCGAGACTCCCACGCTCACTTACCCCAATCGCTTCGGGGGAACAAAGAACACTTATGCCAAAGCACATTATAATTTAACGATTAAATACGTACTATTCGTCTCTGTCATTATTCAACTATCAAGTAATATTTTTCACAACAATAAATATTTTAAATACATTAATGTAATAGAGTCGCGATGATCCCAGGTAATAGGGGATGAAAGTATTTCGGATTACAAAAAAATTCGGATTACACGAAAAAAAGAACAATTCATATCGGAATTTTCAAGTACAATATACAAATAAATAAAATGCGCAGGTACTATTAAAATTACAGGTACATACAGGTACATGAGTGCGAACTACTTACAGCAAGAATGCAGACAGACTTGACACTGGCACCGACCGCCACACGCGTGGCGACACACAACGCAGTGACGCTAACTCATCAAGAGCCAGCCTTTGATTATCCCTGTTTTTGTTTGTTTGGTGACTTGACGCACATTAGGTTTTTTCTTCTTCTCAGATTGCACAGAATCTCGGTTCAGCGAAGTTCAGATAAGAGATATTTTCAATAAATCAGTATGACTAACTCTTATGAAGAAATGTTCTTTTTTCGTATATAAGCAAATATACACACTATATATCTGCACAATAATATTTGTACTATTTTTGACTGCATTTATGAAGCGAAAGGATCAGCGACTCAGCTTTCTGTATGATTTATCCTTTTTGTTTTCGTCTAAGAACAGTAAATACTATATGTGACGTATGGGGGGGGGATATTTACTGCTGCTTTCTCTTATACATAATATAGAAGAACTATTTTAAATATGCAAAAAATCGTTTTCAACATTTTGCCGAAAATACATGTTGTAGGGCTCCTAGGGTAAAGAAAATGTAGTTTTTTTGTTTGGTTTTCATTTTCAAAAGTCGGTCTCCCTAGCCGTCCCACTATGGTCACCCTTAAAGCCAAATTCCGTTCAGAATTTTCTCCAAAGTGGATATTCCTTGATCCAACTCACCGCTTTCAACATCCTGCGAAATCATACGAATTTTTGAACTTTGAAGAGTTTATGTCTCATTCCCAGCGAGTTTAAAAATGGGGCTAGCCTTTCGATTACGCTCTATGAGCTGAGTAGGGAGGCAGCATCGATGTCCATGATTTCAAAATATCGATGTTGTTTTAAAACCCATCGATGTATTTAACATAATTTTTTGAAGCCGACGTTTCTTAACATCGATCTTTTGTGTTCGATACTTTTAAGAGCTTGATATTTTATTCTTAATGAAAAAGTATCATCATAAACAAAATCTATAATAATTTTCAATTATCCATAAATTGAACTTTATTCAGACCAAAGAGATTAAGGATGTAAAATAAATAAAATCGAGTTTTTGTCGATAAATTAAGTTGAATTATTTTTGAATTATCCAAACACACCATGAAGTTTTGTTAATTGTCCTGGTCCTGATTGTAATTTGGAAGTTAAATTTCAATTAAAATTGAATAAACGCGACCACCTGAAGATTAATTCCCCTGGCGTGAACATTAATGGCTACTAATCCAATTCTAAGGGGCCGTCCATAAATAATGTAAAGGCAAATTTGGAGTATTTTGAGTGCCCCGCCTTCCCTGTAACCCACCGGCAACGCGCTAGAATCCTCCTAAATAATTACAGGACGCTTGTGACAACACTTCACACTCCCTTTTACAGCAAGTAAAATAAATGAAATAAGTAAAAAAAAAACAAACAAAACATTTGCTTAATTTTATTTGTGTGACATTTTAAAATTTATGATAATTAAAGTTAGAATTAGGTGGTGATGCTGACCGCACCTAACAATAAGTTTGGAGAAAATAGTTGAGTGAAAGAAGGATGCATAGGCGAGACGATTTCTGAGAAGCGGTGCAACTGCCGTCATGGTTCATGCATGGGCGAGAGACTATTGTGCCAACTTAATTCGATTCTAGAATATAGGCTTACTACTGCTCAGTTTAAATATTTTCTTCGTGACCTCACAGATTCAGTCAATATATCATTGATTAAAAATATTTTTATTTGTTGTAACAATTATATCATAGTGTCGTTATATTTTTTAATTTAATTCGTTAATATCTTAATATTTCAGTATGTGACTGAATAAAAGGAATTATTTCAGCAAATATTGAAAATTTAAAAAAGTACTGTTACGTAACACACTCCCAATGTAAATTTAAGGACGACCCCTAAGTATATCGGTTTCATTATCATCAATATTTTAATTTTGAACATCCAAGTTTAGGAACGTCGATGTTTCTTCTCCTGTACTGAGTGGTCCAGTACCACGCAGAATCTGCGAACGCCTGTCGCTCCGCGCTCGAGTGTCCGTGTGCGTCGAAAGCAGGCGCTGGAGGCCTGCGGAGGAATCCGCTTGGGGCGTTGCGTGCGCGAGATGCCGTGGTCGCCGCCCGTCCCGTTCCGTGTGGGCCCGTTTCTGAGCCCCCGCCCCTGCGCCTGCCCCTACCGCTGCCATGCCGCTGCCCGGCGCCCGGAAACCCAGCCGCGCAGCGCTGCCCCGCGCCGGGCCGGGCCAGGAGGCGTGGCGCGAGCTCGGGATGGAGCCTTCCTATTCCTGACCCTAGGATAAGTAGCTTAACGAAATGAGTGCGGACCCGACCGCCAAACTTTTATCCGAGCTCCTTTACAAAAGTGTATGATAAACACGTAGTGTTATTACCCTAAATAATAAAAATATCCCCTAAAATAGGCCCTACATGCGGGCCGATCGTTAGTTCACTGCTTAGGATTCGTGTTCCACAACAATTAGGAGTCAAGTATATCAGTTAACACTTCTCCGTCCTTTTACATTTGCATTTCCATTAAACAATACTCATTTTTCTCAAATTTTCTTTTTCCATAATAAATAAATCTCAATGTGGTCTATTAATTACCTTTTTTCCACATATTCCACCACTCATATTCCACCAAACCATTAATGTTATGAAGACTTTATTCCGTTTCAGTCGCATATCCTTATAATGTAACACGATCCGCTTGGGGTCATCTCTTGACTTTTTTTCCCTGAACCTAGTTACGGACTTCAGATTTGAAGTAATGGCGTATTTTACTCCTTTGATGTTGAGACTCGAAATGAACTGACACAACTTACGTTAACAAGGAATCACATTATACAGCCTAAATAGTATTTTTTGTTTGATACTAAAAATGCGTTTTCTTTCTTTTAACGCCTAAAATGCTTGTTTTCTGTCATTAAAACAGTGCAGCAAAAAGTCTTACGCAAAACCTAGACTGATGTGTAAATCTATATTTCTGAGACTGATCTCTGCATTAAAAACGAACACTATTAATGCATTATTGTCCCATCATCGAAATGGGGAAAATGGAGAAGGTGTTGAACAGAAATATCATTTTCCCAAAACATACTGATTCTGAAGGAAAATATCTGTTTAACATGTCCTTTGCAGCCATATTTTGTTCTAAAATTTTATACTCAGCTTTGTAACCAATCAACTTGTAGCAAAATTATATGAATGTTCTAAGAGGCAACGCCATGTCAATATTTTTACGGAGGGAGGCAGATGTAACTTCAATCGAGTAATGAAATTTATTAATTTGCATTATGAACGATGCCATTTAATGATTGCGTTTTGTCAACAATGAACTATTAGATGTACAAATTCATAAAATTTTCATTCAAAAAACTCTTAATTTTTGTAAGCAGTATTTCTGAAGAAAGTAAAGGCAATGTCCAAATGGCTGACGAAGATGAAGAGAGCGCTCTGGTGGGCGACGCAAGAAGCATGCGAGTTGGGCCCTGCGACACAGGGCGCGCAGTGAGCGCTCCTCGTTTTAGCAAGGGAGACTGCACGAGTATTGGGTTACGTGGGAACCTTCATTGCTAGCACACGACTATCAGGTTGTCTTATTTCCAGACAGCAGCGTCCCGGTTCTAATGCAGTCATCTTGTTTCAGATATGTGAAGTTCATTATAAAGTTATGGTGTTGGTGGATGTGTGCGGGAGTTCTGTGGCTTTCGCCTTTCAGTGACCGCGGCAGTGGCCTTTTGTTCCCTGGGGGAAAAACTGTTCTTGTAGCAAGTGGAACAACAGAGGTTGAAGCTACTGAGAAATATATATATATATTAATAATATATAATATATATATATATAATATATATATATAATATATATATATATATAAAATTTGAGCAAACATGATCGTAAGATGACGAAAACAGACCCCACAGTTCGAAATTTTTGGATCTCCTCCACCAACTACATTGCCAGATGAGAATGAAATCTGTCCCAAAAATTTAAATAATGTTAAATAATGTTTTGAACAACTTTTTTCAAAGTATGAATGTGATCGCGTAATTTTATGGAAGTAATGGCTAAGAAAAAAAACTAAATAAGAGATTCTCGAATATTGCTCCATTTTGGAAAACTTCTTCAATGAAAGAGATTAAAGTTTTCTTAAAAAGTGGCATAGGTATTATTTTCATAAAATGGTACCATTTGTTATCGGAACACGAGTTTTTGTTGTGCAAAATATATGTAAGAACTTGTCCAACTCCCAGCTCATTCATAAGACTGGGCAGTAGAGGATATTGCATTTGGGGGAACTGCCCACATTTTGCGCAAATTCTTGAAGAGACACGCAGTCACTAGATCTGCCCCTTATAGGAAGTTGGTGGGAAACTGGAACCGACACCTGATATATTTAGTAATAACGATAGCATATAACAGACCAGACATTACGCTAATTGATAAAATTAACAAAATCACTTACTTAATAGATATCGCAATCCTAAACACACACAACATTCAGTCCTCCCACACCTTAAATTTTCCAAATATACTGATTTAGCAAAGAAAATAAAAGAAATGTGGAAAATGCAGAAAGTTTATACGGTACTCATCATAGTGTCCGCAACTAGTGAAATCCCAATAACTTAACTAACAGTCTGCAAGAGTTAAAAATGGCGAAGACATTGTACATGGATTACAGAAAGTTGTCATCCTCAACACATGCGCAATATTCAGAAAGTTGCTCATGAATAGGCAACTCATGCCTAATACATATAATCCTATCTCGACACCGAAAAGAACCTTACTTGGCAAAAACCGGTTACTTCAATACTGAGATTTTATTCAGAGACAGAATTACATAATAATAATAATAATAATAATAATAATAATACTAATAATAATAATAATGATAATAATAATATAATAATAATAATCTTTTTCAAACCTTGAAAGAAATCTTTCACTCTCTCCACATTACTTCGATATAACGCATTTTCATCTAACCCTCCCCCAATATTGACTGCAAGTGACGGACGCGACCTCACCACCGCTTGGCTAATGAGAGTTGACGAAGTATCAGTAAAATGGAATCCCCAAGGGCAGAAATGTCAAACTTGCTTCTTTGTGGTTCTTGTACTCTCACGTTTTTGTGCGTTAGGTAAAGGAAAACGTGTTATCGTGCATCTTTCATTCTACCTGTTAGAGTGGGAGATGTTATGGCATTAATGGTTCTTTTCTCGTAAACCTGAGAACTCGTACATCTTCGAGCAATAACCGTTCAGTGATAGCTTTAAAAGATATGTGTTTGGTACAAACAATTAAAAAATAAGAAAGAACTTTTCTAGTGAATAAATGGAGATCTAATTGATTCTATTATTTTCTCACCTGATCTGAAGTTTTTTGGGAGTGTTACCTTCGTCTAAAGGCTGCTGCTTGTTTTCATAAAAATTTCAAATAATGGCATTTCTAACTACGATTTTTTAAAACTTGAAAACCATAATTTGTTTGCCAGTGCACGATTATGCAGAGTTTGGGGATTTAGAGAACTTAAGAACTTAATTTATGAAAACCCTCAAAATACATATCAAATTTATATTAAACAGCCTTGTCAGTTATATTAGTAACAAGTCGACCCGTCAATACCTCGCTATTGCAGTGAATTACACTTCACACTTAACGGGTTGTTAATCACGTTTTATTCTAAGCTATGCAAGAAATTAATAGATGAAAGATTTTCTCGCGAGTATAGATTTGTTCTATGTCCTGGTTTGAACGTGATTGTCATTGTTAAAACGTTCTCCCTCAATGTTGGACAATCGTTTGTTATAACACTGTCTCGGAGAAATTTCATTTACATCTCCAAGATACTTGGTAAGCCAAGTAGAAATTTCAATTAGTAATTCAGACCGATATTTCACAATAGTCGGGGCAGAGTATACAGTTACAGACGCTCTTAATAACTGACGGTGCGGCGCTTGTCTAGAGCCTAGTTCAGGTGTGCTTGAGCCATCAAAGCGCATTAATCATCAACGCCCCCACATGTTCGATTAATTAAACCACTCTTTAAACACTCCCGAATGTAAAAATAACAAAGTGCCACAATCTCAGTGAAATCGGTTTAGTTTTGTTCGTCTGTGTGCGACAGAAATACGCTAATTCTCTTTCATTTATGTACAGATGATGATAATAGATATGACTAATTTTTGACGGAACAATGTGAAGATTTGTGTATGATTTTGGAGGTACTTATCTTGAAGCTGAGAAAAACTAACTTGTTAAAAAGCCCTTTTACAAAAAGTATTTTTAAATGCTTTCTTCTGCGTTTACTTCTGCGCGAATTCGTTGAATAGGTTTCAGTTGATCGCTGCGTCTTTTCTGCAGCTCTTCTTGAATTCGAGGGTCTAGAGCGCGTGCTTTCACCAAGCCCCCCACCTCCACATCAACATCAACCCCCAGCCATTCAGGGCATCACTGCAGTGTCTCTGACCGGAAGGCCCTCGGGTTCAAGGGCCCCCCCCCACGTCGACAGGGTTTTAGTCACTAGCTAGGCAGCTAGAACGAATTCAGCCGCTGAGAGGAGAATTGTTGCGGACGGGTGCTCAGATCGGTAGTTTTCCCGTGCCAAGCACCGCGCGCGATCTTTCCTTTCTCTTCCTCACCCTATCCTCACCCCTTACTTCCACATATAACGGGAGACCAGTCAAAAGTTTAACGTTGTCCCAGCTGTGGCGTTGCCTCGCTGAAAGAAAACCCTATCCGACGTGTATGTCGGCTCCGTATCTCGCCACCCAGCTGGGGAAGATCACCACCACCTCCCGAGGAAGACACATGCACTACACTAACGGAACTAATGGACTTAGCAGTTGACACGCACGGAGTGACTAATCAGCCCCTCGACCCACCGCCGTCCCCGTCCCTCGGGTGTGCGGTGCGGAAACGCTCGGGGCGTTGGGGGCGAAGCGCTTCGAAATAGAGCCAATTGGTGTAACTCACACGAGCAAGCCACAAGTCGTCGAAGCAATAGCAGTTGCTCATTCTTCGTGACGCAGATGAGAGTTGTAGTAAAGCGGGTGTAGTTCCGCCACAAAAGCACAGGCATCAACACAGGTACGTTTTTTAAACGAACACCCCTAGCCACCTTTATTAGCATCCCCAAGACCTCACCATTGCCACAGTTGCCATTACCTCGCCTTCAGCAACAAATAATAATAATAATAATAATAATAATAATAATAATAATAATACCTACAAAATGTTCTGTATTAGTATATATCCAACCGTATTTTCCAAAATTTCCAGATATATATTTGAACGATTACAATAATTTGTTTACATTTGGGGTACGAGATAGTGCTTTAGATAATTTTGTATGATTCACAGTTATCAGTACTAGAAGGCCTCTAAAGTGGATCTTTGGTGTTTTGATATCTGCATATATTTGATATCAATGCCAGTGTTGAGACACACTAATGCCAGGGGTTCATTTATTTCGTTTGAAAGAATTTTCTGATTTGGTTAGTTTATTGTAAACAAACCTGAACAAGTGTAAGGCGGCGATCACGAAAAAAAAAATCTGTTCATTCATTGAGGAGGAAGATGAACGGCCAGTTGCGAGTCGCTTATCGATTGATCCACTTCACCCGGGGAGGCGTTATCTGCTTCTGCTGGCCGGCGATACTTGATGAAGAGATAGCGGCATTCCAGATGGCCGCGCTCCGCATTGCGTGAGTGTGAGTCACCGCGGAGGAGCGCGCGGGCGAGAGGGCGCGAGCAGCATGAGCGGGCCGCGCTTCTTCCGCTTCGCGCCTTGCTACACCGTCACCCAGGTCAGTACGCCTCCCCCCCTCCAGGGGCGGAGCCAGTGGCGAGCAACGAAAAACTCCTTTTCGTGTTGCATTTGCTTTGATTGATGATTCCGGACGCATCAACGGCTTATGTCATTAGTCCCGTAAGTGGTGATCCCTCTGGATGGGGAGATCCGGCGCCAACCTACACGTCGGTTTGTGTGATTTTCCCAACCAGGCATCTCCCACCAGCGGGGCACGGGCTCAGCCGGGTCTAGCTCTAAGCTCCCGGTAGTTCTCCCGACATGTGTATTGCTTGGAAGCGTGCGTGTAAGGAAGGGGAGAGGAGAGCACAAAGAAGAGGAAGGAAAACGCGCACGGTCCGTGGCCCGTTTGTTAGGGTACTGTTGCGGCATTTGCCTGGTGAACGGAGAAAACACAGAAAACTGCCTATAAGAGCAGCCGGTCGCTATAATTTTCGTCTAGACAACGACTGAATTCGATCTAGCTAGCTAGAGTTGAACATCGTGCCACTTTCTGGAGTAGAACTCTAGGACTTCCCGGTCACAGACACTGCAATGGCATGAATTGTTGCCCTGAGCCACCTATGTTGGTTATTTATGTTAATTCTCTTTGTTTTAGAAGCGCTGAATAGGACCATAAAATATTTATTGTTCATTTCCGATGCGAGCTGAAATTGAAAGATAGCGATGCGACAGCTGCTGGGTACCTTAAATACCCAGGAACTCGGCAACAATACGAAAACATCAGTATTACTTCCAATACGCGCAGAAAGTCAAGGTAAACTATCCTCCGACCATGTGAAAGGTGTCGTTAGATGGCAGCGAAGTCCAAAAAATGCAAAAACAATGAAACAGTTTCGATTTTGAATGAAAAATGCCAAAACTTAATGGTGTCATTGCGTCTTCCCTCTTACTGCGCGAAACGACTTAGTTTTCTCACAGAGTGTATAACTGCTGAAGACGTCATGAGACAGAAAGGAAGGAGACTTGAAGGAAGAAGCCGCAAGCTATTTCATTTTTGTTATTTTGTTATATAACCATAAGATTCCGCGGTCAGAGTTAATAGATTCTTGGCTGTCTGGGAGACGCGGCGTCCTAGACATTGTAGCTAACATTTCGGCTGTCATACTGCGACCTTCGTGGGGGGAAAATGCATGAATGGACACGTATCCCGCAGCTTTCGATTGATTGATTGCTAAGTGAATCCGGGCGTGTCAACTGCCAAGGTGTGTAAATGAAGCGCATGCTTTCTTCCTGTGATCTTCCCCGCTGGATGGTGAGATCCGGCGCCGACCTACCGTCGGCTTGCGGGGATTTCCCCAAACAGGTATCCCCCATCAGCGGGGCATCGCCACAGCCGGGACAAGCTATAAGCTATCGACCGGTCTCCATGTGTGATAGTTTAGTGCATATAAAAGATATGTGTGTAAGTAAGGGGCAAGGAAGAGGAAGAAAAGATCGCGCGCGGTTCGTGACCCATTTGTTAGGGTACTGCCCTGGTATTCGCCTGGTATTGATACGATAAAACTATGGAAATCTACCGATCAGAGCAGCCGGCTGCAAGAATTCTCTTTCAGACAGCGACTGAATTCCACCCAGTTATTAAACCAGTGTCGCAGTTCCTGCCACCGTTGGGACACGAACCTAGGACCTCCCGGTCAGAGACACTACACTGACATAAGTTGATGACCCACCTCTCCAGGTGCAGTTTTCCAATTTTCGGAAGAATTATCATAGATGATACCACGAGTGCTTTGCAAATTATCGATAAATCCCCGACTCATGGAGAGAGGAAGGGATTTATCTGAGAATTTACGAAGTACGAATGGTACGATGGTACGAGTTCCAAAATGCGCCTAATATTGGAAATAACGGAAAGCATGTTTAAATCAACTCAGCGATCAATGTACACCCCCTTCTAAGGTAAATTACTCGCAGCTTGTTATTGGCAGTGGTGAGGAGCTGTAGGGAAAATTGGACATAAAAAGCGATACACTTTTTAGACACATCTCATTGAGGCATTTTATATGTATAGTTAAACAATATTGGTTTTAATTTCACGTGTGGAATTGTCTGCTTAATTCCTTTTTACCCAGGCCGCCATTGCATTGTAAAATTTCATTTTAGACTGTCGAGTCTTCCTTGGGAACAGAAGTGGCGGACCAGAGTAGTATCAACATAGTTGCCATGAATGAAACTTTGTTCTTATTCTTTTACTTCTGTTTTTTCAACATACGTGGCTGCCGCAAACAACTGTGTGAAGTTTTTCATTCTTTTTTAACCTACCCTGTATTTAAAATGTAGTTAAGTGTGTCGCGTGTTTTGAAGTATTATTGTCGGCAGCAATAATTAGGGGACCAGGGTCATCGTTAATCGCTTCTCTGTCGTCTTGCCCTTCAGTGACGGGCCGCGAGCGAGTGAGGGGGTAAGGGGATGATGGGAGATGTGTCTGTGGAGATGCGAGAGCTTGGGCCCCCGCCGAACAGAAAGGAAAGGAGGTACCACTCCGGCGAAATTGGCGGTTTTGAATTTATCTTAAGGTGGTAATAAATTTATATTTTGAGGATCTTTTCCATGCGGTAAATTTACAACATGGAACAGCCAGATTCACTTCGTCTTTGAAGGAACTCGTACGAAGGATTATTTTGCCTTAAAATACACGTCTTCGAACCAGTGTTGCTAGATGTGTTTAGAGAGATTCCGCCATGTTCGTTTCAGTTTCCGCCGAAAATCCGCTGAATTGGTTTTAAATGTCCCGTCTAAATCCGCGAAACGTAAAATAATTTTTCCAAATTTAAATGTATTAATTTATTCTATTTAAACAAAAATATGATTGCGAAATATAGTGACTTTATTGAACCTGTAATTCAAGTTTTAGATAGTATAGAATGCATTACTTGGGTGAAAATTTGCAAAATAATAACAATTGATTTCAGGTAGTATATAATTTATTGTATAAGTATTATAACATTTATTCTTGCTAGTAACATGGAGTTAGAAATTTTCAAAATATACATCTGTGCAAGACAACTTATTAATAGAGGTTAACTAAAACTGATGCTTTACTGATTTGACTGTTTTACTAACTTTTAATTCCCGCCGTTTATTCCGCTGTCCGCGAAACTCATTTTTTTTTCTGCCGTACGAGTTCAAAATCCGCTGAAAACGGTGGGAATTCCGCTGATATGGCAACATTGCTTCGAACGTCTTAATACTCGCGCACTTGGGTAAAACAGTATAATACGCTAACCATTGCACCACCAAAGCCGTTTGTCAAGCGAATCCAACTGTACTCTCGAGGCGAAAGAGGTGGTTAAAACAAAACTAAGTACTACTCACAGATAAACATATAGTACATAGTTGGCATATGCTAGACGCTGGAACAGCAGTGAAGCCAAGAAATTGTGCGCATCTTACTATCACCCTGTTATGGGGCGTTGTACATAATTGCAAGGCAGTTGAGTTCTTTTATCATACTTATTTCAGAATTACAAGAGATTGAAACGTAAGTGAACGATTGTCTGATGTATAGGTGTAATTTTAAACGTTTTAAGCATCTTTGAGCTCCTAAAATATTTCTCTTTATTCGTAAGCATTGCATTTCCACACCCTCAATTGCGTTCTACATAATACTGATATATTACACATTTCTGAATGGTGCTAAAAACAACTTCGACTTTATTGCAGGTAACTTAATTAGTTCGAGCATTAAATAGTTGATGAAAATTAGATGTACTAGCTATAATAGTTCGAAGGAATATAAAGCCGCAAAGTGAATTCCTTAGGATCAAATGTGGCATTTAACACTCCACTTTTTTCATCTCTGTACTCTTAATGACACAATATAGCACATTGTAATATATGCTTGCAATATGATTTAATAAGATCGTAGTTTCCTAGCCAATATAACATAATTTACAGTAATGTTACTACAATATTAAATGATCACTAATTGATATTTTTATTTTGGAAAATAAGGACTGCAGTTGGCATTGCTGCATGCAACATCAAGCACAAAACGTACAATTTCTACTAACTATATGGGCAGTGCTAATATACTGATATAAGAGAAGTCGAAAGTTGAAACGCCGCCATCGTCCCTTCTCCCACTTGGCTTCACTTACAGTGGCAGCACTGCGAATCTATACTTCGACTTTCTAACGTTGCGCTTGATGTAAATCAAGTGTTGACGTTGTGAGCCAATCGGGGATTAAACGTCACTGTGATGGCGTTCAAGCTCCCGATTAGATGGCGCCATAATAGCTGATTTACGTGAAGCGCCAAGTTAAAAACCACGAAGTGTAGTTTATGTATCTGTGGTGCTACCAGTCTAGAATGGGTTGCGAGGGAGTCGCGAGTGTTGGAGCGACGCCTTCGCGTGTACCCGCGCCCGCGCTGAGCAGCAGCGGGGAGGGGGGGGGCGGAAGGCTCTTGCGCTGCCACTTTCCCACCCTGGGATCGCGCAGTCCGAACACTTAGATATTTCGGCGCGCCTGCTGGCTGTGCGTGGACGATGCAATCGCACTGCGCTACCGATTTCTGGCCAAACTCAAAGCGGCAAGCAGGGGCGGATCCAGAGACCGTCTTTCCGTTGTTCGTTCCACTGCGTGCGCGTCGGGACGTGGCTTGCGCCATCCGAAGTTGATTCATTGATGTAAGATTCCGGGCACGTCAGCAGCTATGGTCATTCGTCCTGTTGTAAGTGTAGCGTATCTTTTTCCACCTGGAGGAGGCAGTGTTCCTCCCTCGTTGGGTGAGATCCGGTGCCCACCTACTCGTCACCCTGCGGAGGATTTCCCTCTTCAGATATCTTCTCTAGTGGGGAAACTGTAAGGTACCCACTGCTTCATTGAATGTTGGGTAATGTACTGTATGCTGTGTGTGTGTGTGTGTGTGTGTGTGTTTGTTTGTGAGTAATAGAAGAGGAAAGGGCAAGAAAGACCAAGGAAATATGGAGGTCCGTAGGCCGTTTGTTAAGATTCTGCTCCGGCTTTCGTCTGCCATTGATCGGTCAGAGCACGGAAAACTACCGCTCAAAGCATCAGCTGCAAGAATTCTACTCCAAACAGCGGCTGAATTCGGCTTAGATAACTACCAAGTACCTAATCATCCGCCCCCCTTGGCACTTTAACTCGAGGTCCCGCCGCAGAGGCGGGGCAATGCGGACTGCGAGCGGAGTCAGGCGGCGAGCGTCCTGGGTTCGCGGTCGGGCGCGCCCCCGGTTTGCCCGCTCCTCGGCGTTGGTCTGTCTCCTCATTGTGTTCCCGCGCCCTCCCCCTCCCCTAACCCCACGGGGGGCGCGTAATGAGCTTCCGGCGACGCTGTGCTTGCTTTTGGTGAAAGGACTCCTGCAGGCCCCCGGGCGGATTCTTCGTGTTCGCGCTTCGCGAGGACGCACGGGCGCGGGCGCATTTGCATGCGTACGCAGCCCGGACGACAGCGGGCGCTCTGGGGGGGGGGGCTGGGGGTTGTGTCCCGGCGCCACAACCTGGCGGACGATTTTCGACACTAGCTACGTAGTTAGGTCCAAATTTACTACTGACTAGAGAAGAGATGTAGCGCCCGGCTGCTCTCATCAGTTTCTTTCCATGCTTCTGACAATCAGTACCAGGCGAATACGGTGCAGTACCCTTACACACATACACTTACATGCACTACTCTGCTTCTCAAATAGGTCGACGAGTGACGAGTTTAGAGCTTGTCCTAGCTGTGAGATGGCCTCGCTGGGGGTTGATACCTGGCAGGGGACATTCACAGCCAGCCCTCATCGCACTATCCAGTGAAGTAGGAACATTGCCACCTCCCGGCCTAAACGTCCACCCCACTAATGAGATTAATGGTCGTAATCGTGGGCGCGCTCGTATACATCAATCAATGAAAACATGCACACGGCCTGCAGGAAATGGCGCGAACCCACCAACACATCAACTCTCCTCTAGCGCTCCAAGGCTACGCCGCCTTGGTGACTGAAGTCACTGACTTGAAGTCACAAGCTGAGTTCCCTTAGTTATCAAACTTTTGAATCCATATGTGGAGTACAGTACAGTGCAGTGTGAATGAATGATATGAATGAACGGTCATGTATATAATGAAACGATTGCGTGAACGAAAAATAATTAAAATGTTACGAATGAAGAAGAAATAACATTATGCAACATTAAGAAAACAATTGTTTCTAGTATGCCCAAGCGCTTACTATATTACTTTATTACTTCATTACTATATAATTATTCACTATACACTTTGATTAAACAAAAATTAAGGTAGTTGTAGATTCTTTTTATGAAAGGACCCTTCTTAGCTGCTTAAGCCGTAAGGCGGCAGCATACTGTAATACAAATTAAGAAAATAAATTCCCGCCTCCTCAGCGGTGCGAAGGAGAAAATTAAAAAGAAAACAATAGTTGTTATCTGCTGCACCTCACTCATCTGTTGAATGCACAAATCCTGCAGCCACATAAAGTGTTAAGAAAATTTCACATTAATTTTTTTCTTGAAAATTCACCATTTTTAAGACTTTTGGAAATCCTTATTTTGTATATCTTTTTTTTTTGAGGATTTCATTAGAAAAATCACATTTCAGATTGAAGTTCTGCCAGTTTGTGATGTAATCATTAGCAACATTTAATATTTCCATCCCGATTTTCATGGCCTCATCTTTCACTCTAATGCAAACGCGTGGGAAAACGCGTCTAAACTGATCCGTCATATGGTTTCTCTTAAAAATTACACCTGAGAATTCCAATGGTTCCTCTAATACGTCACAATCAGGATCTTCGGGATATTTACGGACCGTTTAACACCCGCACCTGTTTTTTCTGGATTAGCACCACATTTAAACAGCACCGGAACTTCGTAGGCGCAATTAAATATTGGAACATAGAAGATGTGAACGTCGCCAATAATAGTTCTGAAAGAAGGGTATACTGGCGGGACCAACGATGTTTAACGCGACATCTTTTCCTGAAATCAACATTCCACAGGAAGCACAAGCTCTATTGTATTTTTTAAGGATACGTTATTGCGTGTGTTAATAGAAACTCGATGTACGCTGCATAACTTACCTGAATCGAGAGGATCGTGGATATGAGGGAATTATGAAAAAAGTTGAATGATTACGTTTTCTTATGGAAGGAATTTTACAAAAAGACGCCCGAGTAAATCTAGTCATTTCCTATATTATTTCAGTAGTACACGTACCTTTTGAGCTCTCACACGGAACCAATATTGATAAATAAGGTCTCTAACAAAAAAGAATTTCGCGGAGACGTGACTAATTGCACTTTTACTTTCAATATATGAAGGATTTGTTTTAAAAATAGTATCGAAGTATTCATGCCAAATGCACCCCGCAGCACTTGTCAGGATTTTTTAAATATATATCGTTAAGTAACTCCTAAACTAAGCATTTTAGGGCCTTAGAACTTCGGTATTACATATTATCCGGCGCTGGAGGCGATTTTTGTGGTCACGCTTAGAAGGCTTAGATTTCTCCAACTTATATGTATGCTTTATGCGCATATCGTGATTTGCGCCGACCGATTGGATTAATTTGCATAATTTTTAATTCAAGATTATGCAAATAAACCTAAATGATCTCGCAGCAACAAGAAGTATTAATAATTGCTTGATACCGATGAATATTGCTTTTTAGTATAGTGTATAGTCCGCCCGTTCATTTATCGAATGTAAGTATTGAAATTCTCAGAATAGTGTATGATATAACTTACAGAATATGCAGAACCAGTAATATATAGAATCTGCAACTGAGTATGAAATTAAACTAATTACTTGATATTCTAGGCGATTAAATTGCACGGGTGTACCTTACAGTTCGTTAGTAAAGTAAAATAATATTCCGAAGAGTAGGGTTATGCTTGGTCGATCCTGTATTTTCGCATGGACAACATTAAGTAGCTTTCCCGAGAGTGAAAAAAAAAACTTTTGTAATGTTTTCGAGACTATCGAGGAAAGTGAAAAACTTAAGTCAAGGAAAATTGTATAATTACTTAAGGAAGTGTGAATAGTTTAAATTCAGTGTCTATAACACTAAATAAACATTATTCAAAATTTGTTTCAAACGTCAATTTCAGTTTTCTTTATTTTAATTTTAAATACTTTAAGTACATTGGAAGTGGCAACTTCCACCCTTAATATGGAAAAGGAAAGATAGGGAAGAGGGTGGAAGTTAACATGCGAAAGTTCTCGCACGGATAGACAAGTTAATTATACTATAAGTCAATCTGAATCCATAAACTGAGGTAAAAAAAAATAAATCTTGTAGGTACATCAGGTGTTAACTGGTACTAATGATCTCACGAGACAAAAATTCCTCGGGCTTGGGGCTTTTTGTGCCGCTTGATCATTAGAACATTCAGTACAAGCCCTTGGTGCATAAGTAACTATTAACATGGTTTGGAAGGGTCGCGGATGCAAAACTCGCTTCAGGCATTGATGTTTGTATTGCTGCGAGATGGTGCCATTCCAATCACCGTGTACCGCCTACTAGCACCATTTCTTCCTTTCGTGGCCGCCTGAGTGGCGCCCAAGCCACCCACGCCTCCCGTCCGGGGTTCGAACCATGCGGGATTCATGATGTGTTCTGGCATATGGCGCAATTCCAGCACACCATATGACTCACTCGAATCCTAGCGTTACTTCCTTGGTCTTATACAAAGGAAGAGGGGGGTTAGACTTCAAACATTTGATTTTACATTATTTACATTAAAGAAACATTTATTTTACACTAAAGAAATTGAGAAATTTTATATTTGACACAATCCAAATATTTTTGATGTGTTGATGTGTTGTGACTATGTTCACTCTCAAGTTTCTTTAATATACAGTAAATCTAGCATGGAGGGGGTGAAGTTTGGTGTCAGTCAATTACGATTGATAATCCTGCTGATGAAACAGGAATGCATTATAATACGTTGACGACCATTATCCACAAGTTCAATACTTTGATATAGAATGAACTTTTTCTCTCAAACCAACAAAGTTAAAAAGCTGAAACTTTCAGAGCTACTAATTATCTTATTATGATAACACTGAATCATTCTCTCACTGCAGTGCCTCTGACCGGGAGGTCCTAGTTCGAGTCCTGACAGTGACAAGAGTTTCGATATTAGCTTGTCAGCTAGGTTGAATTCACATGCTGTCTGGAGGAGAATTCTAGAGGCCGGCTGCTCCGATAGGCAGTTTTCCCTGGTTTCTCGAGAATAATGCCAGAGTAGTTCCCTAAAAAAGGGTTACGGACCGCACGCGACCTTTCCTCCCTCTACCTGTCGTTTTCTAACCCCTACACACACTTACACTAACATGCACTACACTACCACTCATGCCGGGTAACTGATTGGGAGCTTCGAGCTAGTCCTGGCTTTGGCAGTGCCCCGCTGGTGGGAGATTCTTGGTTGGGGGAAACCCCGCTTGCCGGCGGTAAGGCGGGCCAGATCTCGCCATCTTGTGGGGGATCACCCCCATCTTCCGAGGAAAAAACATGAACTGCACTTTTGGGAGTAATAACCTTAGCTGTTGTCGCACCCGGAATCAATAATCAACCAATCAATCCGAAGAACTGCTGGCGAATTCTAGAGCAGTACCCTAAGAAAACGGGCCAAAACAGGCCATGAAGCGCGCAATATTTCCTTCCTCTTCCTTTTCCTAACCTCTCTCCTTATAAATACACATTTCACTCTTGCGATGAAATTTTAATTTTTAAATATTAGTAATATTATGTGGTATATAAAAAGAAAATGTGTTAGGAGTAGTAAACCAATAAAAAATATTAACTAAAAAATAATATTGTTTCAGAGGATTGCAAACGACTCAGTGTGTATTTGAAAGTATAATCCATATTGCTGGCAAGTTTCAACTTACTGAGTTCATTACAAAGAAAACATTCCTTAAAAAAGCCATTTTAACACGGGAAAGAGTACTCCCTTCGGCTCCAGTCGTGTTGGCGTGAATGAACCCAGGTGCACGAAGTTCGGGCTTACGGGTCATAGCAGAATGCTCGCAGCTCGGTGCAGGCTGACTCCCTCCGTGGCACAGGACGAACCGCGTTATGCTATGAGCTGCGCTTGTCGAACTGTGCACTGTGACCAATACGATTTCGTGAGTCACATCGGCGCAGTGTATGGGCGCCTGCACGCCAACAAGTGTAAGTAAGGAGTACATACACAAATTATACTACAGTCTTAATTTTTTTTCTTCTTACAACAGATTATCACTATAGAACTAAATTAAACTCAGAAAAATTGCCACAGAAAGTACTCTTTAGAGTCAGAAATTGCAGTGGTTTCTCGTAATTTTTCTCAATTACCTTACCCTTCACATGCCCCCTACTAGAAAAGAAACACGCGAGCTGTCGCAACTCATACAGCTCTGCGATTGTCCTCTGCTTTCCGTTCAACATCACGTATCCTACCATTATTTCTTCTTGAATTATTTCCCATTCTTGACTGTTCATGCCTAATAAGATGAGATTTAAAAAAATTCCTCAACATATCGTTGCATTGCAAGAAATCTACAAGAAGCAGCGAATATACTAGAACAATAAGAGAATAAAGAAATCTAAGGATTCTTCGTTAAGCAAACTTAAAGAGTTCGGAATAAACAAGTGGTGCTTTGTTTACTTTCTCGCCTTACAACATAAGTAAGAAAGACAAAGTATTGTAATGCTGCGACAGAAATGTTTTTTTTTCGACAGAAAAACTGACAATAAAATTCATGTTGTGGGGCCGCAGTATCGCAAAAGTGACGCGAATTTTGTTTGTAATATGTAGTATATTACATACTCTAACTAGTGGTGTAGTCATAATCCAACTGAATCTTCGGAAGCGTTGGAGAGGGTTCCCAGCTCTTAGCTGATGCGGTAGCGCAAGTTAATGAGATTGTAACCCCTGCTGCAGCTCGTGGGCGACGGGTATCCAACGTCTGATCGTGTGACTGCGTTTTTTACACAGCGAGTAGCCGGCGTCTCGACCCGCGGGCGGCGGGGTCGGCTCGTGATCGCTGGTCTTTCGTTTCTGGACAGCGCTTTTCGTTTTGCAGTCAAACCAGGATTTCTAAACAAATTTGTATTTCAATACTGCCCCAAGATAGTCCAGAAGATGTATTTAAAAATATAAAATATCAGAACCGGTGGTGCTCCATCAGCATGTACTTTCTCTCATTACTTGTCTATGCTCTCCAATATTATAATACTACATGAACCTGTGTTTTCAACCATCAAAATCTTTTTTCCGTACCTTCATTCGAAATCAGGTACCCACAGTTAACTCACCATGTGCTTTATACGTAATCGCTATGTAATCGCTATGACGTACTCATGTGGGTCGACGCTTAAAAATCTACTTGTCTCTACCTTATTTCGAACACGTAATTTTCGACGAAAATGAAACCATTCCCTTGTTTTATTCGTGGAAAAATGTAAAGAAAAAAATTGGAGAGGTTTTTGAGAAATTGTTTTTTTATTGCATTAATTTCAAACTAATATTACACGAAAACGGGTGTTTTTTCAAGAATTTGAACATGACCTTTTCTAAAGAGGTGACATTTTAGAACAGATTTAAGGTAAAAATCTGCACCTTGAAGTTTGCAGTTTTGTAATGTTAACGTTTTGCTATTTCTGAAAGTACAGAGAGTTTGCCGGCAAAGAGATTAGCACAATCGGTTTTACTAATCTTTGATATATAAAGACAAAAGTTTGAAGAAAAAATGGAGTCGTTTTTAGAAAATGTTTGTTTAAAAAATTAAAAATTGTCTTAATGTCACACAAAAGTACGCGAAAACTATTCAAATTTTAAAAAAAATATATATATGACTTTTACAAGATATCATTATAGAACAGATTGTTTTCAGGAAACAATGATTATCTTCAATATTGTAGTTGGAGGAAGACGCCGAAACTTGTTTTTAGAGATCTTCAGAAATGAGGCATTTCAACGAAAATGAGACCTGCTCTATTTTCTTAAAAAATCTTTTAAGATATCCGTGGACAAAGTGCAATAAAAAAATTGGAGACATTTTAAAAAAGTTTTGAAAACTTTGAGATTTTATATATTCCCCCGCCCCCCAAAAATTAAATCGGTTGAACGATTTGGGCGCTACTTTGACCAAAGACGGACAGGCTGACGAACAGACGGAAATATATTGCCGTAAATCAATTTTTCGTTCTCAATGACCCACAAAACGTGGATTCTGAGTACGCAACGTGTTAGAGGAAGTAATTTGATGAATTTAGAAACAAGATTTATTCAGTTTTTCGTTACCAAGATTGATAATAGTTTTTGTATCGCAAATTTTCCGTTTTCTCACAACTTTGCAATACTTTCTTTTCTTACGAAGTAAAGGGAGAAAGACAAAATGCAACTAGCAACGCAGCTGCGCGGGCGGCTATTGTCGCCTTTTGGCGTGGGGTGTTGCCTGCTGCGGGGCCAGGAGGGCCCCGCGCTGCGGGGCTTCTCGCTTATCCGGGCGTTGGAGTCTCCGGGGAGCCCTGCCTGCCCAATAGTACAAAGGGGAGCCATCATTCTTTTTTCGCTCTCGGAACGTACTATAATTAGCTATAATTATTCAGATAGTTTATATACTGTATTCTGCAATTAATCATTACCTAATTTACAATTTATCAAGTGAATTTGGGATATTGAATGATACAGATTTTGAAGTTAAAATTATTTCTATTGTGTCCTAAAGACTTAATGTCAGATCAGCGAATTGATAAAGGGAGGTTCATTTTGTGTCTGGTTTTCGCTATTTGCTTCCTGCAGCTTTTATATTCGCGCTTCTTCATTCCTAATATTTGTTTTTCAGTATTAAATGTCGTAAATGGAAAATATATTTCCATCGAAATAATGCTAAAATGCTCGATCATGCAGTGACAGTCGAGTGGGAGTTGCGGTTGTGTGCTGGGTGTCGTAATGAGTCCTGTGCGCCTATTAAATGTGCACGTGTGCGGATGCGGGTGTCCGCGCCCTTCGGAGGAGTGCCGGAGGGAGGGGTGTTGTTGGCTGGAGCCGGCGGAGGCTGCGGGGAATTGGGCCAAGCAGCAGCGGCGTCTCCGGCGGCGGCGTCTGCTTGGAGTACGCACGGCGCGCGCGCCGGGCGACGCCGCCCGGGCCAGGCGGGGCCAGGAGGGGCCGGGCCGGGCCGGCCGGGGCATTGGCCCGCCGCGCCGTCGCGGGCCCACCACGACGGAGCCCCGAGAGTGAACTCGACCGCGCGGCGCAGCACAGATGCAAATAACTCGGATCTAAACGAGATCACCCTCTCCTCTCCCCGCCACAGCCCGGCCCGAAGCAGCGCTGTTCCGTGATGCGCGGATGAAACCTCCTCCGCGTCAACGCCGCGTGCACCGTATTTCCTTGACTTCGGCGTACTTACTACACAGCAAGGATGAATAATTGTAGTGTTGCAGCGGAAAGAGGCGATGTTTCAGTTGTTTGGTTTTCATATTCAAAAGAGGATAAATCTTGCTCCTGTATGCCGCAAACTATTACCTCTAATGTGTTGGGCAGTCAGAACCCATGTTTTGGGGGTCCTTGATACCGAAAAATCCTGCTCTTGTATGTACGTGTGTTTCCAATGCTAGGATCTAAACCATCAGGCCGGTTTTCTTCAAAATTAAATTTCTCAATCAATTTAAAGGAACTTCAAGCCCTCAGAGTTTGAAATGAATATTTTGATTTTTCGACGGTACCTTGCATGAGCCGTGAATATTTTCAAAATTTTCTCAAAAAAATTATTTCAATTTTTTTATTATACTTTATTCTCGGATAGCGCAAAGACCGCTTAAGAAAATCGTACACGTATCACCTTCGTTGAAATTTGTTGCAAACGTTCAATTTTTCTGAGTCTTCCTGCAACAACAATATTAATGATTGAAAATCTGTTCTTTAAAGACATTTTGAAAGATGGCCATGTACGATTTTTTGAACATATGACAAATTTTCGCTTAATTTGGCATGAGATGTGGGCAATTTAAAAAAAAATGTTTAAATATTTTTTTTCAAAAACGACTTCAAATATTTTATGTAAATTTTCTTATCGTGCCTATAAAAGACGATAAAAATAGTTCCTAGTCTTACATCCGGAGGGCTCTGTATTTTCAAAAATTATAAAATAATGTAACATTATGTAACTCGATTGTACAAGAAACACTTAAAAGAATGGCGCAGGCTTAGTTTTCGATGAACTCTCTGAATTTTGGAAAATTGCAAATTTAAAAATAATGCGATAAAGTGTGTTCTGGGCCGCACCACTAGTTTAGAATTTAACTAGTAATTGACTGGCAATTTAATTGACAGATTAATCAAGGAAATTTCACATTTTTTACCTTAGTCTGGTAAATGTCTCATAATGCTATTCGAATAATTTCCAGAGCTATTTCGGTTTTCTAATGCTCAATTACTGTTATGAATTGTAATATTTTATTTTCTAAAAAAATAAATTTTCTAATTTATTAATGGGAATGAGATCAGTATATATAAAATGCATTATTTGAAAAAAATATGAAAAGAAAACTTTTTGATTTGAGAAAATCATTAAAAAATCAAATGATTCTGATCATCGTCAATTTATTGAAACTTAATTTACGTCTAATCAGCTCTTTTTCCAATTTGCGCGAGTACTCTTTATCCAATTTGCGCAGCTTATAAACATCCTTTTCAGCAGCCTGGCCGTCTGCATAAATGCCAAATCGTTAATTGTCAATCGATATGACAGCTGTTTTCTCATGAATTTTTTGCTCCTTCGTTTAAATGTACTTTAAACAGAGTTGGAGTCAAGAGCTTTGATTTACTGGAAACGGTGTGGAGTCTTTTCATCTCTTTATATCTAGTTGCCATCTTAGAGTTGACGCTGCAAGTCACGCAGAAGCATTGAGATGTCGTACTATGACGGGACAAACGAAAGATATGAGTAGGCGAATTCGCAAATGTGGTTAGGATGAAAGCTATTATGTAACACATATCAACTGTGTCATTCAAAAATAAAATCACATTCTATGCGCCTTGCTCATATTTTTTGAGGGAAAAAATACAATTAATGAACAAACGCCTAACCTTCATTCCATTGCTTATTTTACTTTCTGATACACGTACGTATATATGGAGTAATATGTGTAGTATAAAGAAAGTTATATAATGCAGCAGACAATCGAGTTAGAGATTTCAAAGGAATTGAAACGATTTGGAGTCGTCTGATACCGAGAAAGTGTTATTTCCCCCCTTCAAAATGTCTGTGTACCCGTGTGTCTGTAAATAACACTAGCGCCTAAACCAGACGTAGGATTTTTTCGAAAATGAGTATTCACCATTCGATCTGGCCCGGCTCGAAGCTCTGGGATTTTGAAACATTTTTGGGATACTTTATTTGAAGTCCCTGGGACATTTTCAAAATTTTCTCATAAATGGCTCCCAATTTTGTTGTGTAAGAATAGAGTGAAATCCATTTATAAAGATGTCAGAGGCTCTATTTGCAAAGTTTACCCTTAAGTTTCGAAAATTGTAAAAGTTGTGGGATCCTTGATACCGAAAAATAGATTGACGGCAAAACGTCTTTCTTTGGCCAACGCTACTGCCTAAATCCAGACTATTTTTTCCAAAACTGGTATTCCATGGTCGATCGAAACGAACTTTAGAACCTGCAAATTTGAAACGAATATTTTGGATTTAGAGGGAACTTATCTTGAAAATAGTGAGGGCTCATGTAAGTCTTATCGACACCAGAGTATCGTATTTGGAAAAATATTTCTACATATAGTGTGAAAATCTGTGTAAACGGAACGGGAAATGAGTTTGAAAAATGAGGTGTAAAAAAGACACCCTGGCACATATATTGAGATCAGTCGAGATATTCATTCTGCGGCAAAAAATACTTTTTTAAGTATTTCAAGCAAAGTCTGAATATTTATCTTGTGTTTGCTAGTAGGATAAAATTACCGTGTTATTTAAAGCTTATTTTTAATCTCACTTGCGAAAGAGGAGGGCATGGCTAACATGAATAAGTAACAAACTCAAAGAACGTGTTAACTACGTGCAACAAAACAGAACGCGCAAAAAATATATTGTTAAACCAGGAAAACCGAGAATAAACCTTGAAATCAAAAAACGCCGATTTGCTGACCATCTTATTGTATTAGTGTCAATAACTATATATGCTTCAAAATTCCAGGTCCTCGATTAGGTGAAATTCATGGGAAATATTGATTTTGAAAAACGTTGTGTGAACGTTTTGAGTGTTTGTTTTGCCCATAGACGGAAAAAAGGAGGAACAGGCATTGGGGGGGGGATATTAAGAAACGCATTTTCGGTACCAGTGATCCCCAATTCGTTTATTTACGTCAAATTAACGAGGTAATTTTTTAGAAGGATTCCATGATTTGTCTCTTTATTACGTAGTCATAAGTCGAAGTATTATGTCATAAAATATACGTAAAAAAGTTTTAAATAAAAAACAAAATATATTTATCATTTGTTTTAAAATTATTTCGTCCCTAAAAGATTTTGGTAAATATCAAAAAAGACAATTGCATAGTAAACTATTATTATAATAAAATTTCGCATTATAATGAAATTTTAATAACACATGCAAATTTTTTATTAAGTAATTTTAAATAAAAAATTGCAGGTGGTGTTGCTCGCAAATGTTGTTATGTTTAACAGATGGCACCCTATCGCCATTTCGCTGCGGTTGTCTTAGACGCCGTTTTCAGGAGTTGTGAGAGGATTGGTCCGCGTCTCTGAGACTCGGAGCGGACGTCGGGAGACAGCGATCCGTGCCGCACTGCGAATTGGTGATGAGCCAGCGATCTTTTTGTAGAAACATCTTTCTTCGTCTTTGGCACACGGAATGGGGCTCAACGCATGGGGCTTGAGCGTGTGGCTTGCCTCTTCTCCTATACCCTTATTCGGCGAACTGAAGACTGTCCCTTTGAGATGCCCTTGGGCACTGAGGGTTAATTTTGTCCTTAGTTTGTATTGGTTTGAAACTTTGTTTTCAGTTAAATATTATTTTTAATTAATCCACACTGCCAAATTAAATTTTGTTGCGCATGCATTTAATGTTAGGAGTTATTAAACCAGATTTAAAACATCGATGGTTAAAACCCTCGGCAGCTATGACTTGGTGCTTGACTGGACATGGAAAGGCGCGATGAGGTCTGCAGTTACCTCTCTTCTGGCAGATATGTTACACCTTTGCACTTCCAAACATACGCACCAAGTGGTAGTCGCCGAAACCGGAGACTTCTGAAATGTATACGATATTGTATGGCCGGCAAACGCTTACTGATCGAACGTAAGCGGCAGACAAGCCGGATATAGTTATTTGCAATATGGGCAAAAAATTGTGACTTGTTGTAGATGTTGATGTGTCATGCTATTAGAACTTCGTAACCAAGGACACATAGTACTGCGGATGCAAGGACGTCTTGTATACAAAAATGAAGGATCTGTCTGATGTGGACATGTCGTGCCGATAACTATCGGAGCTCTGGGATTTGATCTGAAAATATCCGTACGAACATGCCCAAACTCTCAAGTTATTCAAAACACTGGGAAGTATAAGTCATCGCGTTATTAGGAACATCCCTTCTTTAATAGTAAAGTTTTATTGACACACACAAATATATTAATAATCATTCTGCTGGAAGTCTCAGAATAAATGTTACAAATTTTCAGGGATTGTAGAGGGGTTTTAAATGATCACGTTTCGCCTATGAACATTCAGTGAGAAATTTCGCATAACTGAGTTACACATAAGACATTGGATCCTGATTGTTAGGCAACGCCTTAAACAGAGTCCAGAACCACGTGGTAGGTCACGTGGTTCTCACACTGTCAAAGAAATTTTAAATAACTGCTGAACATTGAGCATCTGCGGTTGCATAACTATCATTGAAATATCTTACATGTGTAACTTCGTTACGTGGATTTTTCCACTACATGATCATAGGTAAAACGTGATCATTTGTGACCAGTTTACACGCATTGGAAATTTTAAAAAATTTATTTTGAGACACTGCATACTGTAATCGTGGAACCTGTGTGAATTCGTCAGCCCCGTGTTGCTCATCCGGCCCTTCATTCAGGTCAGACGAGAGGTCATTTGACGCGTCTCGATCGCCTGATGAGGAACTAATATTGCTTTCTGGATTCACATATGCGAAAACAACTTTGCAGCGTTTGACTTAAGCGGCCAAAGAAAACCTGTGGAAAGAAAGTCAGTGTAAAATGTTCTCTATTACGTTCGACCTTTCCCGCACACAAGTGGCCACTAAATGTAAAATATCTTCTATATTATGAACAAAGTATAATTCTTTTAAAACATTCAACTTGTTTACGGGTAAAGAAGCTTAGGACAGGACAGTGTCACAAAATGAAATCATTAAAAAAAATATATATTTTTAGTATAGTTAGTTATTAAAATGTAGAAAGCCTGATATGTAAACAAATGTGATAAACTGCTGTAAGATAAAGATACAAAACGTAAGGAGGAATCAGGCCCACAAGCACTCGTTTCGGAGTGCGCCGGCGTGGAGTGCGGAGTGGCGCGTGTGGCGGGGAGTGGGTGCGCGAGGAATGCGAGTCATTAGCGTCGCAGAAAACGGGTCCGGCCGCTCGGATTGACGGGGGGGGGGGGGGGGAAGGGGGGGGGAGCGCGCTTCACCTGTCACGCTGACGGGCCGCGCGGGCTCTTCGGAGAGAGGCCGCCCAGCGACACATTTCCCCCGCCGGTTGCACGAATGTGAATCCAGGCAGAAGCAGAGTCAGCTCCCCTCCAGTCGCCCAGACGCGTCGTATGACGTCTCACCAGACGAATGTACCGGAAGGGCGACACACGGCTGACGGATTCAGGGCAGCTTCCACGATCACTGTACATGGTGTCTCAAAATAAATGTTACAAATTTTAATAACTGTATACGTGTGGTAAATGACCTCGTTTTGCCTATGAATATGTAGTAGGAAAATTCATATAATTAAGCTGCATATGTGGCATATTTCCGTGGTAGTTATATAACCCTACATGAACTGATTTTGCCTTGATAGGGCCAGAATCACGTAACCTACCAATCATCTCTGCATAAGAAATTGCCTGACAATCAAGGGCATACATCGGTTGTCTAACTTAGTTCATCGAGTGACCGCCAGAGGCTTCTGTTGTAGGAATTGTTCGATCCTGTTTCGAAAGGGCGATTTAAAAACCGAGAGAAGAATGGGAAATTTAATCGTTTATTTCAGAAACCCGTCAAACTCCTCATTCGAAGAAAACTGAGAAAAAGTGTGCCAATTTATCTGATTTCGAAATATTTTTGTAGATTAAAGCAGTAAATAAATGATTATTTTTCATATAAATATGCACTAAACTATGTGTATATTCTCTTGGAACAATAATCCGCCGTTAATGCCTCAATTAGTTTTTGGCGTTTGACGGATTTCTGAAATAAACGATTCAATTGAGAAAACTGACGCACAAAGTGATCGGGATGCATTACAACTATGATGATATGGGTGATGTGGTGGAAACCGGACAAGCCCTATAAAGCCTGAAGGGCGGAATTTAGCTTAGAGCAAGTGTAGGCGCTGTCTCTGCAGCGACTGTGACACCAAGGTACGGAAGAGCCGATAGAATTTCGACACCAGCTAGATGGCTAGGTTGAATTCCGACACTGTCTGGACAATTCTAGAGGCCGGCTGCTCTGATCGGTAGTTTTCCATGGATTCTCCGATCAACACCAGCCGAAAGGCGGAGCACTACATTAACACGGATCATGTGCGATCTTTCCTTCTTCTTCATTGTCTTCTCCTCACCCGTGACTTCATTTACATGCACGACACCACACACGTGTCAAGAGCTGACAGCTTATCCCGGCTGGGACGGAACCGCTCTGGGGCCAAGGGAGAAATCCCCTATAAGACAGCGTGCAGGTAGGCGCCGCATCCTACCATCCAGCGGGGGAGAACACCGCCACCTCCAGGCATAAAAACATCCACTGTGTTAACAGGCCTAATCAACATAGCGTTGACATACCTAGAAAGAAATCAATCAACCAACTTAATAGAAAGCCTTATGCAAACTCTCTGGTTTAGTAGCCTTTAAATTAAATTCCTTCGCAAAATAATAATAATAATAATAATAATAATAATAATAATAATAATAACAACAACAACTTGACAGCGTCTGCTTTATTAATTTATAACTAAGGTTTATAAATTAACGAATTTAAAAAATATCAAGTTATCGCGAATACCAGGTCTATTAATTCTTACGATGCAAACAGCGTTCATTTAGGTTGTCCGGGTGACGCCGCGTCGAAGGCTGAGTTGCCGACGTTTCGACCATCCTGTCGTGGTCTTCCTCAGGGCTGGTATGCCCTGGTATGACCACGACAGGATGGTCGAAACGTCGGCAACTCAGCCTTCGACGCGGCGTCACCCGGGCAGCCCAGATCACCCACATGACTCTGGTCGCGGAAGCCTACGACTTCAGCGTTCATTTAGATTGAACACAAACTTAGTGTGTTACCGCCAGTTATTGTCTCCTATGTTACTTCAGTACCTTTTGCGGCTCTCACTCGCAACCGATATGTATACATGAGGTCTCTAAAGAAAGAGAATTTCACGTACACGTGACGAATCGCACTTTGACTTTAAAGTTATGAAGTATTAGTTTAAAAAACGCGTCTAAATATTCATGTCAAATGCAACCCGTCGAACTCAATCAGCTAAATCGTTAAATAACTCCTAAACGAAGCGATTTAGGGCCTTAAAAACCAAACTTTTGAGGCCAAAAGCCCCAAAAGAAACTTTACTCATGCCATAATCTACAGGATATTATTGGACATTCTATTAAATTTTGACTGGTTCGGTACTTATCAATACTACCAATGCCACCTATATTTCTACCCTTGATAATGGTGGCCATCTTTGTGACGTCACGCTTAGAAGGCTTAGACTCGTCTATCTTAAACTATGTACGCTTTATATGTACCCCGCGGTTTGCACAAATTAATTAATTTTATTATGGATAATTATTTATTCAAGATTCGCTCTCCCAAAAACAACTAGAAGTACAATTAATAGTCGCTGATACCTATGAAGATTGTTTTTTATGCGTATAGTGAAAACATTCATTTAACGATTTGCCAAGGTCTACAAGTGCTGTGTACCTAATTGTGGAGGGATGTGGGTGTACAGTGATGAGTGAAGACGTGTATTGTTAGGTTTGGTTTCTGTTTTACCTGCACCAGTATTTTCGTTATCAGCAGTGATTCGGTGAAACTTTCAAGCGAGCATGTTCAGCCACGAAGCTTTCTCAAGGGTCAAACGTTTTAATATTTCTGTGACAATATTTCTGTATCATGGCAAGTGTAAAGCTAACTGTCAAGGAAGGTTAAATAATTACTTCAAATGTTTTTTAAAGAAGTGATAATTGTTCCAAGAACATCTCTCTATAATACTGAATTGAAACTTTGTTTGAACATCATTGGCATTGTTTTATTTTAGTTTGATACTCTGTAAGTACATTATAAGTTATATTTATATTTTTTGGAAATAAATAAACCCGTTTCATTAACAACTTTCCTCTATAATGAAAAGGATAGTGAAACAGTGGGGATTAACATGCGAGAATTTTTGCACGATTACGCTAATCATTCCTTATTTTAACTTGAACAATATAGTGATTATCGGATTTTTTATTTACTAACAGAACATCACAATCATAAAAAGATCGAGCACAAAACATCGAATTCAAAAAACGACCGCTCTAATATATCGCTGTTTTGAAAACATCGACATCTACATGTCGTCCCTCTAGCTGCTAGTGTGGTCAACCTCCTCGCTTGCAAACGCTGCCTCTCCCCCACCGAAAGGAGTACGATCCACACACCGACCGTTGCATAGCGTAGATATTCTTTTTTTCAGTTCGGAAGAAGAGCAAGCGGTGATGAAACAGCACATACTTTTTCGCATTATTTTATTATAAACTTATTCTCTTCCTCGGAATCATAGCCTTACATTACGTCTTTTTGAACCGAAAATCGCCGTTTTTCACTTCAGCATTTGGACTCTGCATTTTGCTAAAGAAGTAGTAAGCGAGAAAGGAATGAAGAAGCCCGCGTGCTGACGTGGAGTGGACGCGGGGCGCCGCGCGCGTGGTCGACGACCTGGCTGCTCTGACCGTGCGAACGCGCGTGCGCTCTGCTCTAATGAATGGAGCCAAGGCCTCGTTGCGTTTGTCCCTCGCACGCACGACGCCCAGTCAACGCCTGCCCTCGCCCCGCCCCTGCGCCACGCCCCTCTTCAGTCCCTTCCATCGAGCGATCCCAACCGATAACATCATTAGTTTCCTAAGTGTAGTGTATTTTTTTTAGTTGGAGGAGGCGGTGATCTTTCCTCCGGTGGATGGCGAGATCCGACGGCTTGTCTGTCGGGTTTTTTCTCAACCAGGTATCTCCCACCGTCGAAGCTCCGCCCCAGCCGGGACAACCGGTGTGGTAGTTTAGTGAATGAAGTGTATGTGTGTAAGACAGGAGAGAACAAAGTATTAGGAAGGAAAGATCGCGGGCGGTCTGTAGCCGGTACTGCTAGGGTATTGCTCCGGCATTCGCCTGGTGTTGATCGGAGAATTCACTGAAAACTAACGATGAGAGCAGCCGGCCTCTAGAATTATCCTCCACACAGCGGCTGAATTCGACCTAGCTCTGCAGCTAGTGTCAAAACGAGTGCCTTCGAGGGGCGACGAGTAGTAATATAGAACTGGAGAGGAACACTGCCTCTGGTTCTTTTAGGAAGCGATTTCAAATCTCTGTACTAATAAGGGTTTTGAAATATTTGTGGAAAATAATGTTTCCTCCGTGACTACGAGGGATCTTCTTTGGTCTCTCACAAGGACAATTTTTTCAACGAACTATCCTAAATTTATTCAAAGTTTAATTTTTAATTTGTTGTGTACTGAATTGTATTAACGTTGTGAAAGGAAGTTGTGTTTTCGTTGCATCCCGCGTTCTTGAAAGCTTCTCAAGAATAATAACTTCTGCTCTATGTTAAGCAGTGACTAATCGGAGTAGCTGACTTCCACTCTTCCCTTCCCCACGTGCATATCCATTTTTTCGCACGTTCAGCTCTTTCCTTTCCCACGGACACTGCGAATGAATGGAGCAGTTTGGAAAGTAGCGGCGCCGCGCCTCTTTCCCCCCTCGGGGGCTGCAGGATTGTGCGCCATTGGACCCGCGGTGCAGACGCAAACAGCTGACCAAAGGGCCAAGAGAGATAATCAAATATGTAGAAATCAATATTTGATTGTTTGTTCGTATTTTATGCACAGCCATTTTGTTCATTAGACAGCGATAGAATTCCACAGACGTAAAGAAATGCTAACACGCATTTCGAAAAGAAAAATAATAAAACGCCTTTTCGGTACAGTGATTTTTTTATTTCCGTCAAATCTTCTTTCATCTCGAGATGAATTCCGTTCATCTCGAGATGAATTTTTTGAACTATTCTATATTTTCTCCCTTTGTTACGTAGTAATAAGTCAAAGTATATTATAACATTTATTATAAATGTTTTAATTAAAAACCTAAATTTGCTTTCCATTTGTTTGGAATTAATCCTAAAAAGTTTAGGTAGTTGTCAATAATGTCAATTGCATAGTTTACTACTATATTATAATTTTATTACACATTCAAACTATATAATCTAATATACATATATCAATATTTGTTCTTATTTATGTTCTGCCGATTCATCTGATTGCGATAAAACATTGGGAACTTATTTCTTTCTCTTGCGCGAAGAATATAAGCGTAGTACAATATGAATGCCCCTTTTTCTGTTACACATAGACGCGCGTTGATGATTTTATGCGTTCATGCTGACTCAAGTGCCCCCGAACAGAAGCTCTACGCAACCCGCGGCACCCTCAAGTATCAAGTGCATCTTTGCTGCATATTCTGCCCTTCAGATTGTGAAATATCGGTCGGAATTATTACTTGAACTTTATCTCGGACAAGTAAACCAAAATTTCCCCAAGACAGTGTCATGGCGAATGCCCGAACTTGAGGGAGAACGCTTTAACAATAAGATAGATGACATCCATCTCCAAACCAGGACATAGAACAAACCCAAACTCGCAAGAAACTCATCTATTAAAATGTTTCCAGAGCGTAGCGTAAAACGTTATTAACAATCTCGCGACCAGTAGCCTGTAAAGTGTAACACATTGTAGTAGCGAAGCAATGCCAGCTCCAGTAGTGAATAAATACATTCAGATAGGATAGTAAGAAATGAAACTGAAATAAACATTTTTTTTAAATTTGACTATTAATTCATCAATAATGAGTTGTACTGCATATTATCAACAGCATCTAGTTACAGAGGGGTTTGCGACCGGATTTATTTCATCGAATGAACTTGTCTTCCTTTTAGAAAGTTATACATTTTCTCTCATGAATGATACAAGAAGACGGAAGAGATCTCTTTGTGTTAAGACAAGATTTTTTCTTATGTGATGTTCTCTATGATCTCTCATGTAATTGTAATGCTCTTTCCGTGTTTCTTCTGACAGAAGTTCAGTTGCCAAGAAAATTGATTTAAGCTAGTGTTCCATGAAAAAGTATAATTGTATCCATTCCCGGTTGGAGTAACTTACGATTTGAACTTAATCTACTTTATACCACTCTCTGAAACGACATTTCAAACGGCACTACTTCTTCCACATCTTGATGTAATTGCTATAGCAGGTATTAACTGTGATTTGTATTTTCTTCGTGTAATTCATAAAACACCTAAATTTTTTGAATATTTTTTGAGAAATGGAAAATTAAAACTTTTTTCAGTGTCTTTCTGCAACTACAAAATTGGCGTAGCACGTTAGATTTAATTAATATTTTCTTGTGCTGCACTGGACTTTCCGCTTGTGAAAACCTGGTAAAAGGAGGGAGTCACAGCACAGTCTGGATACGTGCGAATTTAGTGCAGGTGAATTTTAGTGATTGATTAGTGATTGCGGGAGCTTCAACTGATGGCATTCGTCCCGTAAGTGTGGTGTATGTTTCTGCTCGGGATGTGGCGATTATCTTTCCCCGCTGGGGGGGGATCCGGCGCTGACCTTCGTCGGCTTGTGGAGATTCCCCCAATCAGGTACCATCCATCAGCGTGGCACAGCCCCAGTCGGGACAAGCTCTAAGCTCCCGACTGGTCGCCCGACGAGTGTGGTAGTGCAGTCATGTGAAATTGAGTGAGTAAAGTGTAAGAGGTGAGGAAAAGTCAAGGAAGAGGAAAGAAAGATCGTGCGCTCGTGGCATGTTTGTCAGGGTACTGCTTCGGCATTCGCCTGGTGTGATCGGAGAAACTACGGAAAACTACCGATCAGAGCAGCCGGTCGCTATAAGTCTCCTCCAGACAGCCACCGAAGCAACCCGAAGACGCCCCTCCCCCGCACAGTGTGGATGCGTGCGAGCTCCGTGGCGGGTGAAATCGACCCGGACGAAATGCACCGGATCCGCCGGGGATGCGGCCGTCGCGCATCGGCGAGTGCCTCGAGGTGGGCGGTGGCGTCTCCCCTGCCAGACGGCGCCCGACGCCGGAACAACGGCCATCAGCACGCGAGGGGGCGTGAACAATCAAGGACCCAACTGAGCGCCTCTTCGGTGCCCCTTCGGGATCCGATGCTTTAAGCACTCCTGTGTAGCACGTAGGAAATCAGGAAAGAGTTTATTTATTTATTTACATCTTACTCAGGAAATTACCTCAATAATTTAGGTACAGTTAAATAATATTTGGCAGAAGAGTGCTACAATAAATTTAGTTGTGTCACTGTCAAAAAAGTCAATATCGTAGCACTAATTGTTGGCGTCGCGTATAAGCCTGTTCAAGGGGTCGTAGAAAAGGGTATCAATTCTGCTGAAAATGGGATGAATGGCTTATAGCAGCGTTTGCCAACTGAGAAATGACGTCGGAGCTCCGTTTACGCTCGCCGGCTTCGTTTCAGAGAAGCGGTGCGAGCAAAGGGGGGAGGGTCGCCGATAACGAAAATCATTGGGCCTTTGCCGGTGTTTCAGGGGACATAAGTGGGAGACCATCTACACCCGTTCGTTTTCTTTCGGATTGACAATCACGAAGATTTACAACAAACTCAAACAAAACTACTTTATAAATAATCAAGTCGGAGTCCAAATTATCCTACGTGACCCCTGTAGGGTATCTATTTGTACCTATTTGTTAACATTAACTACACAGGCGCACAAAATAAAAACGTTTTCAGACTCAAAGACTTGCCACCTGTTTCCGTAAGTATGTTGACGCGCTTGATCTTATTCTGAAGCCAGAATTGCGCCACCCTCTCCAGTTTTATTAATCGCGAAATACCACCGTGAATTGTACTATTTGTTTTCGGGGGTTATTGCCAGACCCAAAGACTTGACACATTTCACTATGTATGTTGACGCACTTCATCTTAATCAGAATTGTGGCACCACCCTCCAGTTTTTTTTTAAATCGCAAAAATCCGCTATCACATTGTAAATTTTATTGTTTTTTGTAAAACGCGAAAATGTACCATGACATTCTAAATTTCATTGTTTTTTAGCAATTAAAAAAACTACAATTGGAAGGTGGTGTGGCAATTCTGGCTTCGGATTTGGATTCAGCTCTGTGACATACATAAACATGTATCAAGGTTTGGATCTGACTCTAAAATTAAAAAAAAGTCCAGTGTCACAGTGATTTTTCGAGAATAAAATAACGAGAGGGAAATACATAATGCAATTCTAGCTTCAGATTCGGATTCAGCGTGTTGACATACATAGAGGAACATGTGATAAGTCTTTGGGTCTTTTTTATTTTACTTATTTACAACTTCTTTGTGTGACTGCGTTATTGGATCGGGACCAACTAAAATTGTTATATTATATAACATTGTATACAGTGTTGTATTAGAATTAAAAATGTCTTCTCCAAAAATGATATGTGTTAGAAGAATGGAAGAGGAATTACAGTACTAGTTAATACAAATATAGTCGGATATTGCTTTGTGTTATGAAATAATCCACGTTCCATTTATTAATTTTTCATATTTTTATTGGATCAAACATTTAAATAATAATTACTCTTTGAAAACGTAATTATAGGGTGAACCTTTTCCCCCAATTCCGTACCATAATTGGAACACCGCGTCCGGCGCTGGCTTTGCTTGGAGGCTCGCTTCCGAGCAGGAGAACAGATTTTGTGACACCGCAGAGCATTGTGTTGACAAGCCCTGGCTTAAAGTTTCGGCTTTCGGAGTATAAAAATAGAGATCCGGCGAACTAACAGGTATTGGTTGGTTTCATTGATTAAGGTCGGGAGGAAAATCATGCCATAGAAATATCTCCGTCTGTTAATTTCGGTATCTTTATCAATGTTCGAATGTCATCATTATCATGATCACTAGTATGGGAAGTCCGCACATTGGACGTATATTCCAAAATAGATCTGACTAGTGAGGAGAATGGCGGTTTGTGGGTTTCTATTCTACAAAAGTTGGAGGTAAGAATCAGGAAGACAAGCATCTTCTCAGCCTTACTAAAAGTTCGATCAATACGTAAATTAAAGTCCATGGAAGAGTCAAACGTCAGTATGCAAATTGTTGACTGCTGTCCGGGGTTGGCCATCGATGGTGCATGCACATCGGAAGGCTTGACGTTTCCTTGTAAGCTAACAACGTACCATTCGTCAACATTCAGCGACAAGTTATTGTTCTCGGTCCAGTCCATCAGGGATGAACGATCAAGTTGCAGCGTATCAGCATTCTCAATGTTTTCAATCCTCAAATAAATCTTGGCACCATCAGCAAACAGTCATACATTATTGTAAGATATAAAATATGAGAAGTTGTTTATGAACACATTGAATAATAAGGGTCCTAGATACGCTCCCTGAGAAGAACCAGATGGAGCACCGAGGATTTGCCCTCCAAGAACCGCCCATGACCTTTAGGACGCGTGCGCGCCGAGTGGAGGAGTTCCCGCCAAGTCAAAACAAAACTTCTCCTCCTCCTCCTGCTCCTGGTCGCTGGCCGCTTCCAAAGCAGCGGGAGGCGGCGGCGGCGGCGGTGGCTGCGGCGGTCGCCGCCCCAGACCGGTTCCCCTCCCCTCCCCTCCCGTCTCTGCCTCCTTCTCTCCCCGCCGCGCCCGCCCAGCCGACGCGGCGCGGCTTGGCGCGGCGCGGCGTCTTGGGCGGCAGTCGATGCCCTCGGCGCGCGAGGCCAGGCGGGGGCTGACGGGGTGGGGAAAGGGGGCAGCGGCCAATCCGCCGCGGAGCCCATATCCCGCCAAAACGCCCCCGCCCTCCGCGCGGGGTCACCTCTGCAGAAAGCGCGCGCACTCCGAGGTCGCGGCGCCGCGCGGCGCTGACCCTCCGACGCCCTCCGGCGGACAAAGGGGCGCCTTGGGGAACTCCTGCTCGAGAACTTGATCTGCCTAACAAGGGAGGTAGGGGTCTACCCTAACAAACAGGCCTACCTACTCTTGTCCTATCCTCAACCCCTTACTTACATGCATTACATTACTACACTCCTAGCAGAACTCCGTCGCGAACTTAGAGCTTGTCGCCACTTGGGCGTTGCCCCTCTGGTGAGAGATACCAGGTTGAGTAAAAATACCGGGAACACGACGCATAGATCAGCGCCGGATCTCACTTTCCAGCGGGGAATATCACATCTACTCTCGCGATAAAAGCGTACACTGAACGTACGGTGCTAATGCCCTCAGCAGTTGCGCGCGCGGAATCTCCAATCCATGGAAGCAAAAACGGGTGGGGCGGTAGCATTACAGAAGTAACAAAGAAGAAGCTGCAAAATCGCAGAGACGCAGTACGTAATGGAAAGTCTTGATATAAAGCTAAATCATGCGGTCATTAAGACTTCCCCACACTGGTCAACATGAGTCGACAGCAGAAAGCAATTTTTAAAGAACTGCTTAATTCGCTGTGCGTGGAAATGAAGAGAGAGCTTTGGGTGCATACGGGGGCCGTCCGCGGGGCGGATGGGCTTGCCTTCCACTGGACGAGTCTTCTATCGATTAGAGAGGGCACTGCCCCGGCATTCGCTTGATGCTGATGGGAGAAACTACGGAATACTTTTTATCAGAGCAGCTGGCCGCTTGGAGTCTCCTCCAGGCAGCGACTGAATTCAGCCTAGCTGACAAGCCAGCGTTGAAAATCTTGCATCCGTCGGAGGCTGTACAGCGACATGAGATGATGCCCTGCGCCACCTCCGCCGGGCCGACTGGACGAAGGAAGCGAGGGCAGCGCACGTCACCCCACGGCGAACACCCCCTACCCCAACGCGCACTCCCCCTCCCCAAACGCTCTGCGCGAGCGATACACAGCCAGAGGTCACTACGTACGTATTTAAATTTTTAAATCCTAGTTCGCATGCGTTCACTCCAAAGAGTTCCTGCAAAAATACGTCTAAATACGTCTAACCCTGCTGGCTGAACCACGTCTTAATCTGCTATTTTTCTTCTATTTGATCTGCTGAACTTGCCCACTTGCAAATAGCTGAACTACCGGGGTCTCAGCCCCCATCTTACTTTCATTTCTTTTCGTTACGATAAAAGAGACATCTTCGAGCTACAAATGCATGTATGGGTTTATTTAATTAAAACATCAGAGCATTTAAAAATCCTAAATAGTATTCTCGGGGGGAGGGGTCCATTCTTTCGGATGCAACATTACCAGAATCTTACACATGTAGCCGCTGATGATCCTCTAAGTGTCTGGTTTGTACGAATTGAGGAACATTTGTTTTTATTATGGGAAGTATTAAGATATTTAAGATCTCGAATATTAACTAAATACAGACTCAACATATTCAAAATATTTCATTAATTTAAAAGAACGTTTTAAAAATAACTGTAATAAAGTTGAAATATCAAAGTTTTTTGGGTCTATTTAACGAATTAAGTGATCTCATCAAAAGATTTAGAGGTATTTACTACTGTTATGCAGGATATTGTATCATACACTATTGTTGCAAAGAGGATTAAGCCATTTTTTCCTCATTAAAAAGTGTAGATGCTTCTGAAGGGAATCCGAGTTAATTCTTGAAGCATAAATTGTTTCACTATTGAATCTTCATGGTGCCAATAAAGCGACAGTAGAAGCTTGCCAATCCTCAGACTTCTGGGAGTTTTTATTCTGTCGATACCAATGTACATATTGTTTATCAAGAAAATTAATCATTTTCATCGCCAGCAACCGAATTTTTATCGCCATTTTGTCCGAACTTTACCAGGCCGTTCAGGCTTTGGCTGGATCATCCTTATGGGGAAGCTCCCAACGCACGTGATTTCAAATGTCAGAGATGCAGTAGACCTTGGTCCGCGTTGAGGGAGTTGGTGGCGCGCGCGGCGGCGCTTTGAAGCAGCAGGGGTGGGGAGGGGGAGGGGATGAGGGTGCGCGGTGCCTTATGCTACTGGCACCGCCTCCCCCTCCCCCTATTCCTTCGCGCGGCGAGCGCTCTCGCCAAGTTTTGCCCAGCGAGTGCTGCACCGCATGTGATGCTGCGCGCTGCTTGCATGCAAACAGCTTCCTATGCAACTCGTACCAACTGCACCACACAAAAGCTGGCACGGCATGAAGACACTTTTTTAACACTACTTAAAAAACTGATTTTTACTTTTTCTCGGCTATACGTTTCGTAACAAAAATAGTAAAAATTTGTGGTCGCGATTTCGGTGGTGAACTCAGTTTTGAGCGTCACTGACAAGAAAAAAGAGTTTTTTTTTCATTATTATTTTGGGTATCGTTTATAACTCGGGCAGATTAGAAGTTTTGAGCATTAACTTGGCACCCATCTCAGGAGTCAAGTTCTCTTTCAAAGGGGACTAATATTGATTTGGAGAGTGAGGAAATTTTTTTCCAAAGACAAAGCTAAAATCGAACAAAATTGCCGAAAGTTTTGCGGAGGGACTAATGGGATAAGGCTTTGAGCCGGTACCTCTCACTTATCCTATTCCTTAACACAGGCAAGGAGTAAATTAGTTCAAAAATATATTTGACATCTTACACTAAATGCAGAAAAACGTGAATTTCTTGAGTGCTGTTAACGTAAGCGAGCCGGGGGGGGGTTAAAGTGATAATTAAATAATTGTTTTCCAAAATAATATTATAATTCTACATTTCAGTATAAACAAATTCATGTTTTATGCAAATTTTGCGATTGTCTTTGCGAGGACAATATTACCGTAAAAGACCTTAATGTCTACTGGAGGAACACATTGAAAATAATTAAAAGAGTAATCGAATCCTAATTGTAAATATCATTTCGTTTGTTGCAAAAACCTTTTGAGTTACAACGTTGTAAACAATCCAGTTCTCTGAGTAAAATTATTTTTTTTTACTGATTCCTTATTGCTTATTATTGCCTTCGATATGGAGTACATATCAACATACACTGCATAACTGACCTGGAAACATAGGATCGTGGTTACGAGGAAATATAAAAACAGTTGGCTCCCGCATGCACATGTTGAATAGTTCCTAAATATTCTCTTAGGGAGGGAATTATGAAAAGGTAATCCAAGTCAAATTAACATCTAGTTAGTTTGTAAATAAGTAAATATTAAAATTACGCAAAAAATAAAATCGTTTAGTGCTAACGTTAACGAGTGCAGAGTAGACTAAAAGTCGTCGGGCCAAAGCTCCTCGGACTTTTTGCCACCTCTCAAGAAGAACCCTTACGAATATAATGCCTTTGGTACATAAAAAACAATGTTGTTATAATCTGAAATACTAGTATATTCATGTACTATTTCTCAAGAATAATTTTTCTTCGTTTATCGCAATTGTGTTATTTCTACCAAATACATAAATGTTATTTGCTAAACAAAACTATTAGTGAAACATATAATTATAATAACTATTGACGTAGAATTGACGATATTTTAAAATCATTTTACGTTAGTAATACAACATGATAGGCCGTACAGTATATAAAGTATGTAGAGGGAGGGGGAATTTATATTTTGGGACCGCAAGCAAAATAAAGAACATCCCTGCATTTTCTAGAATAATTAATTAGAATATCCGGACAAAAAACGACGATTGTGTTACTTGTTGATATTATACTGACTGTATGGAAGGCTTCATATATTTTTGTGAGCTAAAATAAGAATGACACACCTTTGTTTGAAGGTTCCAACATTGGCAATGCATACTATTTTTGCGTTTTCGTTGTTGTCAAGTTTACCTAAACTATTTTTTTTTCACTAATGCATGTGAGAAAGAGATAAAGAAAGGAAATAAAATAAAGAATAGTAAGTTTTCTTTATTATTAACAGTGTTTTAAAAGGAAGATAACAAACATTTCTATTTTTTATATTGGTGTTGTGTTTACTACGTCCACGAGAGGAAACCAATACATCGTATACTCTGTGATACAAGTCGTGACGTCAGGAGTTGCATAAACGAAGACGCTTTTCGTCGGCGGCGGGGCAGCGGGGTCACAAAAAAGAGGAAAAAAAGGCGAAGACGCCGCCGCCGCCGCCGCCGCCGCCCCTGCCTCCTCCTCCTCCTCCTCCAGCGCCGGCGAAGCGAAAGGCGCGCGGAGCCCTCTCATTGGCTATAGTAAAAAGTCCTACCTGGCTATAGTATTGTAGTACGGGCGGTAGCCGCGCGGAGCGCTAGCGGGGCCTCACCTGTGTTTGTTGTCGCGGGAGGCCCTTCCTTGGCGTTTGCTGTGGGAGGAAGTGTCTGTGAGTGCTGTCTGTGACGCGACTAGCGATTGCAACCCCAAAGTGTTGACGTGTTTATGAACTATGTGCTGATACTTCGAACGCCAAGATGAAGGAGAAGCACCGACACCGCAAGCAAGCGCTCTTCCAGATCACCAAGGTGAGCATCTTTTGTTTTGGTTCCGGAGGCGCCGTGTAGGTGTATAAAATGGCGACGGATGCGCTGTTGTCGGCGTGCGGCTGTAGCTCTGCTATGGCGCGTATTAGGGAAACTTCTTTAGTGATACACTCGTTTTTTGAGATTGTTGCATTTGCTTGTGCAGTAGTTTTTTATTGTTATTATTATTATTTATTTTATTATCATTGTTATTATTTCAATCGAGCCATTCACTTTTTTTGCTTCATCTAATTGCTTACAGATGTACTGAATATGAGTAGAATGTCAGTCGACTGATCATTTTTCTTCTTGTAAACATATATTATTACGAAGTGTAGAGAACGTTATGTAATGCGGAAAATATATTTCCAAAAAAGTTTTTGAAAACCGAATTTGTTTTCAAAACAAATCCTCCCGTGAGTCTTATTGCGAATAAATAATGCCTAAAGAATTAAATGATTTTTCCAAAATTAATATTCGACGAATGTGTTTCAACTCGAAGCTCGCGATTTTGAAAAACATTCTTTAAATTTTCGAGACACTTAAAACATCTGGACCATTTTCGAAATTTTCTAAAAAGTGTTTCCAATTTTGTTCTTTATATTTCTTGTAAGAATATAGTGAAATCCACTTATAAAATGACAGACCCGATTTTCACAGTTATCCTGGAAATTAGAAAAATAACATCTTTCCTTGTTTTCGGTCTCATCCTGAAACTATAATATTGAAGTTAGCGATTTTTTCTTTAAATGATTTTTTTTACACTTAGTTCTTTAGTGAATGACATGTATATTTTTCTGAAAATTTGAATGATTTTCGAGTAAATTTGGGTGAAATATGGACAATTAAAAAATATATTAAAAACAAGATTTTCTCAAAAACGGCTTTAAATTTTGTCTTCAAACTTTTTACACACAGTGTAATAAATGTACTGTATAAGATGACTAACATTAACGCTATTTTGTTGCATTCTTTTGTTTATTTGTTTTCAAACATTGCTCGAATGTATTTTTAAAATAACTCTCATGTCGTTAATATTTACTTTATGGACGTTTTTACCTTCTATTATTTCATTTGTGAGTAGAATTGCTTAAAATCATTTCTTATAAAGTTTCTCGAAAAGTAGAATGTTGTGTGAAAAAGTAGTGTATTTGCATTATGCGCATTTTGAGAAACGTTCAAACGACATTGTCTTAAAAACCGCTCGTAATTTTCCAATGCAAATTTGCGAATATGATCAGATTTTACCCGTTTATAATATTCTTAAAGTCATTTCAATTCTACTATTAGGTCTCCGAAAAGTTGAGAAAACGGGAAGAAATGACATTTAGGCGCCAATTGGTAGCAGCTGATAAAACGGTGGGGCAAACCGAAAAGATTACCCAGACTGATTAGCTATATGAGAAAGGCAGTGCCATTTGTAGCATCACTTGTTTGAACTTTCGCGGACACGTGATGTCCTGTTATCAAACACAAAACGCTTATTGTCAGCCAGTCGCTGCCGTGCACTGGCGACGACGCTCGCCGCACGCACCCCGGGCGTTTACTGTTGCACTCTCTGCCTGAGTGAGAGCCACACAATACTGTGACAGCACGTCCAGCAAAACAAAATCTAGTGGGAATGCGCGGCATAGCGAATTTTTTTCTCTGTAGTGTTATTACTTAACAATTACTCATTTTTTAATTGCATAGCACCTCCAAGTGAATGAAGTTATGCAGGAAACATCGAAGCCACAACAATCAAGGTGGTTGAAAAATGGCTTGGAATATCTTAAAATTTCGTATATTTCTAAAAAAGGTTAGAAAAGTAGGTTATAATAAGTCTGTGGACGTGCATTTTCAAGGACACGAGAAGGGTATTGACAGAGTTATATTGAGACACGGTTGGGAGTAGGGGGAGAGTGGGTGAAAGAGAGAGAGAGAGAGGGGGGGGGAAGGGGCAGAAGGAGGTAATATATGTGTGTGTAAGTCTATCTATTAAAGTAGTCTTTACATACAAAATAGTGTATTCATGTGCCTTGGAGGATGCCTTTTACCCGTCATATAAAATAAGATATTACATGGACTGTTGTTGATCTTCGTAGAAATGAATATGGCTGGGTGATGGTAGCGGTCGGACACCATTACCGTTTCCTTTTCTTGATATGAACTGACAACCAGGCATTGCAGGATATTTCACGATACAATTCATTGAAAATTGACTTGTTATATTATTCCATGACTGAATAAAAGCGGCTATTGGCTCACGACTCGCTCATGGCATATGTCAGTCTTTCGCCTCCTAAACCTCGAAAGCGGAATAACTGTCGCCGTGCACTTATGTCGATCCTCGCACGTCAGTCTATTGCTGCCTGCAAATTAGGGATGGGCAAAAATAATTCAATTAATTGTGAGTCAATAATTGAAAATATTAATTCAAAAGCATTTTATTGTTACCAATAGCTTTTCCTAAAAATAAACGCAAACTTTTATGTGGTCCACGGGAAATGTTTTTTCAGTGAACAGTGAGACCATATGGTCTCACGTGGCAGCCAACGTGTCTTCTGCCCCGAAGCGGCCGTGGAGCGCTGTGGGGACTCCGCTTACGTCAAGCGGTGCGCAGTGGCGGGGGAGGGGGACAAGCCGGGCGGGTTGCCTCTTGCCTCGCACAGGGGCATCGGCGCGGGTCCGTTGCCGCCTGTGGCTGAACGCGAAGTCTGTTCTTGGCGGGTTTCTACGTGTTTACATATTGAATCATACTTGCTCAAACACATACAAGAAACCCTCGAAAGTATAAATTTCGTAGTTTAGGTTTATCAGTTTCCGTCTTTAAATTGCTGCGCTAAAATCATAATCCTACATATCCAAACATTGAACGTAACTATTGCTACATAAATGCTGCTACATGTTTGTCATGAAGAGGTGGAGAAATAGGTGGTACACCAAGCTTTCCTCGCTATAAAATTTTTTATCCAGCCCATATGAACAAAAATCACTTGTATGGTGTCGTCTGAAAAATAAGTAGATACGTTGAACTCGTGTATTAGCTGGATTCTCTATAAAATACAATTCTCCGTTACGTGACCGTTCGAAACAATGATCTTGAACTCACTATTCTGTCTACTTATAATTGCACTTGAAGTAACAAATGAACTGACTTCATCTGAAGACCCTACGGCTCAGGGTCACAAAGTGAAAGTATTTAGGGGGATATAAATTTGACCCACACGCCATAAATAGTGAAAAGTTATGTATTTTAGCTGCTGATATAAATAAGTGGGTATTAACAGCAAGACCTGTTTGGCGCGTGTTCCAGGTGCTATGGCACCTCGACATCTTCCGGCGCAGCTTCCGGGAGCTGTCCGGCCACGCGTGCATGGCGGAGTCCTGCATCTTCTGCGCCCTCAAGGTGAGTCACTTCTCCTCTTCACATATTCTTTTTTAACCCTGGATCTCCGAAGCTCTAACAGTTTTTTTTTATTTTTGCTTTTCTCTCTGCAAAGTTGCATTGCTGAGAGCTTGCTCTTCTTGTAATCTCTCATCTACCTTCCTACTTTCATTTTAATGGCTGGCAAAAAAATTCTCGGACGTAATTTGGGTAGGTCCTGAAATTTCATTCCATACGCCATTACATCAATACATATATAGGCCTTTTAAGGCTCTGTTAATGTTATTTAAATAAATAACCATTTCCTTCCCATTTTATTGAAATTTTTGAGAAATGAAGTTACAAAGAAAAAAAAACTAATTTATGTGCATTTTTCTATAGCGCATTACGCAGGGCCTCACAAGCTCTGTGTACGCATTTTTGTAGTTTCCTGGGTCCATGCATGCTTTTATGTCATTTCAACAAGGTATGAAAATCGGAACGGTTCAGTGTCTTTTATACCTCACTAACACCTAAAAAAACAGTCCAAATACTGCCCTAAAAGCACTTCGGAAAGGCACTAGTTTATCACAAAATTTGTTATTTAATAGCATGATTTGTAGATCGCTCACCTTTGAATTTAAAGTTTTCAAAAATATTTATATTCATAAAGTTGTATGTTCTCCAATGCCATTGATCTAACTTTAACTAAATAACGTCATACGAAGGTAATGCTTTTTTCTATGTTCATCTCAACACGAAATATCACAAAGCATTTTATTTAAAATGAAAGTAAAATGAATGTTACTATATTATTAAATAATGTTAAATTTTCTTCTCTTCTAGACTACTCCCACTCCACTCACCCGTAATGTTCTTGAATGTTTAATGGAATGAAACGGGGTAGACTTTGTTACTAACATTTTGAGGTATTCAGCAAACGGCAACTCCTGCAAGTATTGTTTGTTTAAGGATATAATTTTTAAAACCATTAACTTCTGGAACTATCGCCACGAATGTGAAAATATCATATAGCAAATGAACAATCAGAAATTGTGTGGGCCTCGGCCGAAAAGTGAAGTTTCGGAGTCGTGTGTTTATCTCTAGGCTGACAGGATGCTCGGGCAGTGAGTCGCTCTTCTACAACGCATTTTCTTTTTGACCCTACATAGTTATCAGAACAACCTAATGGCTTTTAAATGTTTTTCAAATTATTGTTTATTAAAGATTTCTTATTCATTTAATTGCAGTGGATTGAATCTTTCCAATCACTTTTCGCTAGAGAGTTCCCTTCTCAGAGTATTGTGTGCGAGGGTTTGGAATAACTCGAGATTCGGAAAATGCAAAAAAAAAAAAAAAAAAAAAATCAGAGAACGTACTTTTTCCAAACAATCTTGACTTATGTCGTATCTCGTGTACCGATGTAAACGATGCACTCAGACGTTCATATTTGGGGCAGATAAACTTAGAGAAATCAAATTTCATAAGACTTTGATTGTAAATTCATTGTTAATCTCACACGCAATGAGAGAGGTAATTCGAACCTCTTTATGTTGAAATAATCGAAAGAGAAATGTTCAAAAGGAGACAAAATGGGATATTGCTTCGCTCTTCCTAGTATACTAGTACAAATTGTGGTCGGAAGTGCTGGTGCTCTCGACTGTTGGCTGCTGCGGCCTCTGTGGAGAGCTCGCTCTCGTGGGCAGTCGCGCTGTCACCGCCCACCGCACACTCATTCGCGACGCGGGGGCGGAAGGGGAGAGAAGCTGCTCGACTGCAGCGCCACTGGCGGTGCCCAGAGGAGGCGCCCTTGCCGGGTCTGGGGTGCGCCGACACAAAGAGTGCTTAGCCTCCAACATTCGATGGTTTTCCTATTATTCATTAAGGGCACACGGCCAGTAAATTGGGAAGGAAACAAACTTATATATGAGTTGTGTACTGTCCTTTTCTTTTTTGTTATTTCTCGAAAGAACAGTCTCTTTAAAAAGTGTCAAACATGTTATTTATATCTTTTTTGGGGGGATATGGAATAAATAAATTATAAAACTTCTGCTACCTAAAATTTTAAAGAGAAGTGTTACTTCTAGAAAAGACGAACTGCAAACTTTTAGCTGGTAGATCTGATTGTAACTTGAAAGTGCTTTAGTGATTGGTAACAAACATTATATTGTGATAATGTTCGGGACGAATGAGATTAGAAGTGTTGTAATTTAACTTACGGACATTACTGCATTGTTTTATTTCCCGCGAAGCAAATACGATTTTTCCAATACATTCGTTTTTTAAATTGCAGTTGTAGTTTTAATAATAACATTATATTGAATTGAGGGCGCATTTTCAAAAGATCTTAATTCACGTTTTGGCCACTTATTTTTTCAAACAATATTGACAAGAACAACACAAGATTTGTTTGACAGTATACACAGTACGTGTTAATGGTGGCTTATATCTGGGAACAGCGAGGGGAATACCAAACAAAAGTTTGTAGTTTTCTTGTCAATATTGTGTGAAAAATATATACCCCATTGCCCACGCGTGAAGCTAGATTATGTAATGAGATATCTAGCAATAAGTGAATGACATCTACGGAAGTAACTCGTAATAAGACTTAAAAGAAAGAAGATGAGATTAGTTTAGTACGCAAAGGCTGTAGAAGAGAGATGAAGGAGTGAGTGTGTGTGTGTGTGGGAGGGGAGAGAAAGTGGACCGCAAACACGTGCGCAAAGGTGTCGGCGCTGCTTCCCCCTCTCTTCCCCTCCCCGACCAACCTCACGCAAGCGCTTACATCAATCCATTCATGATTGCATAGCGTCAATTAAGGCTACTTCCTCACTGTTAGGTCAGTGTAGGCAATGATTTGTACGCTTATGGTCAACTGAAGCACTAAATAAGAAATCATAACAAGCAATACAAATATTGTGTTGTAACCAGTGCGATAAGATGCGAAGTGTTTGAGAGGAGACCGAGCCTGCCGCTTTCAGTGTATAAGAGGGCGAGTATGGAGAAAGGGAGTAAATATAGTGAATTTATTTTAAGTTGGAAGATAAATGAGTGCTTTAAAATGTAAAGATCGGTGACTGTATATACCACAAACGCAATATCAAACTGTCACTTAACACACGTGTCTCATTACAAAACATTTTCAGTCATTATATACGTGATGCATTATGACTTTCAGTTAATATGGGTAGAAAGATTTTCTCTTGTAGTTCACTGCAACATCCAAGTCCATTCATGAAAAGACAGCATTTCAGTTACATTGTCAGTACCATGTTAACCTCTGACATCCCATTAGTCTTGCATAACAAGTAGAGAACGCCGCGCAACACAATTTTGGGGTATTTTCGGCGGATGTCCGGCCGCCGCCCGCGCCCCGGAAGCGGAAGCGGGGGCGAGCGAGCAGAGGGCGCCCCTGCGTCCCGCACTGTCCCCTCGTTCGTTTTTCTACTTCGGCTCCCACGCGCTTGGGACATCGCCTTCCACCCCGAGGGTCGCGTTCGAATCCCGCTCCGGCCCTGCGCGATTCCGGATGCTGCGAGCGGCTCCTCCCGTTGAGGGAGCTGTTGGACTCAGCGAAGGAAGATTCCTTCCGCCGTTGTTGTCGAGGATTAGAGGAGCTTTTGAATTCGTCCGTGGAATGGCTCTCACGGCCAACAAAGACGTCTTTGGCGGAAGGGGTTTGTGTGTGTGCGGGAAAGGTGCCATCCCTCCCCTAGATTTTTAAAATTACGACCAATGATTATATTTAATTCTTAAGTAACTGACGATACTTACAGATTAAGAAATAGCGAGGCCAACAATATCAAGATTGTAAAGATTGTGAGGTAGCTTGTACACACAAATGCATTATTAGTCGAAAATGCGTGAGCAAGGAGCATTATGAAGATACTCGCGATCTGATGAGTAGTTGTAGTGCTAGCCCCGCGCACCTGTTCTACCGGCTGTCGCTGCAATTATGGTTTCCTTAGGTGCCTGATTTTCCGAGTTTATTGACAAAGGATATTGTAATATTCGTGAATAGCTGTACCATAACTGACCGCGTGCATCTTGTTAAGCTTAATCATTCATTTTTTTAAAAAATTGTCGTGTATTTCATTAATGTCCGTGGAGGTGCACTGTTCCTTTCGACCCCCCCCCCCCCCCC
>BOPP01000010.1:1948090-1960209 GCA_017312745.1 Gryllus bimaculatus | reverse complement strand
CCGCCCACACATTGACGGGCAAGTGGTGCTTGCCGAGTGCTCGTTATAGAACTGCTGTTCTCAAATGAGGCGCAGGCTTTCTGAAGGGGACATATCCACTTGCAAACAAATTGAGTTCTGTTTTTATCTAGAATTTCATTTCCAGGAAAAAACGAGAGATGTCTTACAATAGGCAATTAAGTGTTGTGTTCGGTGAGTTAAAAACAGTGTCGAAAAATGTAAAATATATGCTAGGTTCTTTAATTTTTATTGGATAAGTGTAAAGCTGACGTGTCACGTCGTGTTTGAATGTTTGCTCGTCGAGTGAGGGTGTGACGGAAGCATGAAATAAGGGGGCGCGGTTGCAATTGACATCTCCCGCCAGCCTTGCTGCGACTTTCACAGATCTCCACCAGAGCCCCAAGCAAAGGCAAAGCCTACCTTACTTCTTGAAACGCGATTAAATTTGAACCAAATTGCACTTATCAATTTGTAATTTGAAATATCAATCAAAATTTAAGTCAGCGGCGGCAGCTCTTTAAGGGCTCTAGAGCGGCGCCCTCCACAAAAAATATCATCTCTGGAAAAGATGCAGATAGTGTAATTTGTGTATGCCAGCCCAAGTCTAGAGGATAATTTAATTTCATGCACCCGCTGATGCGAAAGGTCAATGTTATTGGAATGGTCCGCATCGCGTCGCGGGGCTGCCGCCTCGCCGCCCGCGGCTAGGCAAAGCGAGCTCGAGCGGGGGGGAGGGGGGGCAGGAGATGGCTGGGAGCAGCGTGTAGCGGTTTCCTTGGCAAGAGTTCGCATGTATTAACCGAACTAAAGATATCCACTCTTTCATTTGATTTCATAAATTACTCGTTCATTTGCTGCAAATATGTTTAAAAATCTCTTATTTTCGTGTGCACATTACGTGTTGCGTTGTCAACCTAATAGTTGCTTTAGAGAAGGATTCAAATCCCGTTGCCTGCAAATCGATCGTCCTCTACATGCTTCACTTCGTTGAAGAAATATTTTGATAGGACAAACCGAATGTGATTGTTCGGACACACATGCCGCCACTGGTTTCAACATTCGAGGTCTGATGGTATGTACTTGTCGGCCTACGGTTCCGCTAGGGACGTTCCGATTCGATTCCGGAATCTGCATTGAATTCCTTTGCTCCCGATTCTTGCTGGAATCGATTCCAAGAGGCGGGAATCGAATCAAATGAGTACTTTCGAATTTTAAACATGCATCTTTGTGGACTTTTACTTTTTTAGGGTTTTGTGGTTTGCAATTTTTGCGGGTGTAGGCCAAGTCAGACCACGCGTGCATCCCGCTTCAGCAGGTGCAAGTATCTTTCGGCGGGGGGGGGGGGATCAGTATTTTAGCTCAATCCCGATTTTTATCCCCCAAGGTTGTTAGTCCTGGGGGTATGGGCGATGAGATGATGATGGTGAAGAATGAAAGAACGGCACACACAGGTACACAAATACACCTGTGCCTGAGGCGGGATTAGAACTAGCGGTCTTCTGGCCCGAGACCCCTAGGGTACTTTTGCCCTAGCGATGCCGGCCATTTGACCGGCTGGTTTGAATGTATTAATATTATAACTATAGTTTTTTAAATTAATTTTATAGAAGTCCTTGTATTCAACCTTCCAACTTGCCTCCACCTCTTTCTTCGATCATTGGTTCAATTTACATATGCTTTTGGGAATGCAGGACAATTTTTCATAAAGATTTCACAATTTTTTATCAAGATAATTTAAATACTAAAACGGAGGTTTTGATCATCCTTCTCGTTGTATAAAGAAAAAAAAATTCGAAATGCTCGATTCCGGCGTTGTTACTTTCATTGAATAGTGTTCTCATGTGAATCGATTCTTTTCTTTCGATCCTATTCTAGAGTCGATTCCAACTTTTTGATTCTGGAATCGATCCTTTACAGGAATGGAACGACCTTTGGTTCCGCTGACGTGGTGCGCAGGGCGAGGCGCTGGGCCGCGTCAGCCCTTGGGGAGAGTGAGGGCTTGGCAGGTGCCGGGGGGGGGGGGAGACAGGTGCGGAAGGGCGAGGGCGCGCGCAGGTGGGCGCTGGAGGCTGCCCCCTCGCTTGCAGGGCGGGGCAGTGTTGCCACACGCTCGCCCAAAAACCTGCTTTAAATGGGACTGCCTCTTCTTCCTAATGGCGATAAGGAAAAAAAGAGATTAGTTTTTCGTGTGCCTTGGGACACCCCGAGACTATACAAACCTACTTACCATGAAAAAAGTACGAAGTTATTAAGATGAAAATTTTGATTTTATAGCGAGCTGCTTCTCTTGTGAGGGAAGTGGATGCAGGGTCATGCATCGCACTCCGCCGCTCTTTGTCGAAGTGGCGACTCGGCTCCTGCCTACGTATGAACCCGGTATAGTTTGTGATGTATTATGCTGTAAATTCACTGAAAATGCGTATGTATTTCAGCAAATCCATAAATTAATAAAAAACTACTCAATATAACTTAGAGATGGGAGTGAATCCTGGCTTGGGGAACGTTGTTAATATGTGTGTGAGGGTGTGTTTATATTTATATGTTGACTAAGGTTAACTACGTAAGCTAACTACTACTGATGCTCAGGGGAGTTCCTGTGTGTTTATATTTAAATGTTAACTAAGGGACCGTTATAATTACCATATTTCAAAGAAATCAAAAATTTTATTCGAAGTAGACGGACCAAAAAAACTGTGATCCAAGAGCACAGTGAACAGTTGGAGCCCAGCTGTTCAGGGTAGTTAGTAAAACCGGGCAGTTCTCGTTCGGATCGAGTGATTGGTCGTTGACCATGAGTTCCGAAAGAGAAGAGTATATTTTGATGCACAGAGGAGTTCCTCCCTCGCTGAATGATTAGATCCGGGGCCGACATACACGTCGGCTTGCGGGGGTATTTCTCCTCTAGGTAACTCCCTCTGGGGGGTATGGCCCCAGTCAGGCAGGCTCTCAGTTCCCGACCGGACTCCCGACATGTGTAATTGTGTAGTGCATGTAAATGTTAGAGCGTGTAAGTTAGAGAAGTTGATAGAACATGGAAGAAGACGAAAAGAGGTCCGTTTTTGGGGAGTGCTGCTCTCGCTTTCGCTTGATGTGGATGGCAGAATCCACGGGAAACTACTGATCACAGCAGCTAGAATTCTCCTCCAGGCAGCGTTTACGTTCTCGGGTCTCCGCTATGTACCACGTAGCTAGAGTGGAGAGGTTGCTACCGTCTCGAACCCTAGAATCTCACAGTCAGAGTCGCTGCAGAGACCGCGGCTATGAGCTAAACTGAGCCGATGGAGTTCGCAGAAAATTAATGTTTTTGAATACGGATTTTCTTTTTTGAAGTGCATGACGCCTGGGGTAATTGCCAATTTGTGATCAATCGTTCGTATGCGGTAAACGTGTCGAATAAATCTAGTAAAATTACAAACAGGTTGTTTGGGGCGGGACTACGGCTTCCAAGCCCTCCCCTCTTGGCGTTGCGTGAGCGTGCTCTCGCCTCCGGCCGAGGGCTCGTGATTGGCCGCGTGGCAACCGCGCTCCGCTACCTGCGTTGGGGGCTGCAGGTGGCCCCCGCCCCGCTCTCCCTTCCGCCGGAGGCAATTGGGGCCAGCCCCTGCCCCCGGGGGGGGGCGTGCTCCCGACTGCGCTCATCAGCTCCGGGCGGGATGGATCCTCACGGCACCAGCCCCGAGGCGCGCCACGCAATTTGGAGAAGACGGGAGGCGGGTGTGCTGTTGCTTTTCCCCCGGGCTTCAAAGAGCCGAGGCCGGTACCTACTATGCCAAGACGCCGGGCCTCGCCGCAGCAGCAGCGGCCGAGTGTACTCGCTCCTTTGCCATTGAAAGCGGCACACTTAGATTCTGCAGATTCAAAGCAGCGGGCACGAGTGCCCCTTAGGTCGGCCACTGCTAGGCTGCCTGCGGGGTGATGCGGAAACTTCTCTTTTCGTCCCTTCTCGACGAAGAAATGTCAAACGTGTGGGTAACGTATGTGACAATGTCCGTTAACACAAATAACCAATTCTAATGCTAATTGGGTTTTTAAATGAAAAAAAAAGTAAAACAAAAAACTTTGTAAAAAATAGTGCTCGGCTATAAGAGTTTTTCTGGCAAAACTCGCCCATTTTCGGCGCACGATTACACAACTTTCTCTTCTTTCGTTTTGTTTCTATGAATGAATGAAAATAACATACATATGTGTACATAGCGTGCAATCATCACTTAATTTATTCCAATCTCGGATCTTCCATTACTCGTATGTAGTGTTTTTCAGATGATAAGAAGTGCAAGAGAGATTTTAAGTCGGAAAGAAAAAAAATCGATAGACAGTAAAATAACAATTTTTAAACATAAGGAATATTTATCTACTTAAAGATTTTTGTGATGAAAAGACACAATTTTTTCACTTTCCGAATTGCCTCTTTTTGCCTTGTCTTCTGACTACCTACACTCACTCAAAAAAATATTCGGACGGTACTCAGCCTACAGACCTTGAACACGCTCTGAGCCTGTCTGTAAAATATTATACCAGTAATAATTTTAATAGTCTTTTAGCTTTGTGTACTCGTATACTGTAAAATGAGTTTTTTCTGCTTCACATCAATGAAAAATTTGCATTAGAGCTTCCAATAACGGAAATTGCACACCAAGTAAATATTTGGACAGACATATTTAAATCATTTTGTCAACGAACTGTTGACGGAAACAGATGTAACTTTTCCCACGGTTGATTCATAGGCGGTTTGAACAGTTAATCTAGGCGCTGTCAAAACTCAGTATATTAATCTCTCCTTAAAGAAATTTGATAGAATGCCTCAAAAAGGAAAGAATAGCTTTTCGAACTGCGTCAGCTAGTTATCTTTCATAATGCAAAATGCAAGAGCTACCGTGAAATTGCAAAACGTCGGAATATGAAGAAAAGCGTGGTATATGATGTAATCAAGTGATTTATAAAAGAGGATACGATTGAGTCTCAGCGCCCCTCAGTGGACATCCCAATAAACTGTCCCGTCGAGAAGAGATTGTCGTCATTAGGAAGATTCAAAAGAATCCCAAATTAAATGCACCAAAGATTGCTGCAGAGGTGAGTAAAGACCTGGAGAAGGAAGTACATCCAGAAACAATACAAGTGATTCTACAAAAAACAGAATTTCATCGTCACTTGGCTAGAAGGAAACCTTTTTATAAAGAAGATAAACAAGAGGAAAAGGCGAGAGTTCACTGAGGAACATATAAACCAGGATATTGAATGGTGAAATCTAGTAATATTTTCGGACAAGAGTAAAATCAATGTGTTTGGACCCGACGGAACAACATTGGAGCGGAGAAAGGCAAACACACAATTACAAGAGAAGGATCTGCAGCCAACAGTGAAACTCGGAGGTGGGAACGTAATGGTGTGGGGCTGTATGGCGGCGAGTGGTGGTGAGATTTCTAGAGTATACTTCACTATGCTCGTAGACAGCCTGCCAAAGAGACTGAATGAAGATTTGAAAGTGAAAGGACTGCCTACAAGTTATTGATACACTTATTTTTTGTTTTATTTGGTTTTGTTATGTTGGTTTTGTTTTGTTATGTTGGTTTATATTATGTGTCGGAATATTTTTTGACGTTCCTAAGGATGAAGTTTTCTTCAAATTTATTTTAATTTAATATTTTTTAATGTATCATTATTTACAACTACTGTTATGACAAGTTTAATATTTTCTTCTAAATAAAATTAAACAGGGGAAAATCGTAGGTGCCCGAATATTTTTTGGGTGAGTGTACCTACCTACTTGTATTTATGCGTCTTACTCAACTGAAAGTTCGCAGTTCATGGGCCCGCGTGAGTTGCCCACAGCTGCTCTTGTGCTTATGAAACAGCGCTCTGATTTCGCGCCCCCTCTCGTCACGTGCAAGGTCAAGCGGAGAGGTCAAAGGGCTTGTGAGCCCACCTGGGGATTGGCGGGGGAGTAAGAGTGTTTTTTTTTTCAGATATGGAGTTGTTTTGACATCCGCGTCGGTGAAATGAAATACAGGGCGTGCTGGGATTTTCAACATTAGCAACAAAGGTTGAATTCAGTCGCGGTCTGGATGATAATTGTAGCGGCCCACTGCTCTGATTGATAGGTCTTTGCGGTCCAGGGGAATCCCCGGCCAGTATTCTAACAACGGGGCCACAGATCGCGAACGACATCCCCTTCCTCTTCCTTGCCATAATCTTTCCTCTTCATACACACCTATACTTTCAAGCACTACATGGCGACACATGCGGGGACGCCGGTGCAGGGCTCAGCTCGCCTGAGCGGTGCCCCTCTGGAGGAGGCTCTTGGGGAGGGAATTCCCCCACCAGATGACGTGTAGGCCAGCGCCGGTTCGCGCCTTCCGGCAGAAATGAACACCGCCATCGCCCAGTATTCACATTGGCTTGGGATACCTTGATATAGAGAGGTTACTCTAAGAAAGGGCCGTTTTACAGCTACTGCTTGGCCACTGCTGCCCATGCACTCTTTTGTCTGCTATGCAATTCGTAAAGGGCTTCATCGCTCTTGCTTGTAATGCCATCGCCCTCCACGACGTTCATTTGTTTCCCGACCAGTCAGTATCCCATTTTAGAATAACTCCTCTCTACTATGGATGTCGTGTCAGCGCGTGGATAAGTGAACGCAATTGATGTAGAGGAAGTGATGTTTTTTTGGGGGGGGGAGAGGATGGGCTCGCCCAGGTGCAAATGCGTGCGTGGCGGTTGGCGCTGGGAAGAGCTGACGTAGGTGCAGCTGCGTTGTGAGGGTGTGGGCGTGGTGGCTTATGCAAGGCGTGGGCGACAGGCAGCGGGTAGCGGGCGCCTTGCGCAACGCGCCCACGGCCCCCTCCCCCTGCCCCCTGCTGCCCGGCGCCAGCGCAGCACGTGTGCCCCTCCCCGTCAGCAGTAGTCGCCTCAACCCTCTGTGACTGTCGGGACTTGTTTCAGGATTGCAATGTTTACGTCACAAAAAAGTGTTCATTGACTGATTAGTGATTGCCGGCGCGTGAACGGCGAAGGTCAGTAGCCTTAGTCCGCTAATACAATTGCGGGAGGTGGCGGTCATCTTCCCCTGCTGGCTGGCGAGATCCGGCGCCGACCTACACGTTGGCTAGCTGGCTTTTCCCTCAACCTGGTACCTCCCACCAGCGGGTCACGCCACAGCCGGGACAAGCTCTAAGCTCCCTATTCGTCTCCCATGTGGTAGTGTAGTGCAAATAAGTGTATGTGTGTATATGTGTAAGCAAGGAGTGAGGATAGGGCAAGAGTAGATCGTTGGGAACGGATTATTTTTTCATATGCGATTGCGCGAACGATTCCTTTTATGGGCACGTCTTTGTCTCTTGCAGGAAGGGCCGAATGTCGTGCGTAGGCCTGGTGGGGTGGGGTGAGGGCCGGCGTGTGCGCAGGCGGGCTGCCGGGCGGTTGGCCTTGGGCGCGCGTGCGCCACACACGGTGCCGTACGAGAGACCGCCCAGTGGCCTCGCCCGCCCGGTCCAGCGCTGCGCCGCGCTGCGCCGGGCTTCCTTTGTCTCGCTGCGCTGCCCGCCGCGCCCGCCGGAGGCCCTGCAGGGGGGCCAACTCCTCGCCTTGCCACAACCACGCCATGTGGTCGCTTTCTTGGGGATAAGTCATCGACGAACAATCGGTCTCGTCCATTCTGGAGGTGGCATTTTATCCCCTCTCGTAATTATCATTTCTTACATTTCACCCGACTTCCTATTATTAATTGAGCGGTAATACATATTTTAAAACGAATTTAATATTTCATATTTTCGTAAACGCGCGCAGGAAAGCCTTCCTGTTTGCGAGCGGTGTAATTCTGTGCCTCGGAAGTAAAGGTCAAATATCACTTTTATTCGTATGTACTAATTTGGCAGGGGAGCAATTTAAAGATTTTTTTGCTTTGCGAATGAAAGTAGACAAAATGTTGCTTGACTGCTTGTCACTTCGTTGTTATTGACTTTTGGACGTTCATAACAATATCTCCAGGAAGAGCAATTGAATTGCAATAAGGGTATTAGAATATGCACTGCGTTCGGTGTCGGTGACAGTTGATGATCCTGGTGCGCATTTACGCATAGGCGGCGCACGGAGCCGCAGAGTGACCGTGGCATCCACCATTTCATTAGAATATGTCCACAGCCCTACTTACGCAATAAAAATGGTTATTTATGTACCAAGAGCGGTTTTGAAGATCGAGCGGTGACAAAAAGCCTGAGGACTTTAGGCCCGAAGACTTTCGTCGCCCGATATCAATAGAGCCAGTTAACGTCCGTGTTACATATTGTACATTATTTTATTTTTATTTATTAATGATTTATATTTACTAATTAACTAGTTGTTAACGTGACTCGGTTTGTATTTTCATATTTCCCTCACTCAATTATCTTTCATAATTGTCTCCATAAGAGAACATGCATCACTATTTAAGTTTTCAATTTCCCTCGTAACCAGGTTCAGGCAAGTTGTGCAATGCATATCGAACTCCGGATCGAAGGCAGTTACAAGGAATAACGTATCAGATCGAAAAAATCCGAAAATCTGATCAATTCCTAATTTATCTCTTTTTAACCTAAAACTTTCGGGGGATTTACACACGCAATTTGGGATGTAGACTCTCCAAATCATCTACCAACCTTGTAAATTGTTGAATGTAAAATCAGTTGTACTTATTAATTGTAGCATTAAATTTTATTTCAGTATTGTTTATGTGCTCTATTTATTTTCTAGAAAAAAAGAATGTAATGGAATGAAGTTTAATGCAAGAGGGGGGCAGAGGCGCACAGAAATGTGCTTGCCCCCTCTTTTCTTAGACTGCGCACGCTTCTGATGACGTCTCGCGAGTGGCCGCCAATGACGGGGCGTCATTGGCCGTAGCTCTACCAGCAAGGAAGGGCAAGGGGACGCTTTCGTGGCGCGCGGCTCCTTCAAAATTTCCCCACCATTTTTTCGCCTACTTTTAATTATAATGCTACTAATGCAAATGTTAAAAGTCTTGACATGTTGAAAATATTACACGTATGCATACTTTACCTGATTGCAAACATTCAGCCCTGTCAAAAAGAGCCTATTGTCGCGGCGACTTTGCTAGTGCGTGCCGCGGTGCGCGCTCATCCGCCGGGCGCCAGGATTTCACGCTTGAAATGGGTTTCCCCCCTCGGTCTGGTCGGGCTCCCTCGCGGAGAAGCGTCCTACTGCATCCCGCGGTGTTTCCTCTCACCCCCGCTTTCCGTTTAATCCCCTTCCATTTCGCGTTACCCGAGAAGGCACAGCCCGAATGCATCCCGTTTCGTTCATCCGGTGTTGCGGAAGAGGAAACGTTTTAGTGAAGTTTGCATTCTTAAGTGGCCCCTATACATGTTCTCGCGCCAGCCCAGAGAAAGCTTCGAACACTGCTGAACATAGAATATTTGGAATTGTGTGTTACGTCTGCGAGTCAAGAATATGCTCGTATAGGTGACTTTTTTTCAACATTGGCAGTCTAAAAGACGTGCGAATGTATCTTGAAAACAGGCAGAAGTGGATGAATTATAATGGATCGATGTGATTCTGAGCAGACCAAGGCAAACGTCGAAGACAATCATCGTACTAAGGAGGGAAACGGAATGGGATGGAGTCGGACTATGCCTTTTTGGCGTGGTAGGTAAACGGTTGAAGAAAAGTCGTCCGAAGGATGCAGTCGCTAAGCGCCAATCCCGCTTTCTTTCGTCCTCGAAACTCCTCGGTTGCCAGTTGGTTTCTTTTTTGACTGTATCTACGGGTAGCTTCATTTCCCCGCATGTCCTTCTTCAGCCTTCCGACTTTCCCAGCATCGCACGCTTTCGCCGGATGTCCTCTCTCGACACCAGGATTAATTTGGTATGCACAGTGAGTAAGTGGCTGAGACAAATTTCCCTACTCTTCAGCGCATTAATAACTCATCTCATAAGTAATTACATCTGCGTTGTAATGCTGAGAAGTATTGCGTTTCACTTTACCAAATTTCACCAATTTATTACAGTATCCTGATTGTACACAACTCTAGATGCAAAATTCTAATTTTAATTAAAATTTAATCTAAATTTAAAAGTCGTGCTCTGAAGAGTAGATATATTTGACTTTATTTCTTATTAATTACGCATACAGAATTATCGATTGCAATTCCTGCCACTGAAGTGTACGTGCTGGATTTCATATACAGCTCCCATGTGAAATTTATGGAAGACCTCTCTTTTAAGTGATACGTTTTCTTGGGGTTCTCCCGTTCCGTCGCCCTCTCACTTCACCATCTCCTCCGCCACTTGCGGCTCATTTGCCATCTTGCCAGCGCCGTCGTCATCTGTTGCGGAACCGCGCCTGCGCCCATCTCGCCCACCTCCAACCTTCCGCGTGCTGTTCTCTGCCATGTATTGTCAAACAGTTTGCGTGTATAGGAATGGATCACCTTCTCTTCTCCGTGAAGCCCGTTTTATACTGTACAATTCTTATATTATTTTTCGTGTACAAAAACATGACCGACGATATTGGTTCCCAACTTTTTGGTAAAATGAAGCTTCACCATAAAATCCGTAGAAAAAACTATTTGTACCCCAAATTTGGCTCAGCGCATTTGGAGTGGCGCTGCGACAACTGAGTGCCATTTGGTCGTGATGTGCTTGTTTGCAACTCGATTAGGCCTGTGCTTATTGTTTGATTAGTATGTTCTGTAGCCTAAACAACTGCTAATCCATAGAGGTAAGAAAACGCAAATCACAGAACACCACCTTCAAAAAATGTCATTATAAATTTGAGATATAACTCCTGTTGACATGGGAACAAAATTAGCGCTACAGACGAGAGCCGAATGAAACGAATTTTCCGCCGTCATTGCGTTCAATATTCGCTCAGAGCTACGCGACTTGTGAAAGCTTTCGTTTCTTCGTCGGCGTCCTCCACGACAAGCGAACAGTAAGAACACGGCCACATTTTGCCAATCTTTGATCCCCGAAACAACTGAAAGTTTCGCCCGAAAACAGGCTTCGGTAGGCAGCTGGAGAAGAGAGGAGGGAAGGGCATGAATGGTGCGTGAATGAAAAAAATAAATATAAAAGTTACCAGGAAAGAAACAAGAAGAATACATAGCATTAAGAAAAAAGATTAATTGTCAAGTTATTTAGATCAGAGTGCTTACGTATTAACTACACAATTAGATTAAGCTAAAATTAAGTTAGTTTTTAAGAAAAGCTCCCCCCTCTTAACTTCTTAAGCCGTAAGGTAATAGCATACTGTACAGAAAATTAGGAAAATCCTCAGGAGTTCTGTCCAGGGGACACCTAGCTCTGTAAATGGTGTATGGTAACAAGGAGTAAGAATAAAATTTACTGCTCAATACTGCTTTTGTGCGGCATTGTCTAGAGGAGGTCGTGATAATAGTGCAGATTGTAGTGAGGCACAATAGGACCGTATTTTCTATGTTGTACCTCCATTGGACTGATTTGCTTGAAATTCAAATTACGCTGTGATTGCCCCGACAGTCTTTGGTAACATTGTGTATCTTTACCAAAGGCCATTCCTACAACTTTCGCTTCTCAACTGTTAAAGCACATAAATCAGGATTGCTGCTCTGATTGGTAATTGCGTGCGTCCTGCCTCCCAAATTATTGCGCTTACTATTCCTTCCGGCGTACGGTAAATACCGTACACTACGGAGATAAAATCATCTCCCTGTCGGGGCGGGGCGCGGTGTGACGTGTAGTGGCGGGGAAAGATGTGTGACGGTGCTTGGTGCGGAGTGGCGTGGAATGGCAGAGCAGGGCAATGCTTCGCGAAATATGGCATGATGGGGCGGAGCGGGGCGAGGCGGGGAGGAGTAGGGCCAGGCGCGGCGTGGCGGGAAGGGGTATGGCTTTGCGAGGCTTGGCGAGGAGGGGCGAAGCGGGGCGTTGCGAGGCTTGGCGGGGCGAGGAAAGATGTGCCGGGGCGCGGTGTGACGGAGCTTGGTGGAATGGCAGAGCGGGGCGACGCCTGGCGAAGTGTGGCATGACGGAGCGAGGCGAGGTGTGGCGGAGCGGGGCCAGGCGCGGCGTGGTTGGGCGTGTCGTTGAGGGACGGGGTGAGGCGCGGCGCGGCGGGAAGTGGCGAAGCGGGGTGGTGCGTGGCAGGGCGAT
>BOPP01000010.1:1928624-1948066 GCA_017312745.1 Gryllus bimaculatus | reverse complement strand
AGGAGACCGCCGCCGCCCCGTTATGTCTGCGGTGCACGCAGCCCGCGCCGCTCCGACCCCAGGCGCCCTCTAGCGACAGCTCGCGGAGCACCCCAGCGTCCCCGCCCAGAACTTCACTTCCCTATTATTGCTACTTCTCGCATTTTGTCATTTCACCTGGAGAAATAGTCTTCCTTTTGTCACCTCATGCAATGCAAACGACGCAACCAAATGTTTTTGTATCTGATTATACTATTTTCAAATAGTCAATGCAGTTTCTACAACATACGACATTTTGCGCCTTGGGTGACAGTATGCATGAGTCATTCGCGCATCCTCTTCGGAAGGGAAGCAATATAACCGATTGTAACACACCACAAAAGTGGAAGTGAAGGTGTCTCAATCCTAAATGACGTTTGTAAATAACGGTAATCGAGGAGAAGAAATAGTTCGTAGTGCCGACGTCTTGTGGCCCCAACGGGGTGTGAACATTGGCTGATGCCGGCGACTGGTGGTCACCCCTAGTAGGCGACTATGCGGCCGGCCTTACTCACCGGAAATTCCGCGAGGATGGACCGGGCATTGAAGAGCGCCCCATGTTTGAGAGAATGTGTTTCAAAGTATAATGAGGAGCAAACGTTGGTTATTGAAATAATCCCGTGTGCATTGTGCTTGGTAAAGTGGCAAAGCGGCACATGGAGTTGAGGGCGCCGCCTTTTCTCCCTACCGCCGCCGGCCAGCGCATAAGAAAGTGATTCGGGACCTTACTCACCGGAAATTCCACGGGGTGTTTCGTAGTCTAGTGAGAAGCAAACGGTGGACTTGGTAGATGAGTATTGAAACAATCCCGTGGATACGGTGATGTGTGAAGAGGCAAGGGAGTTGGGGGAGCCGCCCCCGCGTCGCCTTTCCTTCGCGCCGCCGCCGCCGCCACCGCCGCCGCCGCCGCCGCTCGCCAGCGCAGAGGAAAGTGCTTCGCGGGGCGGCGGCGGCGGAGGAGGAGGCGGCGGCGGCGGCGCAGTCGAGCGGTGGGCGGCGCGGCGGGCGGCTGGAGCGATGGCGCCGGCGGAGGCGGCGGCAGCGGCGGCGGCGGTGCGCGTCTTCACGGCAAGTGACACCCCACTTCCCCCCCCCCCTCCTCAATTGTGCTCGTCCCTTACTCACGGCGTGTGCTGCAATTTCAGCTTGTGTGACTGAACACCTCTGTGAAGATTCGTTGACGTGTTTGCGCTGTACTTCCGAGTGCGAATGACCTGTCATTTCGTTCCGGATTTGGAAACTTCATTTGAAGAATTTTGAGTTCGTCTTCCACGTGATGAAGCTGTTTTCATGAAACGATGAAGTTGACTTCTTGATTTCGTTTGCGAATTGCAAAGGGAGATAGTTGTTTTAATACCTGCACATTGCGGTACTTTTATTGTATCGAGTAGTTCTTTAAGCCTCCAAGAATTCAGATGTGTGCCTTTCTTCCTGTAAAAATGCGATTGAAACTGTGTAGTGTTGTTAGTGCGGCATCAATGAGTAAGCTGACGTGTTTCCTGTTATGTAATTTCGGCCGATATTTTCGACGGTGAAACAGACGCGCTTAATAAATAAGGCAGCAGACTGGGTCTTGAAGATGCTTCAACGTCCCTATTCTCAAATCTATTTTTGTAACAATTACCTTCGCCGTGTCCATCTGACATTTGTGGCGGAAGCGAAGGTGAAGTGAAAGACCGCTCCGCTTCCGGCCTTGCCTTCCGCGCTCCTTGCGTCGCTCGAATGACTATATCACTATTTACCACTTTTCTATCCGGATTTTGTTATAGCTCCTCCTTACTGGCTAATAATAAGCTACGACTCATCTATATTAGGAGGCGATATATATCGATCGCTGTATTGTCGCGCAATAAACCGCTTATGCACTATAGCCTAAACTCTTCGATTTTAAAACGTTTTCAGATATTTTCAATATTTGGCGCATTTTGAAACTCTGTTGAAAGTAATTTCATTCGTGAAACAGTCCTATTGACTATTCGTGCTTTGCAAATTCTCAGGTAAATCCCCTCCAGGCTCGGCGGCATTTATCGACAATTCTCGGAGCTCTCGTGGTATTACCTATGACAAGTATTCGTGGAAGCCCTCGAAGCGGTTGTGGCGAAGAGCGTGGTCGTGTTGGCTGGGCGAAAGGCGGGCTCGCCGCCTCGCAAACGGGTCACAATAGAGCAACTGGCGAGGGGTTGGGCAAGCGCTGGTCCGGCCTTCGCGGCGCCGCCGCGCTGCGCGCCTTCTATTCGCTTCTGACCTCTTTTCCACCGACTCGCCGCCGCCGCCGCCGCCGCCGCCGCTTACCGTTACCTGGGCGGCGCGCGCCAGCTCTTCCGCGGTCTCCCGCGCTGCCGAGGCGAGATGACGGGCTTTCGACTCCCGCCTGCTATAGAGAGACTGCTGTAAGAAGGGACCCCTTTGACAGATTCTGCTGGCAACAAAACTGCAGATTTTGTCTACGCGCTCAATTTGTCAATGTGGCCGTTTGCAGTTGACTCATATGCAAACGGTTTCGACCCTTGCTCTAACAACGCCAACCTCCTACATGAGGTTCTTCGGTTTCGCGTCCTGTCAAACTAGTCCCTTCTGAGAGGAACTTCTCTGAGGCGATGGGGCGAGAGCGATCGTGCGGCCGAGCCGATGAGGAACCGTGGGCGATCGCTCTTCTAACCACGTTCGACACAAACGCACGGAAACCTTTCCACGGGCATTCTCGAGAAACGTCATTACGTTCTATCTCTTGTTTCTTTCTAGGTTTGAAAAATCCCTCCTGCTACAGGTTTCTCACATTAGTCACAACCGCGTGGGTGGAACTGTCACGAAACGAGCCTTTCCGCTTTTCATTTCTTCGAGTTCCGAGTTCGTTGTTGCACGGGTCGTGTACGTCTGTGAACGTAGTCCTGACTCGGGAACCGGTTCTTCAACCACTCTAGTTTATTGGCGATATTCATTTAGACTGAAAAATTAAGGAAGTTCGCTCATTTAACGTTCGTAGTTGCCAAACTGCTTACTCATCACACAGTAGTACAAAGATAATTTCAGGAGGTACTTAATTCTCTCTCCCTGGCCACGTGTTTTCTAATAAAGTCATTCGAATTGTCTGAATCTTACGGACGTTCCAGAATTTTATACTCAATTTTTTTTATCATTTGATGCTTTTAAACCGCACCCATCCATGAACTCATAAAGCAGTCCATGAACTCAGCATTTTAAATTTTACGTAATTTATTTTACCTAATTTTTGTTGTTGTTGTTGTTGTTGTTGTTGTTGTAAATGTTAGAAAAATCTAAGGGTGGTCGTCCAGAAACATAGCAAGGGTTCTCTCAACGTTCACCGAACAGTTCGAGGGAAAATATCTGATCCTGACCACGATCGATTTACATTCCAGTTAGTTAAATAAAGTTATATAGCTTGAAAATATTCAAGTTTATTGGACTTATAATTTTTTTAAGTTAAAAAAAAAAACTTTGCTAATGACAGTTAAACGATCCTATTCAGGTACCTAATTAATGTTTCAAAGTTGTTCCATATTGGCAGATAAAGTGTAAAATGTGTATTAATATTACCATTTGAAGAATTCGAATTATTTGCGTTGCGGGCCTTTCAAAAGATACCAGCGTTCGTATCCGAGGAAATGGAGGATGGGGATGGGCGGTCTCGCTAAGAGGTTGGCGAGAGCGCCGAAGGTCCCCGGGAGGCTGGCCGTGGGCGAGGGCTGCGCGTGGGCGTACGAGGGCGTGACTCAGGCGTCGTGAGTCGAGGCGACCGAAAGCAAAGAGGCGAGATGACGCACCGCCCCAACAGACCTTTCAACGTCAAAGAGACTCTTTCTTCTCAATGCTGCAAGCGCACCGCTATTTTCTTTAAAGTTGCCTACCCTGTAGTGATTCCCAAGACTACCTCTTACGTAGTATCTCTTTTATGTGGAAAAAAAAAAAAAAAAAAAAAAAAAAAAAAAAAAAAAAAAAAAAAATGAAACAATCAAGGGATCGAAGTATAATTTGTGAAGCTATTTGAAACTGTTAACCCCTTTTTAACCTTTAACCCTTTTTTTAAGTCGCATCAACATCTAGGTCATTAGCGACCACTATTGCATTTAACGGTATGGCGAATGTGAAGATGATATGATATGGTGATAATAGGGGGTGAAAGGACAAACAACCATGCCCGAAGCGGTACTCGAACCCGTGATATTTCGGTCCGATATCGTCACGGCACTATTACCTTAAAGATCTCGGCCATCCGGCCCGGCCCTTTAGCCTTGTTTAAAAGAGGCACGTTTTATACATATTGGATGAGATTTTCTTTACAGAAAATGTAAATTTCGAAAGATCGCAGTGTTGCATTTACCTGTAGCGTATGGTCGACTGGCCAGCGAGGGCTACTTCCTGCCTGTCCGTCCTCTTCCATTGCCAGGCGTCGATTTCCCTCACATTATTACTCCACTTCTTTCATTTTCATTATTCACATTTGCCACACATTGATCACATCACATTGCAAAACCGTATATTGTATTGAGAAATTCGATAAAACGGCTGAATGGTATTTACTAATTTTTATTTTTAATATTTACGTGAGATTAATTAGATACGTTTTATTTGCTTCCCCTTACACAATTAATTTTCATTAGAACCTACTATCAACTACCTTTCTTTTTCGCAAGTAAATGGACGATTCAAGCCGCGAATTAGATAGCTGATTATTTTAGTTGTAAATTGTGCGATCTTAATGTGCAATTTATTGACAGTGAGTTGGAAGTGATATCTTTCGAGTGGTGTTTCGTTGAATTCAGACGAAGCGAAAAGTCGCGCAGCGCGACGAGAGCCTCGCGGCTGTCGATGTGAGGCGCCGCTTTCCCGTGCTGAAAAGGGTCCTTTCTCTTCCGCAGGAGCTGTTTTCGCAGCTGCAGTTCAGCCAGGAGAGGGCCCTGCCGCCCGACGCCCTGCGCAGGGCCTTGGCCGAGTCCTTCTTCGACCAGCAGCGCTTCCAGCTGGGCTTCATGGACGACGCCGCGGAATGCTTCGTAAGTGACTTGCATCGCCGGATGGCGCGGCTGGGAAGCAAACGGACGATTTGATGGGCTCTATACGTTACTTAATCCCGAACAACGCACTTGCGTTAGTCATCCCCTCCATTATGGACGTCGCCAACACCAAATGAAGGGGGGGGGGGGCGATTCAATACATAAGGTATGGATCGCCGGGAAATCCTCTCAGTATACTCTTTATAACAACAATATGTGTGTGGGGGGGGGACTCCCATTACTGTAATACGCGAAGCAAAGATGACTCATTAACCATTCATAAGATTTCAGACGACGCAAAATATTGTATGTGAGCTACTGCTATATTGGATATTATCCCCACGGGAGTGCATGATATAGATATGAGGGGGGGGGGGAATTGAATTTCTCAGATTATGATACATCGTAAGGTAACCAAAAATCATGGCGTTTTTTTTCTTTTTTGTTCTCGTCTTGTGATGATGGAAATACATTTTTCAAAAAGTTTTCAGACAACCACGTTTTCTTTCTTCCGTTGACCAAGCCCTGTAAATCTGACTTCAGTATTATGATTTATGATACAAGGAAATCAGCAGGCGCTCATGCAACCCACAACACAAGTTACCATCGTGTATAACTTGGGAATGATGTGCACTAAGGTCTTAAAACCCAGTTTTCATAGCTTCGACGGTCACAAGTTCTTTCTTATTCATACCTTATTAAGATTATTAATTATCCTCCAATCCCACTCTACATTAAGAGCTATGTTGGAAAAGTTCGAGGTTTGATGTCAGTATGAATCTATGTACATTTTTGAAACAAATATTTGAAAAGAGTAGTATGTTTGCATAAGTCCAACTCGTTTAACATGGTATCATTGTTCAATTTTGAACACTATTATGGAATTATGTTTTATTGATTTTTCTGTCTTTGATTTCCAGGAAAACATTCTGCTGCGCATCCACTTCCACATTGCTAGTGGAGAAGCAGAAGACATGTGCAATGCACGCCACTGCATTCCTCATCAGAAATTTGCTATGACTTTGGTGGAGCAGAGTGTATGTGGTGCTTGTGGAGCAACGTCAGAACCTCTTCCCTTTACCCAGGTAAATGGTTGATCAGTGCACTAGGGGAAGAAATTCCCATTAATCTGAACTCAAAAATTGGCATTGATGGTACTTTTTCTTCTTCGCATTAATAATACACAAATGAAGAATTAACCTGTACATAAATTTTATTTAAAGGTCAACATAGAAGCGTTTATTAGGATATTTAAAACAGAAATATACAGATTTCAGTTAGAAAATATAGAATATTAATTAAGTAAACTACATTATTTTACAATTGTATTTATTTATTAATTTTTGGTTTCATTCATTTGCAAATATTATCACTTTAGAAACAATAACATAAATGTCTACAACTATCTGACTGTCTGTCTCACAGAGGGGAAGAAAGAGTAATATCCACTCATGCAGGATTTAATCAATAATTGATTGTGATCATAACTGGTCATTTGAGGTTATGGCAAAACAAAAAAAAATAATGGATTGATAAAAATGTTTAATTCTTTTTCATTTATTAAATTGATAATTTTGAAAAACTAAAATGTTAATTTCAGTTGATTCTTTTCTTAATAAAATATTTTCAAAGTAGAGGAGATTGTCTTTTCAAAAATTGAAAATTCCTTTAAGGGAAGTATTTCTGAAATTTTGTATCTTGTATTCAAGTAGGAAGGCAAATACTTGTTATGAAAGTACTTTCACTGAATTATTCTCTCTGCTGATCTTCCAGATGGTGCATTACGTGTCTGCTTCAGCTCTCACAGCGCAGGCTCGCCAGAGTTCATCTGCTGTCCATTCTGATCTTTTTGGTCAGCTCTTGCGCAAAGCAGGGGGAATGGGAGACATTCGTGACTGTCCTGTAAGTTTTTAACATTTATATGTGCTTTTATTTCATTGCAACTCAACAAACCATGTTATAATGTTGCTACATAGGTGCATTTCTTAATATATCTTCAGTTGCCTCTTATTATTTTGAATTCTATGTCGTTTTATGTAAATGATGATGATGATGATGATGATTAATTTTTTAATTTATTTTTTCAGAGTGCGTGCGGAGCAAAAATTCAGATTTGCCGAACACTAATGAACAGACCAGAAATTGTCTCGATAGGAGTTGTGTGGGATTCTGAACGACCTACCCTTGATCACATTATGGATGTGTTTGCAACAGTTGGCACCTCTCTCAGTTTATCTGATGTTTTCCACAGTGTTGTGGATCACAGATGGGCTGCGTCCACTTCTCACTCACTTGTTGGTGTTGTGACATACTATGGAAAGCATTATTCTACATTCTTTTTTCACACAAAGTTGCGTGTGTGGATCTATTTTGATGATGCTAACGTTAGAGAAATAGGCCCTCGATGGGAGCAGGTAGTGGAAAAATGCAGAAGAGGACGTTATCAGCCTTTGCTGCTGTTGTATGCTGTCAAAGATGGCACCCCAGTGTCAACAGAAGGTGCTCCAAAAAGTGTTATTCCAGTAACTTCTGCCTCTCCAAAACACAGAGATGCTTCCTTTAAGGGCAGGCCATTTACTGCCCCTGCTCAGACCCCATCTACCCCGTTCCAAGGGCCCATTCTCCGTAGGTCTGTGACTCCCAGCCCAGAGAAACCACCTCCACCAGCCAATGGCAGCTCAGCTGCTCCTCGACGGGCCATCACTCCCAACCCAGAAGGCCCTCATCACCACTACAGCGTTCAAAGGCCCATCATAGCCAAACCATACAGTGAATACCAAAACTTGAGTGATATTCAAGATGTGATATTCAATGGAGAAAAGAAGCAGGGTGTTGACTCTGTGGATGGTGACATTGGAAACAATGAACCCAATTATATAAGTAGAAAGGCAGTTGAAAATGTTCTTAGCTATCAACAGAAGAAGCATCCAGCTGTTCAGAGAAGTAATAGCGGTGGAAGTTTTCCTTCCCAGGGATCACCATCATTTACAAACGGTTCAACTGCAGATGGTATTTCCATGCCAGAACATTTGAATATTCCTAGACGCAGAGATTCTGGCAACTGGAGTGGTGATCGAAACAGTGCATCATCGTCATCATCCACTTCGATGGAGAATCCATATTTGTACATTGTAGGCAAAGTCCAAGGGCGTCAGGCACAATCTGTGGTTCCTCGTAGCCCAACAAGTTCCAGCAGTGGAGGTCCTTATGATGCTGGCTATGATTCGTACTCCCTGTCCTCGACTGACAGCTTGCCTTTGCAGCAGGGTCTCAAACACAATTTGCAGGTAAATCACCTCTAAATACTTCCTTTTCAAATTATTTTTTTATTTGTAGTTTCTTAAAGCACAGAATGCCAAACTGCCTGGCCTGTCAGTTATTGTTTACTAAGTAGGTACTTCACTTGCTAATTCACTTCATTAGCTTTCATTGGATACCTTTCTTCATTAATTTTAAAAGTGATTTGAAATTAGTAAAATTAATACTGTTTTTAAAGAGAACTGCTGATATTTTCTGATTTTTCTGTATTTAAAATTTATATGTTACTATATCTATCACCCGTGTGATTTTGCCTAATTCTGTGACATAAGACTTGTAGAATTCTGCAAGTTAATGCAGGTACAATATCGAAATGTAGCTACCCCAATTCATTCAGTGAACGTTAATAAATCAGTCATGTTACTCAAGTCTACTTGATGCCTCTGGAAACTACAAATGCTGTTCAGTTATGTTACAGATCAAAACTGTCTTTCTAATAAAAAGTATTCTTTATCTTGATTCCTTGATTCTATCATACTAGTAAAACCATTTACTGGTGAAATTTAACTCTGCCTTTTCTTCTCTTTTAAACATACAATTTTACCAACATTACTGTTTTCTGAAATTAGTGTTTTCTCTGTGTTTAGCTGGCACAGATACCAGAAGGTCTTCAGACTGGTGTGGTGGGTGGATCACATCAAGTACGAGTTCCTGCTCCCTACCCAGGTCAAACTGTTGCCCCAGCAATGGTAGAAAGTGATTGTGAACAGCTTTGTCTTGAGGCTGATCAATTGTTGGACAAGTCTCGTGCTACGGAAGAGGCTTGCGACCTGGAGACTGCCCTTGTGCTTTGCCAGGCAGCAGCTACAAAGGCCCGAGCAGCCCTTGATGCACCTTACAACAATCCACAGACCTTGACATTTGCTCACATGAAGCACAACACGTGTGTGATGAGGGTGCGAAGTCTGCATCGCAGACTTCTTCAGTGCCAACAGGAGCAAAAGACTGTTTCTTTTGAAAAAGAAGGTTAGTATGTAACTTATTGTTAATTCTGGGAAAAATATTCTGTTTGTGCTTTATTACTGTACATATGCACCTTTTGAGAAATTACTAGTATCACATTAATGGAATAATTTTGATTGAAAAATATCTCCTATTGCTTGAAGATTGTTAGAACCTCTTTGATAGTCTTTATCCTGTTTCTTTTGTGAAACTGGCCTGTTTTATGTTCCAGATGGAGCTGTTGAGGTGCGACATAGTCGAGAGGGCAGTGGTTGCAGTGTTCGCAGCTCTGGCAGCAAAGGAAGTGGGCAGCACTCACGCCAGAACTCACGAGACAAAGGCACTGCGCCTCAGCATGTGCAGCAGAATGGCCGTGAACTTTTGGCTCAACTCTCAAACTCTGGGTCGAGTGAAAAACCAGCAAAAAGTATTGAAATATATGCTACTCTTCCCAAAAAGAAATTTGGAACCAGTGTTCGCAACAGCAAGACCACTGAAGGTAGCAATATTGTGGAAGACGAAGAGTACCTGCTGTACAATAGACCAGGACGGGAAAGGAATTTACTTTCCACTCGAAGTATCACTAGCCGCAAAAAAGATGAAGATAAAACAACCAGGGAAAAGAGAGCCAGAAGTGAGGAACGTAATAAAAATAGCAGAGATTATTCATTACTTCCCAGCACCAGTCCTTTAAGTATGGGGAAGGAAAATTCTTCTAAAAAGGACAAAGGAAAAGATGAAAGTAAGAAACCGTCAGCTGCTGCCACTTCGGATGGAAAACAAGGAAAGAAGCAACACAAAATTAGAAGGAAGTTGCTGATGGGAGGCCTCATTCGCCGAAAGAATCGGTCAATGCCTGACCTTCGAGAAGGTCAAGAAGTTGGAGCTTCTCCACGAGGCCTTGAAGGAAATGATTCCAAAGGAATTCCTGCTTTGGTGAAGACATCACAAGATGACAGTAGTGTTGGTTTGAAAGGTGCAGAAAAAGTAACTACTGGAACCCTTAGTGGTTATTTGTCTGAAGGTCATTTAGAATACACAGGTGGTGGAAATCCAAACCTTGAAAGGAGTCGACTTATGAGGAAGAGCTTCCATGGAAGTGCTGGGAAAGTTTTACATGTAGCCAAAGTACCACCTCCCCCACCGATAAGGACTACGTCACAGCTATCTACAAAGGCTTCTACAGATGCTGGACAAGAACAAACTGGTGATTTGGCGCATAGAACACAAAATTTGCTTACTGGAGATGAAACAGCAAATGATAATCTTGGAAATACCCATAACTCTTATTCCAACTTCCAAAGAAGTAGCATTCCATCCAGTGATAGTCTCAAAGGAAATCACAGTCCATTAAGTCCGAGAAATTCCAATTCCTACATAAACAATTATGCTTTAGAAGCACAATCCTTACCTTATCTTCCTTCTTACAATGTTGAAGTGAAACAATCTCATAATGCTGAAGGAAATCAACCAAGAGGGCATGGCGAAGTTATTATGTATGCAAATGGTGGAATACTTTTTGATAGGCAAAGTAACCAAAACAACAGACTAATCACTCGAGCAGAAGTACATCATGAACAAAATGCAAATGTGGTGCACAATGGTTTAAGCAGATCACAATCTCTTCCAGAAAGTTCTTCCGAGCAAGTTATTTCTCATCAAAAAACTTTCTCTAATGAAAGCTTGTCCCAGACTTTGCCTCTTCCTCCATATCCCAGTCCCATCAACTCTGTGTCCCATTCTCGGCAGCCTAGCGAAGACTTCCCCCCTCCACCTCCCCCGTTGGAAACAGCCCTTGGGCCAGAGGCCTTCAACCTCCATGTGAACATTCCCCCTCCCACCCCAGGTGCTCAGCAAACTAGTCCTAGTGGACTTCTAGCACAATTGCAAGAGAAACGGATGCAAATAATGGCAAAAGAATGTGTAATGCCTGAAAGGGAAACAGAAGGAGATGATGCGTTGTCCTCTAGTGGAAAGTCAGGAGAGGAATGGCTCAAAGAACTTCAAGCTAAACAGGCTGAAAGGAGATTAAAGAAATTACACAGTGGTGTAGTAGGCTCATCGTCTAAAAAGTCTGGTCTGGATTCTTCACAAGGTTCCAACTGTGATGCTGGTGATAAAAAGCCTTCATCTGTGAAAGATTTAGCTTCTCGCTTTGAGAACATTCATATCAGTTCTGGTCCTACTACTAAACAAACCAGTATTTGTGAGGCTGACATCAGACTTGCCAGAAACACATTGAATGCACCAGTGAAATCGAGTTCTGTCTCCAATGAAGAAATGTGTATGGACCCTGTGCTGGAGCAGGATACTTCCTTTATTCAAGTTCCACCTGGAATCAGTAATGGTCTTGGTGTAGAACACAATAATAAATTTTTGCTGAGTTGTCCCCCAAATCTAAGAGAAAATAGGTCTGATAATGTATTTGACACTGGAGTGCTGTCTGTTAAGAAACGTAGCAGTAATGGAACATCCTCTCTTGAATGTTTATTGTCTGGAACAGAACTGGACTCAACAGAAAATTCAACTTCTGTTAGTAATCAGACTGATACTGTATCTGATATAGTAAATATATCAGCTGATTTAAAAGATAGTAAGAAGAGAAATGGAAAGAAGAAAAATGTAACTTTTTGTGATCAGGTTATCCTTGTTGCAACTGCTGAAGATGAAGAAGAGGACAACTACATTCCCAACCCAATTCTTGAAAGAGTTTTACGGTCTGCCTTTCACAAGCAGGAGACTCCTCAGAACTCTGATGTGCAGATAGAAGTGAGAAGTCTCCAGGGCATGGAATCTGAACAGCAGCAGCAACAACAACAACCACAAACGCAACAGTTACAACAACTACAGTTACAACAGCAGCAGCTACAACAACTACAACAGCATCAGCTACAGCAGCAACAGCTACAACAGCAACAGCTACAACAGCAACAGCTACAACAACATCTACAACAGCAACATCTACAACAGCAACATATACAACAGCATCAGCTTCAACAGCAACAAATGCAACAACAACAGCTTCAACAACAACAACAACAACAACAACAACAACAGCAACAACATTTACAAGTTCAACACCAAACTCAAGTTAATCATCAAATCCACTCCCAACATCATTTCTCTCAAACATCTCAAAATCAGCAGCAAGTACATGGCCATCATCTTCAGAATCAACTGCAGCATGTACAGCCTCAACATCAGCAAAACCCACAAATGGTTCACATGCAACATCCACCAGCACATGGACAGCCCCATTCTTCTCCTAATGCTGCTACTCTGGGGCAGACACCCCAACACCAGGACTACCATGCTTCTGCAGTCTCAAATGGGTCTTCATTTGCAGCAGAATCAAGACCTGCTCAGTTATATCAGTATTCATCTCCCCACCAAGAAACCAGGGTTCCTGGTAACCCAGGGTCTTATCATGAAGTTTCTCGTAGTGTTCCTCATACACAAGACTCTCGGACAGTTCACCCTGGATATCAGTATTCCTCTGAAAGTGCTAGAGTTCCTCAACCACCTTATCAGCATGTGCCAGAGAAATTGCGAAATTCACAACCTTACACTCACCCACCTTCAAATCACCATGCTTACCATCAGCTACAAAGATCCGTTGCAAGTCACCCACAGCAAAGTAATAGTTCTTATTTGGTTCACCAGCAAATTAACGGCCATAATATGTTAAATTCTGCTAGTCACCCATATCACGAGAATAATCAAAATTCACATGACACTCTCCAATTAGGGAATCACAGTTCAGGAAATAATCAGTATCAACAGTTTGTGCCTTCTTCACATCACCCAATTCATAAAGAAATGAATGGGAACCAACAGTATATCCCAAATTCAATGCATCATCATCCAAATCAACATATAGTACCTGCCCATGGCCCTTCTCGAGAATCAAGTGTTAACAGTCAGCCCTTAAACCCACCTTTCGGTCAAAGTGCACCTTCTCAGCAGCACCCTGCCCAACCACCAACAATGCAACAGCACCCTGGCCCTCATCCAGGACAGCAACACTTGATGCAGCAACATATGGGGCAAAACCTAGCACAGTATTCTGGCCATGCAGCGCTGCAACACCCAGCCCAACAGCTTGCTCCTCAGCAGCTGCCCTCTTCACACACCCCGTATCAGAGGATACCTCAGCCCCACGGACAAAACTTTGCTCACCACGAAGGACCTCCAAAGCACAATGCAAGTCAGGGCCTTCTTCCGGAGCAGGTGCACTCAGCGCAGCAGCAGCCAGGGGCCCCGCCGTACCAGCCTCCCCCTCCCCCATGGGCTGCTGCAAAGACAGTGCAGTACAAAGGACAGCCAGTGGCTGCAGATCACCCCAGGACCACTGCAAGGACAGTGTCGTGTCACTTGTGTCACAAGAAACAAGTAGTTCCTCCTGTGGTGTATTGTACAGATTGTGAGTTTTATATGTCACGTTTCCGTCCAAGAACTTGAGTGAATTGAAGAAAATGATACACTGTCACAGAATTATGTACGTATCCTGTAGATTTGTATTTTGTTATAGAAAAGGAAATATTTATAATAAGAGTTTTTTATCACTATAATGTACATTATTGCATTTTATGATCATTCAGTATTGTTGTTATTAAATCATGTAAATTACATTTTTGTTTCCTGGCAAATGTACATGAACATGGCATACATTTTACTTAATCTTTTATGTATTTAATGTACATGAAATGTAAATTTGAAGGAAAAATATGCAAGTACAAATTATATATTTTAATTTTTACAGTTTGGTATTATCAAACTGCTGACGATCCTATATTCTGATATTAGAAAATGATTATTGTAGTTGATTGTTACACAAGTGTGTGTGTGTGCAAAATTTTGTTTTAGTTGGAAATATTCATTGTTGACTTTCAGACTCTCTAAGAACATTATAAAATGTTGTGTGTGATATATTTCTGTACAAAATATGTGTGTATATATTGAGTGTTACATTGTGATCTCATTAATGTAGGATATATAATAATTTTTTACAGTATTTTTGTTATTGTAAATTTGTTTCAGAAATTTCATAAGATAAATGATTACAAAGATATGCATGTAATTATTATACCCAAATTCATTTCATTAATTCCTTATTTAAAAAAACAATAACAGCAACAGCAATTGTTGCAACACCAATCCATTTTTTTTAGTACAAAAGCAAAGCACTCTCTGTTAAGAATGAACAAATCTAAAAAAAACTGAATAGTTTTAAATCTGGAGAGAATAACACATTTTTTGAATGCACTAGAAGATTCAAAATTCAACATTGATTACAAAATATTATTTACATATTTAATAATGCCAAAAATAAGTCTGGTGTACAAAAAACTGTTGACAGACAAGGAGGTGATGGAAACTGAACATTTTGAAATGAGTACACCAATGATGTTTTCATAGGAGTTGTGTGCATTATGTTTTAGCATTAGTTCATAGAAATTTACAAGTATATAATCTTGAGATCAATCTCAATTTGTGAGGTGGTAGGCATGTTGATTTATGTGATCCTTGTGTTTTGTTTATTTTCCAGTACTACTTAATTGTTTTACATGGCCATGTGATTTACAGGAATGTCTATTTTACCATATGTTTATTGATTCCACTTTCTGGTAACACTTTCCAATCAATAATCAATTAAAATAAGTACAAATTTCGAGACATTCCAAATTTCTAAAGTTCTGACAACATTTAAATATTCAAAATTTAAGTTTATTGATGAAGTGAGTCTTCAGTATATGTTAGTTTAAGATTTTCTTTAAATAAAATTTTGTGGCATCTAAGTATGCCTTTATTTGTGGAAAATAACAAAAAGAAACTTTTTAATTACTTGTTAAACTTGTTAAAGAATTTTTAACAAGTAGTTTCAAAACGTATCGTTCAATATCATGAATGAGAACCTGAAAAGGAAGAATGTAGAGAAAATTAATTTTTAAGGTGTGCAAATTTCAACATAGATTTGATTGGATCAGAGGCTGAATCTTGCATGCTGTTGGCAATATGACACAGAAATGGTTCAATAACTATTTTTTTTCCTTCTTCAACACCACATAATGTGAAAGAACAGTAATTTCTTATTTAGAACTAATTTTAACACTTTATTACTAGACAACCTCCTTTCCTTTAGATCATTCTTTCATCTTCATCATTACATTACATCATTACATCAAGGGTTAGGAGAGTCTCCTGTTCTATCTCCAGCATGTATTCTTAATCCTGGATGGTTGTTGTCTGTTTTATCATGAGATCGGTAGTGATATATTTGATTTGTGATGCGATAACTCCTTATTCTTTGTAGATGTTGGGACCACAGGTCCTGTATTCTTGTACTTTATTTGTTAATGGAAATACTTCTAATTCTTCTCTGATTAACTCACTTTTTGTTTTGTCTAATACTGTGCAGCCTTTGACTTGTCTCAATAACCTCATCTCAGACTACTGAATTCTGGTAAAATCTTTCTTTTTCATGGTCCATGTCTTGTATTCTTAGAGAAGAAGGGGAGTAGCCATTGTTTTATAAAATTTAAGTTGTGTTTCCTTTCTTGTTTTCTTTCTGAGGCATTTTATTATTGTACTACAGATGTTTAGGAATCTTTGAGTTTTATTGAGATATCCAGGTGCGAATCCACAGGGAGGGAAATAGGAGAAATTTTCCCTCCCAAAATGTTTCAGTAACTTGTCACAAAACTTGCAATCAAAATATTTTTGGATAATTATTAAAACAAATAACAGTATTACAGCATAAGCCTGTGACTTTTAACAAAATCTGTAATATGACACATTCAACCAAAACATTTGAATTTTCTCTCCCAAAATTCATCTGTGAATTCACTCGTGAGATATCTTCATATTATTCAAAAGTAATACCACAGCGTAGATATCTAAAATGTCTAATTTTCTTCCATAAAAGGGTAAATTAAAAACTATTATATTAAATTTTGATTGATTTGATAACTCAGGAGATGGTTTCTGGACATAATCAAAGGTATACTAATTCAAACTAATAAAATCCTGAAGTAAGCATGTAACTTTAATTGTCTTGATCAGTTAATTGAAGCCAATTGAATTCAATATTTATTATATTTTAAATAAGGCTTCTGATTATGTTGTCATAAGTATGAACACGCACCCTCTTGTACTTAGGATCAGAAAAGTCATTTTCTTTTAAGCATTGCTCCATATTATATTGTGACGTCATGGATACTCACAGCGACCACAGACACAGAGCTTTCGTATAACAAATATATTTATTAACAAGAAAACAAACAAATATATACACTTAATAATCTACTTAAACCCTAGCTCTGATAGACCTTCTATCCCCTGATCGCGGGAGCGATCCAAAACCCGATTGAAGATGGTTTTGATTGTGGCATTCGCCACTCCTACTTTTGAAGCGCGCACAAAGCCTAGCTTCCGTGACCGGATGTCACGCTGGGACACAAAGTCCGTTCTGGCGCACCAACGGCTGGTTTACCTCGATCGCAGGAGCGATCTTATCCGATTGAGAATCGGCGTGAATCGTGGCACTCAACCACTCTTCACCTCGGAGCACGCACACAGCATCGCTCCCCCGTGACCGCAGTCACTCAAGGACATAAAGTCCGCAGGCTTCGTCAACTAATGACTCCAGACTCGCGAGCCTGGCTCGCATATGCACCGTCTTGGCGCCAAGTTTTGTGCACACGCACGAGGTTCTCCCACCGTCTCCAGAACCTGCCTACTGGCTCCGTACACTCTTATATATATATATAGTTATATAGGCGAGGCCCACGTGACCTCCTACGTCACGCCACCCCCTCGCTTGTTATAACAGTGAAAAGCTTCTATAAGCCGGAAGACATCCAAAGCCTTGTGTCTCCCGTCTCCGCGTTCTTCCCTTTACGGAAAAACCCTTCTTCCTGTGGCAAGGCTAATCCTGCCAAGCGTCCCCAAATAGATGCCACGAGGCACGCTGGCTAATACGTTACAATATTAGTTTAATATTTGCTTGTATTTTCTCTTAGATAACTATGCCAAGAAACAAGTTTGGCTACAATGGTGCCCTTTAATTCTGAAGCCATGAAAAATGCTTCTGAAACTTTTTGCATCTCTAAGTGAACATGTATCAATTACGTACATAATGGGTCATAAAATATAGATACATTTTGCGGTAAAATTATTAGGAGTGCATTCATTTTTTATTTTAAAAAAATTTGTTGCGTCAACTTAAATGCAACGCGTCTCCAAATCCCTTGAAGGGCGTTGAGCGCTACGCACTTTTTGGAGTAATCCTCTATTAATTACAAAGTCCGTCACGTCTGGTCTCAGTCAGAACTCAAGAGGACCGCCAGATAGCATCTCCGCGTACGCGTCTCCTCCTATGCGCTCCTGCGTCACTACCCAGCGGCCAGAATTGGGAAGGAATAAGGATAGGGTTAAGGTCTAGGACGCTTCACAGGACTTGGACTAGCCCCTGTACAGTATGCAAACTCGTTTTGTTGTTACAAATTCCACATGAGGTTCTATGGAGATTCTACGGGAATCGAACCTGGAACCTCAGTGGTGAAAGACAAACGACTTGTATCAAGATTGAGTACGTAAACAAACACATTGATCAAAATTCAAAAATATCAATGGCTTTGAAGTGAATCCATATTTTACACATTTACAACACATATTATGCACATTAACAATTATTTTTTGTCAATGGCTTCGTTGATTTTCAAAATTTCTATTTTTTATGGTGTGTTATAATTAGAGTCTGGACGTTGAGGCTTTTATTTTACCTAAAAATAAGCATAAAAAAGGCAATTATTATGGCCAAAGATGAGGATAAAAAGCAGTGGCGGGATTCAGAAGCCCCCCCCCCCCCAATCTTGGAACAAATTAAAAACAAACATATTTAGACATTTCATTTCGCAGATCTTGAAATTTTATATTATAGAAAATTTACTTGTATCTGTGTTTTGAGAATGTATTTAATAATAATTAAGTGAACAACCATTTTATTAAGCTGAGCTAATCAAATACATTAATAAAATGGTGAACTCAGTACTAAAACAAGCACTGGATAATGGTTACCATTACTGTGAGTATACCTTATTAATAAATCCTCTTTCAATAATAGTTTGCTTTTAAAGGTTATTTGCTTAGAAATTAAACCGACAAAAAAGTCATATCGAAGTCTCAGATTTTTTAACACGTTTTTTCCTTTGTTATTTCTATGGAAAAAAACTAATTAAAATCATACAATTTTTGCGTGTCATGCAGTTATATTTTGCCTTTTTTATCCTTTTTGTAATTTTTCATTTATATTTCGTATTATGGTCATATTTTTTCACGAATTTTTGTCATACTTTTATCATTTTGATTCCATTTTGCGCTTGCAGTCGTCTCCAATACATTTTTCACATATCCTAATTCAAATGTTGTTCTTGTTTTTTTAAAGGGGAGACCGAGCAAGAAATAAATGTCTCATTTCCAGTGATACTCTGGACAGAACTAACCACTTAACAATATTGCTGTTACCTTGCATTAGTAATGATTCTGTTGTGTCCTGAACGAGTGAAGAGAGAAATTGTTCTACTTCTAATCATTTATGTAGTCTCTTACATGGTGATAGCTAGAAAGGTTTGCAGCTATTATATCCAAAAAAGATACATGTGACACGCATTGCACCTGTACTAAATCGAGACGCGGATGGTAATTATCCTGATATAGATAAATTAATTTCTGCAGTGAAGAAAATATTCATCAAAGCTCCAATACGAGTGCAAATTTCAAGAAAATGGTTTCGTCGACGCCATTACCTCCCTGACCTATTATTACTCGTTGGGACACGTGACTTAACCCCGCAAACTACTAATATACGTACCAATTAAAAAGCTAACGAGAGGTAAACGCATTCAATAATGGCGAAGCTGTTCGCAACAAAACCGCCAAGTCTTTGTTTTCAAGTACCACATTGAGGTCTCGCTTATATAAAAATTAAACAAAATTTGAAGTCATATTTCAGGACACATTTTCATAATTTTTAGGTCATAAATTCTTGCATATTTCTAACATTTTTAGATCATAAACAACCGGGCCCTAGTCATTACAATCAGAATAACTGTCAAAAAGAAAGAATATTTCCTGTTTAGTATAGATTATATA
>BOPP01000010.1:1876974-1928594 GCA_017312745.1 Gryllus bimaculatus | reverse complement strand
TATATATATATATATAAAACGATAAATTCAGCCAATCCGATTGCCGAGATCACTAAGGCAGTAGTGCCGTAGCGGTCTCGGACCAGAAGACCGAAGGTTTGAGTCCCGCCTAGGGAATTTGTTTAGCTGTATGTGTCTTCCTCTCACTCCTCACTATCATCGTTTCATCTCCCTTACCCCAAGGGCTAACAACCCCGCGGGATAAAAATCGGATCCAGCTAAATGTTGAGCTCTCTGATAAAAATTACATGCACCTACCACCGAGGAAACAGAGTTATAGACCGCCAGAAAGGAAGAGAGAACAAGAAGGAACTGAGAAGGGTACATCATATTCAGAAATACCTACTATTCTTCCTAGTGTTACTTCACCTGAGTGACCTCAAAAAGGATCTGAGGCAGGGGCGGATGCGCCGGTCATTTTGGAGGGGGCCATTGTTTTGCAAATCGCCAAATTTCAGTTATTACACTTACATTATGAAATTGATCCCCTTGCCTCAGAGGCGGGATTGAGTATTTTTTATGGAGGGGGGGGGGCAAAGTGAACCTCTGCGTAAGATGGCAAAAAGTTTCCCTAAACTAAATGGCGTATGTGTAGTTACCCTATTATTCTAACATAAACACAATATATTTTTGAAAGTTTTTTTGGCCTTCGTCCCATCACCCACTCCCCTCTATAGGTCTAAACCTGACTTTTCTCGTCAATGAACACAATTTTATCTGATTTAAACATACATGAAAAATAACAAAATAATTTATACTATCAGAAAAACATTTTTTGATATTTTCTCAGCACCAAATTCAAACAAAGTATTTTTTTAATAAAAATATATTTTTATTGCGTTAAAAACCTGGATCATGCTTGAAAAATATCTCAAAAGTTCTTCTTAAAACAAAAAAACGTAAATTTTTTCAGATTTGTTTCAATTGCTGAGCTGTAGTAAAAAAAATAAAAACTAGTTTTACCATTTTAAGTCACATACACTTTGAAAATGGTTGCAACAATTCTGTGCATTTATTTGAATATTTATTTTGCATTTGTAATGACCATTGTTGTTGTCCAATATTACTAGATATTTAGGTGTACCTATTGAAATTAATTTGAAATAGAGAGCTGGATGCCATATTCTGCATTAAATTCTTGCGAAATGTCTACGAATGCAGCGATGGTATATTGTCCCTTTTGAAATGCAGTGTGAATGAGTTTCGTAAGCCTTAGTAGTTGATGGGTGGTAGTGTATTGTGACTTGACACTTAACAATTGAGTATTGTGACTTAACAATTAAACATTTTTGATAATGATACCGACATTGTGATTAAAACATTATATTCACTTTTATAATAACAAGAAAGTGAAATTACTCTCATAGCATTGAATATAACAGGAAATGTTTATGGGATATAACACATACGCTTTTTTCTATCAACACTTGGTCTCAAACAAATATCCTGCATTAGTCACAATGTTTCTTACATTATAATGAAAAAACATTCTTATAAAATATAATATAATAAAGAGTTTTACTTAATGTCAATCACAAATTTTCTCTTTCTCGCTTTTTCAAAAATTGTAAACGCGCAGTTTTTGGTCTCTAATATACTGTATGTTCACGCTATAACTGCCGGATCACAGTCACTCCGTGACATTTTTGAATACATACGTTTCGCATCGTGATAAATTTCTTATTTTGAAGATCCGTTAAAAAAATCGTTTTACATGGAGATCATACTCAATACGATGGCAGCGCTAAAACAAGCATAAAACCCGTTTTGGGGCATTTTTTAGAATCTTCTGGCCGGATCCGAAAACGAATTATCAGTTCCCCACCCGGAGACCGAGAAGCGTTGAATGGCATCTCATATCCCTCAATTGGTGCACTTGAAGCGGTCTACCCACGAGTGACGGATCCGCACACACGCACTCATGCACTCACAATTGCTCAAATACCATATAGGGATTATATTATTTCACAAAATACAGAAAAAAGTGTATCTTTTGTAGTATAATTTTGAAGATCCGCAAAATGAAATGTCTACTTTTTTTTTAATTTGTCCCAACATTGGGCGTGGGGGGGGGGGGGGCAGTTGATCCCCTTGCCTTCCTGAATCCCGCCTCTGTCTTGCGTCGATAATCAAATTGTCCGCCTGGGTGAAATGAGCGAAGGCTAAACCAACTTCATTTGGGGATCAGTGCTCTAAGTGGCCTTGCGAGAAGCATATATCACGTTTGTTATTACAAATTTAGCGAGAAACAAACTTTGATATCCGCGAAGTACAACCAAAACGTTATGAGGCTCTAGAAAATGCTTATGTACACGAGTGCTTGCCACTCCCCAAACATCGTGATGTCAATCTGGTCATCTCCATTAATAACAACTAGCCTGTCGGTACCTGAGGGTATTATAACTGTACGAGTATAAGATCAAAACCAGAGAGATAAGTGGAGCCATGAAGTTGGACAAAATGCCTTTTTGTTATCGTTACTATTTTATGCCTTTTAGTAATAGGAATCGCTTAAATGTACTTCTGAAGTTATTGCAGTAGATTTTAATTTTGCCTCTTTTAATGTCTGATGCCTATTTTTGCATTTTCTGTCTTTCCTTGTCATTATTTTCCTGATTTCTTCTCTTGACACCGATCTCGGGCAAGTGGGTGTATAATTGCAAACCTGGAAAATACGAAGCCACGGTCGTGTTTTGTCTTTCCGAGGAAGCCCAGACTGTGTTAAAGTTTTAAATGAAAAAGGAATATGATTCCAGTAAAGAGTTTTGCCTGTTTTTTCATTGATGCCGGTAGGCTTTCTTCGCCTACGAGGAATCCCATCCTACAAACGAAGTATAGGCCATACTCAAAAGAGTATGGTCTCCGATCCCTTTTGAGGATTTCTATCTGCATTTGTTATCATTTTCTCAGTGCTATTAATCAAGTGCGAATAACGAAATATATAATTTTTTTCACTGAAGCCATTCCAAGATTCACATAGGCCTGCACAAGAGCATTTCGAAGAGACAGCGTCGCGCGTTAAACAAACTCGTGGCCTGATGGCTGCCGGATGGCCTCGTGGAATAGGGGTTATAAAGAAAAGAGCGACTTCATACACGTAGTCCTGATGTAAATTTTAGAGTGAGCATAAAAATGTGAATAATTTTAATTATTAGTTTTTTATAGTAATTCCATTTAAATGTGATATTTCATTATTTACATGACTATTTTCATCCCTACTTTGGTTAGAATGCCTTTTTGAATGCTAATTTCAATGAAAATAAATGCTTTAAATGCTTACCCAGTTATTACAAACGTAACTTCACTAAAAATCAGTGTACGTCAGCATCGCCCTCTGGAAAGCAAAATGGTGTTGCCTTCACGGGTGTGCGCTTTACGGGTCAAAATGGCGTTGACATCAGCTATTTTCAGTTGTTTTACGTTTCTCCACCAGAATCACAAGATGCGCGCATCCCTATAAAAATATCCGTCAGGAAATTATAGTATTTTATTAAAATTTGAACCAATTGCATTAAAAATGATAATCTTAAACACCGTGATTTACATAATATTGATATTTTTCCTCTTTTACAAAGATTGGATATGAAGAAAGTCCTGGCAACGCAGGGTATTTTTCTATTGACGGAATTTCAAAGAAGAAAATTAATAAGTCAAGAAAATGTGAGCAAAACGAGACTTTGGGATCTTAGGAGTTAAGAAGATGTAAATAGAATTAATTTCGAAAATGTATTTAAATTAATAGAAAAATATTTTAAATAAGTAAACATTTGTATAAGAGACATTGTTGACTAGGCAAATGAACTCGGATGTTCCAGTATAGATCCAGATAGAATAGCAATGAAATTGCCAGGAAACGATGGAAAATAAGAGAAGTCAGAGCATGATGAGTGGCTAGTAGTAAATTTTTTAACAGAACGTGGTGTGTCAATGGGTGCAGGATGTAATGCCGGTAAACAGTTTGTAAAGTTTTAAAATAGAACGAGTTGTGATTGAGCAAGCACACACACACACAAACACTCACACAAACTCACACACACACACACACACACACACAATTATTAAGGTTGATATGATAGGATGGAAGCATCGTGTTTTTTGGTTTTGGAAAAACACGTAACATTAAACAGTAATATTTATGACTTTATTAACATTAGCGATAAACAGCAGGGACTACAAATATGAGTTGTTTGATGGCGCATGAAGGAAAAAAATAAATAGGTGAAGGAGGGCACGGGGAAGGAAGGGCGGGTCACAGGGCGGTCTCTGGCGTCGTCTGCTTCTCCTCCAGGTCCTGCTTGGACGCGTCCAGCGCCTCCAGCAGCGCTTCCGGCTTCAGCTCCACCAGCTCCGGCAGCCGCTCCAGGTCCACGTCCGGCCGCGCTGCGGGCACCGCGCGCACCTCAGCACACGACTGCCATTGTTTTAAGGCCACGCACGAATAAAGGAGAGGGAGGCAGACTCCAACAGGGAACTGGAAAAGTGGGAACTCAAGTGACGTTGCAGCTCCCTATTGAAGTCTGCCTTCACTCTCCCTTTTTCGTGCGTGACTTTGAAACGCTCCGTTAAAATAATCGAAGTATACAGCGACACTCGCTCTAGCAACTCAGAACTCTCGACACACTCATAGGCTGCATGTCCTCCTATACCTCGTCTCTAGTATGGACGTTCTCTGTGCTAGATTGATTTCTAGTGATTATGGCACCTCAAGTGCTAATGTCATTAGTCTGTAAGTATAGCGCAAGTAAGTTTTAGCGCAGGAGGTGGCGGTGATCTCCCGCTGTGCAGCGATATCCGGCGCCGACCTACGATGGCTACCAGGTATCGGGTACCGCCCCAGACGGGACAAGCTCTAAGCTCCCGATCGTGAATGGTAATGTAGTGCATGTAAGTGTGTGTACAACAAATGGGAAGGAAAGATCGCGCGCGGTCCGTGGCCCATTTGTTAGGGTTCTAACCAGGTATTCACCTGGTATTGATTGGAGAAACATCTGAAAACTACCGATCAGAGCAGGAATGATCCTCCAGAGAGGGGCAGAACTCGACCCAGCTATCTAGTAAGCGTCGAAATTCCTGCCTCCGTCAGGACTCAAACCCCAGGACCTCCCGGTCAGAGGCACTGCAGCTTATTTCAATAACTCATTACCCATTTAGTACTGCATTGCGAACGCTACTACCGAGCGGTGCAGGCATCAGAAAAAAATTCTCGCCGACAATGTGGTAGCAACGAAGCTTCCAATTTCTGGGCGGCGGGCATCTGCCTCCGCGAAGTTCTGGGACGAGCGTTTGCACGGAAGCTTTGCGATATCAGCTGTTCAAAATTTAACGCCCAATTTAGAGTCATTATTTCTGAAACGTAGTTGTTGGTCACATGGTTCGGATAAATCGTGACACTTTAATATTTTCTTGTTCCCATTTTTAAGCTATCAGTAATGTTTTAAATGTTCAGTGTTGTAAACTAATTCTGTGCAAAATTGTCAATTTATTAATTTGATTTTTTATAAATTAAATAAGGTTTATGTGGGATCCTATCCTTAAATAACGTTCATGGGGATTTTCATAAGTCCAGACAATAAATTACAATAATAATGACGGAGTTAATAAAATAAAGATTAAATCGTATATAGCCATATGTTATATTTTGTGTTCTTTAGTATAAGTTCACCAAATGCTAACATCAGAGGACTTAAGCCCTATTTGTAAAAACTTATTTAAAATAAGTTTTACCCTGGATTCATATTTGGTTGGACTTGGTACAAACAGCTCATGTGCATCACATATGATAAGGTAGACACCTTACTTTAATTTATATGAGAAACTTAAAAAATAATATATATTACTTGTATGTTATTGCTTGTTATTGCCTTCTATTCGGAGCTCCCATTACATTGCATAACTTACCTTCATCGAGAGGAGCGTGGTTACGAGGGAAAAGTGAATGCACGAAGCTACATGTTCTCTTATGCAGGGAATTATTGGAGATGAATATGAAAAGGCAAGCCGATTTAAGTTAACATCAATTAATGAGTAAATAAGTAAATCTGAATGATTAAAATTAGATAAAAAATAAAATATTCTCTGTACCACGGGCGTCTCTTATCGAAAGGCCCTTGCGCCAAAAGCTCTCGTGCTTATTGGCTGGATCATTAGACCTCTTGTAACACACCCTAGGCGCATAGATAACTATAGTCCGAAGCACTGATTACCTCCGGCGGCGGCGGCGGCGGCGGCGTCGCTGGCCGGGGCGTCGGCGTCGGGGGCGGGCGTCGGCTGCTCGTCCGGGGCGGCGGTGGGGGCCGGCACCTCCTCCGCCGACAGGTAGTCCTTGGGCGGGAAGTAGGGGATCTCGTAGGGGCGTAGCGACGGGATGTGCGTCTTGAAGACGACGAGGAACGGGTCGTTGCGGATGTTCTCCGGCTTGGCCTCCTGCAGCGCGTACACGTGCAGAGGGTCCGGCAGCTGCACGCCGTACAGCGTGAGCGGCGCGCCCTCTGCAACACACGCCGTTCCCGCCTTCAATTGGATTGAATGGAATTAATGCCTTATTTTACGTGGCGAGACTCAGGTCTGCTCTTTCACCAACTAGCAGAGAAAGGAAGTATTTCTTGGGCGAGAAACAGGCGATTTGAATTTTGCTCAGAGGCTACGTCATTTAGGCTTGAGGATCTTTTACATGCAAGTAAATCTACCAACATGGGACAGCCGGCTTTACTTCCCCTCCGAAGGAAGGCGTACGAAGGATTTTATCGCCCTTAAAAATCCACGGCTTCGATCGGGTTTGAACCCGCAACGTATCTCGTTAGGTTTGGTTTGTAAAATACCTATACCAGTATTTTCGTTATCAGTGGTAATTCGGTAAAGTTTCAAATCAGCGTGTTCAGTCACGTAGCTTTCTCAAGAGTAAAGCGCTTTTAAAAATATTTTTGTGATTATCACGAAAAGCGAAAAGCTAACTGACAACGATTATTGAATAATTACTTAATTTTTTTTAAGGGAGTGTTGTGAATTGTTACAAAATATCTCTCGATAATACTGAATAAATCTTTGGTAAAAATTTTTCACAACAATCAATTGCTTTGTTTTTTATTTGATACAGTGTTAGTGTAATGGAAGTTACCTTTCTACAATTTTCAACAAATAAATACGTTTCGTTAACAACTTTGCCTCTTAAAATGGAAATAGAAGGGGAGGGAAGCGTGTGGGGTTTAACATGCGAGTGTTCTCGCGCGGATATGCGGAAGTAGTAGGGGAAACTTGTGCTATGACACAACACAAAGAACAAAAAAAAAACTGTTCCTCCAAACAAATCCAGGGAAGTTAAATAATATTGCAAACAGTAGGGTTGTACTTGCCCGATCCTGTATTTTCGCATGGAAAACATTTCTTGGATTTCTCAAGAATAAAAACCTTTTCTAGAATTTTTGTGACTACCAAGGAAAGAGGTAAGCTAACCGTAATGGAAGATTCAATAATTACTTCAAATGCCTTTAAGGAAGTGTGAATTGTTCACACAATGTATTTCTACAATACTGAATAAACCTTTATTGAACATTTGTTTCCAACGTCAATTGCATTGTTTTTATTTTTGTTTGATATTCTGTAAGTACGAAGTTACATTTCTATATTTTATAAACAAATAAACACGTTTCATTAACAACTTTCCTTGTTAATGGAAAGGATAGGGAAAGGGTGGGGATTATCATGCGGGAGTTGTCGCACGGGTGGGCTAGTATATTTAAAATATAATTGAATAATTGTTCCCAAAGTACCCACCGCCGCTCCGTGGTGTTCCGCCAGAAATCAAATCCTGCACTTCAGTGGGTTTTAATGTTAGATTCATATTTTAGTAAATTAAGGTTTGGAGTTCACAGATTGTACACAATGACTTTCGTATAATTTCTCTTTGCACTTGCGACATCACTGCACTGCCAAATCGACATCCCCATTTTTTTGAAGGGAATCTATAAAAAGCTGGAAATTGAAGTAAAACTGAGATTCGGCAAGTTTCAGCTCGACCGGAGAACATTTAGTCCTGGCATGCCTCATCAGTCCAAAATTTAAAAACAAAAATGGATTTTACTTTCTCCCTACAAAATAGAGAAAAAGTTATGTAATGCTGCGCAAAAAACGGCGAATTTTTGACAGAAAAACTTTTAATATAGGGCTCTAGCAACGAAAAAGGGGATGAAACTAATGGCTAAATTTGGAAAAAAATCTTCTATCACGTCCTATAGCCAGTATACATGTTTTGTGGGTCCTTAATACCAAAAAATTTAATGAAGGCAAAACGTCTGTCTGTGAACAACGCTACCGCCTAAACCGTTCAGCCTTTTTTCTCCAAAATTGATATTCCTCAGTTTATCTGTCTGATATCCCGGCCCCCTTACTTTGAAACCGATATTTTAATCTTGGGGGGTACTTTACTTGCAGCCCATGGGACATTTTCCAAAATTTCAAACAAATGGCTCCATCATTTTTTATTAAATTTTGTTGTTGGGTAGTTTGAAAGGCGTTTAAGTGTAGTGTAGGTATCATGTTCCTTAAAATCCCTGAATTTTCGAAAATTGCTAAAGTTTGACATTTGTTTAGCTAAAATATTAAACATAGAGAGTTTTCTCTTAATTCATTTTGACCCTTAAAGATAGATTTTGAAATAAGGTCACGTACAATGTTTGGAATATTTTAGTCATTTTTACGTAATTTTGCGTGAAAATAATGCGAGAAAGTACGTGCTGTTTTAGCACCACTAGTTTGGAATAAAATCGGAACGGTTTATATTAGAAACGTAATTCGTTTTAGTCTCGTTTCTGTACACTTGTGTAAGAGGTGATGCACTGACTGTGTGTATAAACCTTGGGCTGTTTAAGACATGCTAATTTCTGATAAACAATTACAAATATCGAGAACGAAAATTGATATCGCCGAACGGATTAAGGAACTTTGTTCCTCTTTTAAAGGCCTTTTAGATGATACAAAAAAATTGCTGCATTTGCGAATGTAGAAAGACAGTTTCCAACTTTTGCAAATGTAAAGCGGGTACGGTCATCTGACGTCTCGTAGCGGAAAACAGAAAATTGATACTTTTGCGCAATTTTCGTAGTCTCTGAGTGCAACACTTCAAAATTAAAATTTTGACAGAAGTTAGAAATTTATGACCAAATGCTAATTTAATAGTTGATAAAATGCTAAGCATTCGCAGATCTATTGACACCAATACTCCACCGAAAACGTATACTTATAAATAGTTTTCCGTCATGGCGTACGCGCAGGCAAAAATCTGTCCGTCGACAGCGATTAATGGCGGTATTTCCTTCTCATACGTAAACAAACGAGGCCCCGTCCCTTGGTAGTTAAACACAATCACGTTGACAGTTAAGTTCTAAGTGGTAGAGATTGGTCAATGTCCCCTCCCCGGATCGAGGGTTGTATAAGATTACCCGTACGTTTTCGAAGATAGAATTTCATATGAATTTTTTCTTTGGGCAAGAGTTCATCGGAAGATGCATGTAAACTTTCTCACAAAATGTAGTGGAACAATGGTTTTCATCGATAAATTGGTCAATAAATGTAATTATTGATCAATAAGTGCAATTATATAACAGTTTGAGTGTTGATTATCTTTTTATAGTGAGGATACTTTATCACAGTGATACGTATTTGACAAACTGTTCGTTTAGATTTAACCTCAGCAAATAACATATAACCTCATTTTTAGTTACACAGTTATCTAATTATGATTGCTACATAACCATAATACGTATACAAATACTCATAATACAGTCAAGTGTGTCGGCCCTGTCAGGCAGGAGCTTGGGGCAGGCAGTACGGGAACACTGAGGCTGTGGGTAGGAAACCCCCGTAATTCATCAATGTTTCGTGATGTGCGTTGCTTTTGATGCGGATGATTTGGTTGTGAAATACTTCTCTTATCTTGTTTATCACTTCAACACTAATCCCACTAATCCACCGAAATTCTCTTCACCTGGACGGTAAGAGTGAAATTCTCGTGCAATGTAATTGAGAAATTTGGTCCTGACACCAAGAACAATGAAACATACAATAAGAGGAGGCAACGGACTACTACTAGGAATGTGACATCGATGTAGATGTCTTCAAAAATTCCATATTTTTTATAGAAAAATCGATGTTTTAAACCTCGATGTAATAACGGCAATGTTTTTTTAACATCGTAGTTTTGTAATCGATGTACGAAATATAACTGATGGTAACACTATTAGTTCATATGTTGGAACCAATAGAACGTTGTTTGTACCGCCGTCATCGACCAAACTCTCACCCGAGATGACCCCCTTGCCATCCTTGTATGTCCGCTTCATCAGATTCATTTCGCACATTGAGAAGCGCTCAACAAATGCGCTGTGGGAATCTTCTTCTCGTACCCTTATTCGCTGAATTGATAAACACGAACAATGTCTATTTAAATTTTAATGCACACGAATTTGTGCGCATGTTAGAGATTACCAAACCAGCTTGATATCATCGATGTTGAAAAACATCGATGAATTTTAGTTGATGTATTATTAGCATCGTTTTAATTTTGAACATCGATGTTTACCAACATCAATGTTTTGTTACCTATTTCGCATCACTAGCTACCGCGTGATGATATTGTAATCGCTCCCTCAAATGCGTGGTGAGATTGCCCGCTCTAGATGTTACGGGAAGGCGACTAACTAACGTAGTATCATGAATTTGATGTTATGGCTAATGAGGTAGAATGTTCACTTGTAAGTACAAATTTCAGTGTTCAGTATTGCAGTTGTAAAATAACAGCGAAATATTTTTTACCTTTTGCAATTTTCAATATTTAAGAGAGTTCAACGAAAATAGAACCTACACCGTTTTTATAAGCGTATTTTGTTAACACTGAGGAAAAATAAAACGAGACATTTGGATCAATTCTTAGAAAATTTTGAAAATAACGTTGAGGTTTGATGTTAAGCGTGAAAATGAAAATATCCGCTTCAAAATTGCAGGACCTCGAGTTCGGCCAAATCAGAGATTCGAGATACATTTTGGAGAATATCGTATGAACGGTTAATGCGCTTGAAGCAGCCAGTGGTTTTGCTGTCAATAATTTTTTCCATGTCAAGTACACCCAAAACGTGGATGTTGTCTAGACGACGTGCTAGAGAAGATATTTACGATATATAAGAACAAGTTTGATCGCCTTTACCGATACTATGGACGCACTACATGAATTTTTCCGTCGACGAATGGCAAATTTTTGCAGAAGCATTACGATCGTTTATCTTTACTACACATGTACTGAGTAAGTTTTTTGGTCTACAGTCAGTAAAGTTAACGACTGACGAAGAAACTGCTCACATATTTGCACGTTTTTCAACCAAAAAAATATTTGTAATATATTATTTAAATTGAGTTAATATGAAATGGGACGATCAGTCGATATAGCGAAGTATGCGGTGTGTTGTCTCCCATAAAATAAGGCATTAATTCAATTCAATTCAATTCAAGATTTCAAATATGTTAATATATACTGTTGTATTGACAAAGCTTTTTGAAAAGGCAATTGAATTTATCTATTCCCTAAACAAAAATCAAGATTATACAAAGGTGTATTACAAGTGCCCCCACATAAAACCACTCTGGGGCACCAGCAAGGGTTAATCCGGTCCTGGGTCCCATTAATTAATTATTCGAATGCTACACTATATATATATATATATATATATATATATATATATATATATATATATATATAGTTTACGTCTTATTGCACGTGGTGGCTACCGGGCTATCAGGCCCGCTTTTCTATCTGACCATGCAAATTTTGCTACGCTCCTTTCACCATGTACAGGAGAAAAAGTTATTACTCGAGCAATGAAACAGGCGATTTAGAAAAAGAGGCTTCTAAATTGCCTGTTTCAAAAGACTCGAGGATCTTTTACATTCAAGTTAATCTACTAACATGGGAAAACAGATTTTACTTCCATTCCGAAGGAAGGCGTACGGAGAATTTTTTCTCTCTGAAAAATCTACGGCTTCGATGGGGTTTGAACCCGCAAACTTGAGTATAAGAGTCCGATACGCTTAACAACGAACCCGCCCAGAATCGATCCGTAAAACTATATCTTACAACGTGACTAAATTGAAATCTGAACTGAGCGTCGGGAGGGAGGTGTGCGTGCGCAGGACTCACCGGCGGTGGGGGGCGCCAGCGCCCACGCAGCGGCGACCAGCAGCAGCAGCGGCATCTGGCGGCGGCGGCGGAGGCTGTGCCGCGGGCCGGCCAGGACGCAGCCTCTTTATGCGCGCGCTCCCGCCCCGCCCCGCGCAGATGGCTACGGCAGGATGCCCAGAACCTGCCCGACGGGACTGGCGAAATGTAGGTCCCCGCCCCGCTATGGGGCCCATGGCGTCAGCACTGACAAGGGCCATCGCTCTTACGTGTCTATCGTCACTTCACGCCAGCCATTTGGGAGAGATACAATCCAATTGCTTCATCGTGAATTCCTTTCGATTTTATTTCAAAACAGAACGTGTCCTTATTGGTCGTTTGAGGAAGCAGAATGCGCACATCTGTGCTCCTATTTGCAATACGCATGACCTTCTTATTTGTGGTGGGGAGAAAATGGCTAAGAAGGCTCTACTTGCATGGTTCTAGTTGAAAAGTATGTGTCTTCTCAATACATTTTCGTAATTAGACTTTAGGTTTTTGTAAAATTGTTTTCACATTGCTAATGGCTGCCTGCGATATCTACGACACACTTTTGTTCGTTTCCATACATGTTCAATACTAATCCCTGTTCTACAGCCTCATCTGCGAAAACTGAAGATATTCTTATTTAGAACATTCTTCACATCAAGTTAAGTGCACGTTATATATGTTATTATTTTATGCCCATGAACATTAAATAAGTAAAATAAAATGTTTTGGAGGCATACAGAGTTATATTTTTCTCAATTCGTTGCCATGCTTTATCAATATAGTAACATCAACAGCGCTGAAGCGAGATAATATATAATGCTAGATGCTACCTTATCTGAATACTATTCTTCTGAGAAGATACGTATTACATGTCCTTACTTCGTAAGAAGTGAAAGTATTGTTATACTTTGTCGGAAAAATCAAATTTTCGACAGAAAAACTCTTATTGTCGGGCTGTGGAAACGAAAAAGTGAATCTATCTTATTTCTGTGTATAGTTAATTACTTCCTCTAACACGATGTGCTGTCAGAATTCATGTTTTATGGGTACTTGTGCCCGAAAAATCGATTGAATACAAACGCCTGTCTGTCCGTATGTCTGTCTGTGGGCAATGGTAGCGCCTAAACCTAATGACTTCGAAGCTTTAGCAGTATCATACGGATAATTTGATATTTGAGAGTACATTACAGGAAACCTCAAAATTTTCTCAAAAACCGTTCATAACTGTTTCCACGGGTAGAAGAAGGAACACTTACAAGAATAGTGCAGGTCTCATTGTCGTTGAAGTGTCTGAAGTTTTGCCAATAGCAAAATTTAGAAACATCGCGAGATAGTATGTGCTGCTGTAGCAGTACTTGTCAGAACAACATAATTGCCCCAAGTACTCGTATTTAGGCCGATATTCACGGCAGAGATTGCGTGCAAATTGGATGTACAGAAAGGTGCGGGCCAGCCTGCATGCATAGAATTAAATCGGCGCGGCGGCCGCGTGGGCGGTGGGTGTCGGGGCGCTCCCCCGCGTGGGAAGCGGCGCCTAACTGTGCCTGGCGTGCCCCTGCCCCGCCCCAGCGCCGCCCACTGCGGGAGCAGCATGTGGGCCGTCCAGGCGGCCTGGTCTGGGCGCGCGGGGGGCGGGGGAGCGGCGGGGGCGGTCTGCTGACCCGTTGGCGGCCGCTGTGGCCGGTCCCACCGGCTTCGCCACTCGACGCTTCCCCGGCAGCGCAGATAAATAGGGTTAACTGCTCCTCATTGCATCCTCGCTTATACACTTCACACGCCGCTGCTCAGTCTGCTATATCTTTATTACTGATTTCCAATCCGGGCAGAAGTATGCAGCCCCGGACCAGGTGGGAAGAGTCTATACTCGTGTTAGATACCCAGCAACTCGAACATTTTTTTTAAACATTTCGACTTTGACTAAAATATGTAGATATTTTACTGTGTCATCCCGAAAATACTAATACATCTCTTGGCACATTAAAATATTTGAATTGAAAATATCCTATTTGTTAAAGAATATTGATGTTAATTATTATAATATTAAAAACTATATTTTTGGCAACATTTTATTTATTATACTTCCACATATTACGTCGAATTCATTTCTCGTTACATTTAGTTTAATAAAATATATAATAATAAAAACTATAATTTTTATTTTTAACTTGCTTTCTATGTGATAAAGTAGACCAATTAAAATTGTGCAATTTGTTTTCGTGGTTTCTTATTGAATGTGGAAAAAACACAAGAGACAATACTTATTATTTGTAAACTTAGCGGTGTTACAACACCACATACTTTCTCGCGTTATCTCTAACGGCTCCACAATATTATACTACTGCATAGAGCTGCAAGAGTATTTTCAAGTGGCGAACGTTGATTGTTTTCGCGCCGCCATTTACTGCTCCACCTGCAGCCGCTTGCACGCACTCGCAGGGGCGACGCTTTAAAATCTCGCTGCCTCCCCCACTGTTTGCAATACGCAAAATTCACGGTCAACGAAAATGCGACATGCAACATTTCGTTCTTTAATCCTCCGTGGAAAAATAATCAAACAATGGAGAGGTGTCTGAAAGTTTTTTAATTGCAATAAATTTAAGCAGAAATTACGAGGAAACTACTCGTGAAGAAATGTACATGACCTTTTTAAAAAACATACTGTCCATACTTTGCCTCTAATTAACTTGTATTAAATGTAATTATTATTCTTACCAATTTCCATTAATTTTCCCTGTCTTATATCTAATACATATTTTAAACTAGGTCAATTATGATTTGAATTCGCCTTTTATTTCGTGGATGTTTTATTCGAATTCTTACCAAACTGAAACACGTTTAAATATGTTATACGCGCAAACTGTTGTGTTACGCATTTACTCTTAGACATCTGGTTACGATACTTCAAGAAAACACGGCCAATGACATACAACATACATTGTAGAACGGCAAAATATTCTAATTAAAAATAACCCACATTCACACTAAATTAACAATGCAAACATACACATTCATTCCCCATATGAGATCAGTACATTTACCAATTGACTGAAAGCTAATGGCCATTTTTGGTTGTATTACTTTTATATCTAAAATTTAAGCTGATTTTTTGCCATGAACATCCATATGAAGTATTTTTTATACTTCACAGTTTCTTTTTGTCGGTTTTTGCTGCGCTCTTGCTTACCGACGAAAAGTCCTGGTCCAACAACACAGTTTCTTCACATATCCTTTCGTTCTCCACACTCGACAATACCTAGGTAATTCTAAACTTTAACTTTCAAAGCTATTCAAATTATTTCAAAAATATTTCTTCTTTATTGAAACACTGCTAAGATTCCGTCTACGGCATGACGTTGTTAACGATCAATTCAATGCAAGAGAAAGAATTTATAATTTGTCAAAAAAATCTGCTTTCAGCTATTGTATTATATTTAAATGAACATGAAAATTAACGATACATTATTATAATATGTTGGGCTGACTCATGAAATTAATTTTATTTAAGATCACGTTCAACTTTTTATGAATTAAAACTACGTACATCACACTTTTTACATCTTCTTTATATTTTGTTAGTGAATTACTAGCTTTACTGTACCATACTATCTTCGATGTTGGAAACTAGCAGTTTAAAAAACAAATACGTTTTTCTATATTGAAACTTGTTGTGTACGAATTTACAAAACTCTTTCTTAATCTTCAAGTGACAAGATATTGTAGACACATTAACAAATTATCAATTCAAATATACAATATTTTCTCACCCTATGTGTTAAAAAGAGAAAGTGATATACAGCTAGATCCCTCGCATCATTAGAATAAAAGTCAGGCTGAGTTACCCACAAGCGCAAAGTTCTCAAATCCTTCCATAGGACAATATTGCCACTTTTACAGCTGAAATTCTCGGTCACATTCAAACTATTCTTGGACTTACTTTGAAATTGTTTCAAAATAACCTCCAAATTAAAGCATCTATGAATAATGAAATAAAAGTAAATTATATTAAAAGTTTTTAATGAAAAAGTATAAAACAACTAATAAAGTTCTCTAAAGAAGAACACTTGTTTCCAATGCAACGAGTTCCCGTGCAGATGTTGATCATTTCGCAGACGCGACGAGCAGCCCTGTCGCCACGAGCGCGGTCGCCGCTAAGACGCTCAGCAGGCGGCGAATCTGCGCCCACGGCAATTCACAGTTATAATAATAATAATAATAATAATAATAATAATAATAATAATAATAATAATAATAATAATACAAATGATGTTTGAAGTTAAAAAGAGTTACTGCACTTCTGGCAATTTTTAGTGAAATATGGATATTATTAAAAACAAGATTTTATCTAAAATAGAACCAATTTTATTGTTTAAATTTGTGTACGGATGTAACTAAATGCATTGAATCATGTTGCATATATCCCATTTTGGAGAATTTTTTGATTTATAGAAATAACACAATTTTTTAAAATATCTCTCACGGTGTTAAAATTTACATTGTAGATATACTACATAGTTTTTCATTATTTAATACGTTTGTGAACATGTAAACTTCAAAATACCTCTAATGATTTGATTTAAACGAAATAATAAGTTTTCGAGCATATGGGATCTTAAATAGGCATATTGTCGAAAACATTTGAACTATTCTGGAAAACTGCTGCTACTTATTTCTCCAGAAATCACCGGAAATATCCGTAGTGGAAAAGTATTCAATTCCCTACGATATTCCAAAAGTGTTATTTCGATTAAGATATTTGGGATCCGAAAAAAATTAAACAAAAAATATTGATGTTTTTTAATTATACAATAAAAAATGGCGATTATATAGGAACATGAAGTAAATTACAGGGTTAATTGAAAACGCTCTCTAAATAATTTTTCTTGTTCTATTTTGTGAAAAATTCTAAATATTGAGGAAAATGTGCCTTTTTTGGTCTTTGCGTGCTTGTTTAGTGGCAAGTGGGACGAAATCGGTTGCTGTGGCAAGACGTTTGGATAAACAATATGTGTATTTTGATGGTCAAGTGATATACACAAATGTGGCAGCCATTGAAGACAAAGTTGCAAATACTAAGTTTGAAAGATCCGTTGTGGTGCGAACCATGGTTCAAGTGTAAATTATAGAAAAAATACTAGAGTGTAGTAATTATCCTAGTAGTTTAATACTTAGTGACTAATTTATGTGCATTAGTTGAAATTCTTTAATAAATGTCAAATGAGTTGTGTTACGGGCTACATAACGTCTGCAGTGAATTGCGTTTAAATTGTGTAAAGTGAAATCACTACGGAATGAGCGGTTTAAAAATATACTCTTTACCTGCTGTAACTTCATCTGCCGTAATATACGCACTGTAAGTTTATCGTATAACGTATTTATCATATATTGTATGTATCGTATATCGTGACAACTTCACAGTGAATCATTAAGATATGAACTCAATGAATCATTGAGTTCATCTTTGTAAATCGTTAGTGGAGGTATTTTCATGGTCTCAAAAGAAAAGATCAAGATCCATGGCGTGATAAGCTTAAAATGTTATATTATGACTTTTCACACTAGCCAAGATATCATCCAACAAATTTCAAAAATGTTATAACAAATCTTGAAGAACTTAAAAGGCAATTTTACAAAGATGTAAGGTGTATTGGATTAAGTTGTTTGAAGAACATGACATAGCCAATTTTGAATATTTTGTGTCAAAAATTATAAAAGAATTATTGATAATATTACAAAAAGTAAGGTTAAACGATTCTTATTGACAATCACCTTATTCTCTCTAATTAGCATAGTTTTGGAGATGTACTTTCTCCATCTTCAGACTCGAAAATTGGACAATTAGACAAGAAGTAATACGGAAGTGGAGAGAAGTTCAGATTGATTCGGATAATTATCGTTTCTCCCTGGATGCGTTCAAATGTCTCCGCCTATTCCTCACGAGCTTATTTTTGAAGGTATAGAACAGTTAATAGGAGAGAATGATTGTCATCATATAGCCACATCCGAGATTATGACATCGGTTGCAATTCTTCTCAATAATATGTACTTTCAGACCGATGGCAAGGTGTTGAAGCAGCTTAGTGGCTGCCTAATATGCCGCACGACTAGTGCAATATCCGCTGAAATTATTATGCCGAAGTTAGAGCAATTAGAGTAAGAATTAAGTTGAATGTGAGATACGTTCATGACACACTGTTGATCATAAAACAAGATAGTGAACATATTCTCAACGAATTCAATGCGTACCACCGTGACATTCAGTTTACCCTAGAGGAAGAAAACGAAGGAACGATTAACTTCCTAGATCTGACCGTGAACAGATTTCATGAGGTTGATTACCAATTGGTAATTATGCCACCTTATTAAACTTTCATTCTTTCCATGCTTTTAAAATGAAGACTACGTTCATTTAAAGTACCTTGAATAAGGTATTAAACATTTCTCCTTGAAGGTTTTGGTCTGCCAATTTATTCATGATATTCGTTCTATTTGTTAGAAATAATAACCCAGTAAATATGGTTTCTAGAGTTGTTTACCGTAGGTTGACTGAAATCTGTAACAGAGGATTTGATTCCAACATAGAGATAGGAGCTTAGAAAACGGTACAAAAAAATTGTTTTACTGTACATACCACAGGTCAATATGTGTTTAAAACAGACTCTTCAACAAAGTCTTGGAATATAAGTATGGATCAGGATTAATAATAAAAATAGGCTTATAACTCATAGAAGGTCGTTATCCCAAGGTTAATAAAGTCTAGTTTGATTTACAAGTTCAATTACATGCAGTACGTCTACATATGACAGACTTCACGCATGTTAAAAGATGCGATGCGTGAGCACAGGAATAACATTAATCAGCCTTCCTACCGCCACAAATCTCTCACAAAACATCACTTTCAGATTTTTTGATAATCGAGCTATTCTAGCGCAAGAAAATAACTATCATGGGAGACTTTGTCTTAAGACATTGAATATAAAAACTCATAAGACTATGAACACAAAGTCAGAAATAAATGATTTTACTAATTGCTACGTTGTGCTGGTTAACCTCTAACAATAGCAAATCATTACTGGCACACTCACCAGCCTTTTACCTTTTTCGTGATCCCCTCCCTCCCATTCCTCTTCCACCTTCGCCCCTTCCCCCTTCCCCCTTCCCCTCCCTCTCCCGTTGACCTGTTCTCCCCACACTCCGTGCCAACTTCAGTGGCACAGTTATTCCGACGTCGCCCTGGGCTGGTTGGCGTGAGGCAAGGTTGATATTTACCCTTCATCTCGTGCTCGCGTTCTTGAGATTTTACTTTTAGAATATTTGAGGATATAGGTAATAGATGTGTTTGTGAATGTGACTTTATTGTTTAGCTAGAGTGCTTTAAAATATAAATTTATAATTTGACGATATCCGTTACATTCATTATTTCTTGATGTAATTATTTTATCGTTATTTTATTTTTAACCTTATCCAAATATCAGTGTGGTTTATTTAAATTTGTTCTAATTTTTAGACAATGTACAGCCTACTCACTACAAGTGAACGCTTGTCTTCAATTCAGTATGACATGTGGTGGCATGTCTGCTTATTAGATGTAAATAGGAATGTATTAAGCCGTGTGTGCCGTGTTTTCGAATGAAACTTATAATGTTTGGTTTCATAATATTTTGATTTTTAGTTGTCCAATCTCAATGTCTGAAGACGGAGAAAGTACATCCCTCAAACGTTACGACATGTAGCTAATTAGGAAGGATGAGATGATTGTCAATAAAGATTATTGGACCTCAACTATTTGTAATATTATTGAATTGCTTCATGACGATCTGTACCTTAATAAATTAAACAACAGTTTTAAATCCTTGTACTTTTTTGTTAATTATGAAAGAAAACAATGTCATTACTATTAAATTTTAAGACATAGGCCACGGTAGTTTAAAATCAACTTCTTAATATATATATATATATATATATATATATATATATATATATATATATATTAAGAAGTTGATTTTAAACTACCGTGGCCTACTACTATTACCTCAAAATTCATAAGTTATCTAGGGATTTTTTCAGATAAAGGGATTCAATAGGCATAGAGAGTAACATCCATAGCGTGATTAGATGAGCGTTACACATTAGTTTCAAGTAAAGGAATACAACTATCATACACAGCTTAGTTAGACGAGTGTTACCAATTAGCTGTAGCAAGTGGTGTGTTTGCGAACCTTAAGGCGCAGTCGCAGAAAGGCGCGCCCACGCCCTTGGATCTCGCCCAGGGCCCTCGACCTTGGTGCTCTCCATTGGCCCTCGCTCAGGGCCCTCGACCTTGGCCGCCACCCTTGGACTTCGCCATGGGCCCTAGACCTTGGCCCTCGGCCTGGGCCCTCGCCCTGGCCCCTCGACCTTGGCTCTCGCCCTTGGACTTCGCTCAGGGCCGTCGACCTTGGCTCTCGTCCTGGGCCCTCACCCTGGTCCCTCAACCTGGTCTCTCGCCCTTGGACTTCGCTCGGGGCCCGCGACCTTGGCTCTCGCCCTTGGAATTCGCTCTGGGACCTCGACCTTGGCTCTCGTTCTAGGCCCTCAGCCTGGACTGTCGGCCGCTCCGCCGCCGCCTCTTCCCGCAAACCAGAGCGCGCTGCGTCGAATGTCACGCTTGCTGCGTCCAGAGCGACAGCTGCAGCGCTCGCTTGAAAAACCACACAACTGACATTGCAAGCGACACCTGCTTAGAACAGCAACACTTCACCCAATAATAAATAAAAAAAACTTCACAAGATATTGCAGGGTTATCGTTTTTAATTTATAGTTCTTTTTGTCCAGAATTTTTCGGACAGTAATTTTTAAAACCATTAAAATACACCACAACAAGAAAACATATTTTTTTAACCATTTTATTAAACTGTTCAATTAAACTTTTAATTCTTTCATCTCTATGTTTCGAGGATTTCTTTTGCTCTTCTTGAGGAGTTACTCTAAATGTATGATTACTTAAAACTATAATATTATTAAACCACAAGTTTAGATACCGTGAGTACATTTTATCGTTCGCCAAAGATTTGGGCCGCGTCGCCCGTGGAGTCGAGGGCTCGCTCGCTCAGCGAAGCGTTGACTCAACTCCCGTGCTGACACACGGGAATTATCGCTGCGATTAACTTACCTTAAACAAGACGCTGAAAGGGGTGTCCTTGGGCCTGAATGCTTTATTGGCACCTCAGGAACTCATTCTGACTTTTTCCTGATTCAGCGTGGTTTCATCCGATTGGATAAGTCAAATGCCAAAAGAAACACTATTGAGTGCAGAAAACTCTCATCTGCTTCACGAAGAACCACTTGACGACGTAAAGATCGAAGTGTGGTGTGCGCTGATTTATACAAGAATTATAGGGTCTATTTTTTCAACATCACTGTTACTGCTCATGTTTACATAAATCAGTTATTGACATATTTCTTTGAACAATTGTCACTAGAAGTAAGGATTTGGGGTTACTTTTATCATAATTCGGCTACTCCTCACAATGCTGTTCAGTCTCTTAACTTTTTAAATACTTTTTATAGTGGGTTATGTCCTCCTAAATTACCTGATCTGATCCCTTGTGACATTTTTACCTTGGGGGAACTTCAAAGATCAGGTGAATGCAAAAAAACTTATTCGGGTGAAGAGATCCAGTGCTCTATTGCAGAGAAAATCGCAGCGATTTCTTGAGACTTACTTCAGAGGGTAAAACAGAATATGTTCTTGAGATGCCAGGAACGCATTCGAGCCGAAGGACACCACTTTCAGCACCTTCTTTAAGGTAGGTTAAGCGCAGCGGTGGTTCTCGTGTGCCATTTGAGTCAGCGCTTCGCTGGGCCGTTGACTCTTCGAGACTTAACGCGGCCCAAATCTTTGGCGAACGATCAAATGTACACCCGGTATTATACTATTCAAATCTGTAATTTGCCCGTCGATGTATGGCTGGTACGGGAAGGCACAGCAAATGTTTGTCTAGAAAAGTTAAAAATAATTCAAACCAATTTCTTAAAACAACCGTGGATTATATCCAATTCACAAATTCAAAAATAATTAAATATTTTTACCACAAGAGAACATATAAATATAAAAGCAAAAAGGAAATTGACAGGCTAGAATCTAGACCCACTAAAAAAATTTAAAGTTGTCCATAACGCTTCACTTCCATTCAGAATACATTCACTTTTTCCGAATTATTGTGAATAACAGAAAATTGTGAATAATTTAAGTGAAGCTTTCACACTATATGTATTACTGTACGATCTCATAGTTATATTGTAGATAAAAGATTAATGATAACGTGCTATAAGAATGCGTTGTGTATTATTTTTGTTTGATTGACGTGCCTATCTGAGGATACAATGCGTTTTTATAAACGAGGGGGAAAACGTTCCGAGGGTGCATAACAAAGCACGAATCAGAGGTAATAAGTATGTCGGTGCGCCGACACCTCGCATTAGGGCGTTATTATTATTATTATTATTATTATTATTATTATTATTATTATTATTATTATTATTATTATTATGACTTTTTCACTTCTCTCTCGCGTTTGGGAAGGCATTCACCTGCCGAAGTCGCCTCAGGTAAGCTCACTCGTAAGGTTCCTGCGAGCAAGTACGGGCACTCTTAGTGGATTCCGTTAGTTTAATCTTCTCCTAGGAATTCTCTAACTAAATGTTATGTATCGAGATTTACACATTTTTGCATTGTCATCAACAGTTTTCCGGCTCCTAATGTCTTGAGTTGACGTATGTTAATTTTAACACTACTCCGGTATTTCAGGTTATTATTATTGTAGGTTGACTGGTGATCTTTTTTATATTCCTGAGCTTCTTTATCACATCTGCCAAATCTTTATATTTACTCATCTTTGTATTGCAGGTAGTACTGATGTTATGAGTGAGAGGCATGGCAATGTCAATAATATGCACCTCGTGCATACTTTTCTCCAAGAACAAGATGTCAGGGCGGTTGGCTGGTACAGTAACCTTTCTTCTTATTTGTCTATCCCAGTATAGCCTCATATTCTTGTTGTCAATAACATTCAAATGTTCGAATTGAAAATAAGGGACTTTCATTACGTTTCCTATTAAGTGTTGATGAAGAATTTTCGCCACATTGTTATGTCTCTTAATGTAATTTATATTATTATTATTATTATTATTATTATTATTATTATTATTATTATTATTATTATTATTATTACACTTTCGAAAGATCCACCAAAATAGGTCGCCACTAGGTGTAGTGTTCGAGTCCGCAGAAATAGTTCCGAAAGAAAAGAATAGAGGTTAAAAATAGATTTAAAACCTTATTGAGAGTCCGAGTTTGAGGCAGAAAATTATTATCACATCATTACACAAAAATGTAGAGAAGTAATAAAATAAATATAAAAGTGGATAGTAAAATAAGATTCTTAGAAATTCACAAACTATAAGTTTTGTATAAAAAATCGCCGTTTTCCTGCGCACGATTATATAAATTTCTCTTCTTACAAAAAACTTCTAAGGCGAGAAAGAAGAAAAGGTTGGTGCATCAGGCCGTTGGGAAGAAACGTTTCCTACCGTCCGCTTGGTGGAAGTTGCCGGAAGGGGCTGAGGATCCGACGCGCGCAGACAGCAGCGCCTCGCGCAGGTGCACGGAGAAGGCTCCAGGGTCCCGCAGCCCCAGGCGTAGCACGTGGCCCACGGACGCCCGATGCGCGGGGTCACAGGCCGGCAGCGCCCGCCCCAGCGCCGCACGGCGACACAGCGGCCCTGCGAGAAGCTGACGCCCCAGCCCTGCACGCGCCACGCCACGCGCCCCGCCGCGCCCCGCGCGCAGCCCTTCACGCGCACCATGCCACACACACACACACAAACACACACACACACTCAAACACACACAAAAAACACATACACACACACTCAAACACACAAACACACACAAAAAAACACATACACACACAAACTCACACACACACAACGCAATACAGGATTCTTCCTCATTACGCTCCGACTACACAACGTCCACGTCCAAACCGTTCCCGTCACACGCAACTCGATGCCAGGCTCAGCCTTGTACTTACACCATGTCCACCACCACAACTCTTAACCACAACCCTCCTCAAACACTATGGCACGAGCCTTCTCCATACCTCACGCCTTCTTCACTGCGCGCAACTGAGGCTCTCCTCGGCCATTGCTAGTCCTAGCTTTTGTCCCCCCGTCTTGCACCAGTGCAGCAACGCAGTTGAACACGCTGAGCCCTCGAATTGTGCTGTCGAGGGGCGCGCGAGCGGCGCGGCGCGCGTGCGCGGGGCCTTACCTGCGAGGGCGGGGCAGGCGAGCGCTTCGCAGGAGCGGCGGCGCGGGGCCGCGAGCGGGACGGGGCGCGTGGCGTGGAGCGCGGGGGCGCTGCTGCCCTCCACCTGGCACGCAACACGCAACGTGTGCATTAGCAGAGAAGTATTCACATCCAAAGCAGCGGAGCCACCGGGATCACTGTCACCGCAGCGACTGTGGCGCCAGACATGACGCTCGTGGGGTGAAGTTCGTTCTGTGCTCGTTTCCTTATATTCTCAGGTCCCTACCCTAACCCTACACAAGTTGAGTTCTGAATACAATTGGAAATGAGCGGGTGTAGCGAGAACTGCTAAGAACATATTTGTTCCCGTGTGATGGTGGCTTGGGGTAGGAGCGGTGAGGTACGAGGCCACCCAGGCTGAGGGTTGGGGTTTCTGGAGATATGAACCTTTTCTGGTGTTTGTTGTGTAATGGGGGCAATCCGAGTCGCTCCGTCGCCTCAACACTCCATCCTTCCATATTTCCTTGCATCTCTAGTAATTATGTGAACGTACTGTCTGTGGATGTAAATGAGGGACTGGCTCCCTTGTACACAAATGGCCCTATCGGCCGGCGGCTGACCTGAGCGCGCGAGCTGAGGGTCTCGTCGCTGGTGGCGACCGACGCGTCCTCCAGCGGCGGAGGCAGAGGGATGCGGATGCTGATGGTCCTCTGCCCCTCCGCCTTCGCCTTCCCCTCCTCATCCTCCTCCTCCAGCCCCTCCTCCTCCTCCTGCTCGTGCAATGCGCTTTGTATTACTACGACCATTATTATTATTATTATTATTATTATTATTATTATTATTATTATTATTATTATTATTATTATTACTATTATTATTATTATCATTATTATTATTATTATTATTATTATTATTATGACCATCGTCTATACTACTATGCAGCCTCCGGTCACGTGGGGGATGTCTGTGGTTTCGTTAGATTGCCAGGAACTAGAGAATAATCCCAAAAGAATTGCACAGATTCACGTTTGAGAAAATACAAATGTTTTATTGATGTGTTAATGTGTCTTTTCTAATTCTGGGCCAAACGACAGAATTATTTCACTCTGTGCGTCAGTGCTTACGACACAGCCGACGCCATGCAAGCCTTAAAGCTATAAAACTTTAAGGACAACGCCACCAGCCATTAAATATTTACTACTCACGTTTTGAATTTTGCATCATTAATTTTGCTGTATTCTTGTTATTTAATAAGTGTTGTTCTCTGTATATACTAGGCTTTGATACTGCAGCATTCGTGAAGACTATTTTTGTTAAAATACTAGCTGAAGTACCCTGCGTTGCCGACGTATTTATTACAATAATTTAATTTCTTAGACAGGAAGGGGAATTCCATCTATTCCTACCCTACTGCAGAGTCTACTTGTTTCTACCCTATTGTATTCCTGCTGGGTATTGCTCAACCTCCCTCTGCCTTGCCCCCACCTGGAAATACCACATCTTCATCACTCACTTTCTCACTAAAAATATATTTATATTTATTCGAGCTGAGGTTCCTGTCCCCAAACTTCACTCACTTTATAAGTAGAAATAATAAACAAATCTCAACAAAAAATAAAATACATGTACCCACATATACTTTTTGTGGAATTTTATATATTATATCCATACTTTCATTCAGTTGTCACATTGTAAAACTAATTCTCTTTCATATTTTTCTTCTCACGTAGTTGTAAAGAAAATTTTGAAATTGATCTTTGACCTCATGCAATGAACGTTTATATATAATTAAAGTGCATTTAATTGAATTCGAGTAAGTGATTTAGGGTACCTGATTAGTAGTAGCCAATGGAGAACCACTTAGACAATTATAATATCCCCAAAAATCCGAGATCACAGTGAACCGCGACTTGACAATTTTTTTCTATTATCGAAAATAGCCTCTTCTGTTCTATTTTTAACAATATTGAAAAACAGCGTTTACACATATTCAATTCCTCCAAATTACCATTTCCTTTTACCATCATTTTACTTAATTATACTTATTCTTGCCGAACTTTCATCACTTTCCATACAAAAATTCATCCGTCACAGTTTCAGAATAACACGTAAATCATTCATAATATGTTCCACTTTTGCTCATGGAACTAGAAAATACATAACACTCATGCTTAATATTATTAGAACTAAACCCAAAACTATATAATATAGAACACATGAGTGCCGTCATATCATTTTACGACTATATCAAACACATTCATCAGCAAAATGACTTTTCCAATAATTATATAATTTTCTACTGTACGTAATTCATTCACGCTCAGTCACAATTAAAATCTATATCTAATTTACTTATATAAACAGAGTGAAGAAAAATTGTCACCATTCCTAAATAAGAACATTCCGGAAAAGACAATTAAATGTAAAAATCAGCAAACAGACATCTCCAAAGAGGTTATAATATAACCCCGTTGGTCCTCTCCTATCCTAAAGAGACGCAATTCTGTGCATTAACTTAATCGTACATCTCAGTCGTCATCCTCTGCTTCTCTTTTTCATACTCGTAGCATTCGCTTTTTCGCAGCTAAACTATTGCTCATTGATGCACTTTTGAATATGCGACGTAACGCTAGGCAAAAAAGTCCCGGAAAGGAATTATTTTGTAAAACTGTTAAGAATTATGATTGTAAATCATAGTTTATATGCATATATTACCTGCAAAGGAAGCTAGCACAAAAGGTTTTTGATATTCATTCCGAGTCTATCGCGCTGGAACTCAACGCTATTGTCCTTTTATATATTAGTTTAGATATACTTTTAATTTATTGCAGCGTTATACGAGAGTATATTATTTGTTTTTCAGCATGATGGGTGTTACTTTTTGGGAAATAATTTTGTATGGTTTTATTCAGCAAAGTACATTGCTGCTGACCCTAGTTCGGGCTGCGTGTTCGGGCAGGTGCTCTGTGCACGAGCAAGGGAGCTGTGTTTCTGAATACGCCTGGTTGAACAAAGGAAGCGACACCTCATTTTCGCTTGGCTTTTTGTGGAAACAACAATAGCGCAGGAATTTGTCGCGGTGGTACCAGTCTTTCGCAAATTTCATAAACAATGCAGCGAAGGCTATGTTATAATCGGGTTCACATTATAAGTTTTTTTCTGAAATAAAAATTATAACTAGATGTGCTACAGAATAGACCAGAACAGAACAAACTTGCTCGTACTAGTTTTCTAATTTCTTTGGCTTTTGCTAGATTTTCGGTTTTACCTTACCCTCTTCCCTGGTACAATCTATCGCCATCCAAAATTTTTCGCGTCTTTTCAATTTCTCTTTCCCCTAATGGTAGAACTAAAACATAACTTTAAGAATATTATAGAAGAGTTAAACCTAATTCAATATGGAAACGTTTTACGAAAATATTATTTAAAACATATTGAAGCTCTTTTTAAACTCAAAAAAGGTCAAGTTAGCTGAAATTCTCCGCCTAACTTGTAGAAATGTGTGGTGAAAATGTAATGAGTGATGGAATGGTGAGAAAGTGACAGTTCAGTCACAGACAAGTCATTGAAGTAGACAATTCAATCACAGACAAACCAATTTTAATGACGAAGCACGGCGTAGGAGGTCATTGTTGTCAATGATGGGTTGGTTGCTAAAGTGAATGATAAAATTCGTGAAAGCAGATGGTTCACAATAAGACTGCTTTGTGAAGAGTTTTTTTCACAAATCGCACAGTTTTTGCAAAAAAAAGTATTTAGAAAAACTGTGTTTAGAGGTGGCAGTCTTCTTTCTATGAAGAAGACACACGAAAGTTGGCTTCTCCGCTTTAATAAATGCTTCAACTATGGTGACAGCTATGTAGAAAAATAGTTAACAAATGCTTTTTTCCGTAAAAATAATTTTGTTTTGAAAAACACTTTTTGTAATGAGTGTAGAAGAGTTAGCCGATTCCGCGTGAGTGCTGGGCGCACCGCGTGGTCGGAGGCGTCGGGGTGGCCGCTGCTGCTAGTGCTGGTGCTGCTGGTGGTGGAGGTGGAGGAGCTGGAGGCAGAGGCGGAGGGCGAGCAGGGCTCGAAGGGGTCGCCGTCGGGGGCCTCGGGGATCAGGGGCAGCGGGGCGCCTCCGGGGGCGGGGGCGGGGGCTGGGGCTCTGGCGGGGGCGGGCGCGGGGCGGGGGCGGGGCCGGGAGGCGCGTCGCCCGCCGCGCCCACGGGCCCGCCGCGGTCAGTGGGCGAGGGCCTCGCGGGCGGGGCGGGGCGCGAGTCGCCGGCCCGGGGGCGCGCCGCGCCGAGCCCCGTGTCCACCTGCGCAACCACAATCGCCACAGCAGCGCGGCGCCGTTCTCATTCAACAAGTAAGACAATGGTGTTTCAGCATTCGCCTTTTATTATTTTTTCATCTTTGATGAATGATTGATTTGTGACTACAGGCGCGTCAACTGCTACGATAAATAAGTACTGTACGAGTAGTGCACGTTTTTATCGGCGAAGGTGGCAATGATCCCGCTGAAGGGCGATATTCGGCGCCGACAAAATATTGCTTTTCGGTTTTTTTCCACAACCAGGCATTCCGCATCAGCGGGGCACCGCCCCGGCAGAGGCAAACTCTAAATTTTCGACTCTTTCCCGACATATGGTGTAGAGTTGCGCATGTGTGTGAAGAGGAGTGGTGTGTGTGTGTAAAAAGTGAGTAAGTGTGAGAAGTGAGTGTGTGAAAAGGAGGGGTGAAGATAGGACAAGGAAGAGGGAGGAAAGGTCGCCTTCGTTAGGGTGCGGCTCCGGCATTCGCCGGGTGTTGCAGCCACAGAAAACTATTGATCAGAGCCTCTGGCCACTTCTACAACTGGGCAACTCAACGGCACAATTCTCTCACTGACAGAGGCTGAATCCTACCTTAGCGATGTAGCCGAAAATCCGCCACCGTGGGATCAACCTAGGACCTCCCGGTCAGAGACACCTAGAAACAGCAGCGATACTGGATTTCAGCTGATTCAAAAGTTGTTCATTGTCTGCTTAAAATGTATTATTTGTCATACTGTGGCCGAAATTTGGTCTATTTCATTAAATAATTAATTTCTAACTTTATCTGTATGCCTTGTTGCATGTATGTTTTTGATTTTTTCTGTGGCACTGCGAGTGTGTTCAATTACGCCATTTAGTGTGTGTTGGTCCTGCAGCACGTATCGAAATTGAAACCTATGAAAATCTACCTATGAAACAGGAGTTTCATAGGACTTCTCGCCCTAGCGCACGGCTGAGAAAATGCAACGGAAACTAGTCTCGTGAGTCCAACCACAGCAAAGTCCTTTCAGGAGGCCGAATTATACTCTCCCAGTGCGCTTTTGTTTATGTGTAATGTTATTGAAAGAGCGAAAACTCATTAGAGTAAATAACTAATCACCACAAAACTATATACAAAAACACTAATGAGTCTTCAACGGTGCGAAAAGTTATCATTTATTACATATTATTATTATCTATTATTATTATTATTTATTTAGTATTATTATTAACAGTTAATTAATAAAATAATATGCTGTATCACACGGTCTTATGCAAATATAAAGTAAAGTATATTTTTTAAAACCGCTTATGAATGGAATAAATCAACTTAAAAATATACTGCTATTTTGTAGACTAGGGCATAGAAAACAAAACTTGTGCCCCATGGCGACGCCGGATATCAGGGTTTTAATGCTCTTACATGCTTCCGAAGTAAGTTAACCTCGAGTGAAGGTCTATCCATATGAAGACGAGTTCTGCGGTTGCATCCCAACACTATGATGTTTATTGATATTATTATTATATATATGTTATATACATTTTAGTATATATATATAATGATATATTATATATATAATTGTGGCGGTTATGGAATTGGTGCACCACCATCACCACCTACCGTCTCATGGTGTGAACACACTATGGAGGCAAGCAGAAGGATAACAGACGACGCATTTCCATGACTCAGTACTCTTACAACTGCAGCGGTCCTGAGTATCCTGTTGCCTCGTATCTAAAACGAATGCGAAACTTTGCAAGCAATATTTTCCTTGTGAAGGGTTGAGAGAGGGGAAGCAGCCTACGCACTGAGAATTTCCCAGGGCCGCGCGATAAATACGCGAACCCGCAAACGGAAGCTCTCTTTTCTTGCCACCACGCGTCGAAGTAAGCAGGTCTTTTACCACCGATAGTCGAGTCAACACTTTCGTTAAACATTAGTTTAGATATTGTTTGCTACAGCAATGACTACTAGGTAGGAGTATTCGGTCGTCGAACAGACGTTCTAGTCAGTCGTCCGCGAGATAGTGCAAGATTAAGTAGTGTTTCTTCAATTACACACGCGGAAGTAAAAAGTTGCCGTTGTGAGAGAAGCATTGAAAGTTCTGACTTAGCAAAGTAAAAAGGAGCAACGAGCGAGGAACTTGCACGAGTATTCAGTGAAGTGCAAGGAACATTTTCGCAACGTGGCGTAGTCGGAGACGCCGGTAGCAGACGAGGAAGAAGAAGAGGCCAAGGATCCAGGCGCACGAAGAAGAAGACGGAACGGTTGGAGGAAGAACGGAAGAGGACCAAAGAAGGCAACGCAGACGGCAGAGGCGAATCCCGTCACTTTAACGACGCCAGAAGCTGGAACGCGAACGGCCAGCGCGACCGTATCGACGCAGCGACCAGCGCACGACCACCAAGGCCAAAAGTGGGAAGTTCACGAGGTAACAGTTACAGCCGCGGAAAATAAGGTCAAGCTCACGTCGGTAGGGGGGAAAAACTAGTATAGGAAAGTGTTAAGATTTGAGAAACGGGTGGCAACAAATTGCAGAATTAGAAGTAGGAGCATTTTGATGCGTCATTGCCTGCTAAAACAGTCTACTTAGGAGATTTATTGTTCTGCTATTTTCAGACAGTTAAATTGTAAATGAGAGTAGTGCACTTGCACACATTCTGTTCTTTACATGTAATATTCTTGAAGCGAGAGATTGTAAATTGAATTTTTTGATTTCAACGTGCAATGTAATTAGAATAGCAACAATTTTAGATATAATTAATTTTCCAAGGGAATTTCAAGTGTAGTTTAAGGGTAATTATTTTCGAGTATCAATCTTCAAGTAAATTATATGTGTTCATTCACGTGAGTGTTTGTTGTAAAGGGTTTTATTTGTGTTTTTGAATTATTCTTTGGTAAAAGAGTGATTCTATATTCTTGTTTTTTTGTCATTAACTTATGTCACTAAAAAGTTTATGGTAAATTATACGCTCATTTGCGTCGCAATTTGTGTGATTTTATTGTGTCAAGGGTTAAACCTTCTGTCGCAACCCTGAAGATCCTGCTCCCTAGATTTTTAAAGCTCGCTTCACGAGCAAAATCTTGACTAACACCGCTTACGGTTCATGCGTGCTACTGAGAAGGTGGTAAGTTGGTTGGGGTAAGGTGGGTTGGATAGAATATATATATATATATTATATATTATATATATATATATATAACTATATAAACTGAATATATTCAAACAAATATTTTTTAACTTTCTGCAGTCCTTCCTTCGTCTAAAATTTAACTGTGCAAATTCTCAGGGACTTGTTGCAAAGTTTTCTCTTGACGCCTGAATGTTGCGCGTACCTTGGGCCGGCGGGCTGAGGTCGGGCATCGCGTAGGAGACGGTGAACTTGGCGCTCTGTTCGTGGGCGTGGCGGGGGCGGGGGCGTGGGCGAGGGGGCGGGGGGCCGGCGCTCGGGGGACAGGGGCGCGCACGCGCACGCCAACGCCGCGCGCCCGCTTGGGCGGGGGCGCCCTTGCCCGCCCGGCGCCATGCGCACAACCGGCCGCTGCGCCGGCGCCAGCACCCACACCCTCCGCGCCGGGGGCGCGCACCGCCGCCGGCCACTCGGCGCGGGCCTGCGCAACGACCACCTGCCTTCACAGCGGCGCAAGCCCTTCGCCAGCGATTTATTTATATAGACACAGACACGCTTCCGGACACCGCGGCTGGTAGGCAAAGCATTGTTTAAAATGCAGGTCTTCCACGCCGGGCGGATTCGCGCTTGTGTGTCTTTCGACGGCGGAAGCTTACACCGAGCAGCCCGGGACGGAGTCCACGCCCACAAGCTTAGCCAAAGCATGTGGTTTAAATGGAAGTATTCCCACTCGTCGCAAGCGTTTCAATCTGCTGCAGTCCCCTCGGTCGTCGTCAGCAGAAAGGTCGGCAAACCTATGCCCACTGCGGCGGTGCGACAGTGGCTTGTGGCGGTGGGCGACGTGGGAAGTGCCTGCCGCTTATCGGAAGCGCGCGGCACTGTCCACACGTCGGAAGCGGGCCCGAAGGTTTCCGCTGGTGGTGTTCCGGGGCGAAAGGCTGGTAAAAGACCGGTTCAGTGGCGCTCTTCTGTGTAAAGGCTGCATTATAATGCTGCCTAATGGGCGATGTCGTGAACGCGCGCGCTGGCTGGTGGCGGAAGTTCATGGGCGAATATGCATCAAAATTAGATGATCATATTAAACGGCAAGATACCAATCGTGAGGAATGCTATACTACCCGGAAGAAAATGATTATATATGCACTTCCTAATTAATCTTTCAATCTCTAATCTATTCATTTTATGAATGGAAAATGTACCCCACTTGTTCGACACGGGTCAATGTACGTAAACCAACCTAGTGTAAAATGTACGTTTCTATTACCATACCATGTCTTCAGAATGACTATGAACGGGCTAAGAAGCACAACGTTGTGCTGGAGCAAGGTATGGCCTCAAGCGGGCTTACGTGTTGTCGGCTATGCGTCTCGAGCCGTTGTTGACGACGGACGTCCATGTCAGCACGCCGGTGGTTGCCCCGCATCTATGCGTCCCTGTTCCTTGGCAACGTCGTCATTTGACGCTTGTGTCGGCTAGTCTGAAAATTGCCTGAAAATAAGGGCTGAGTATGTACAAGCCGGCCCCTCTTGTTGTCGCTGTGCACTTGCACGATGTCTTGTGGAAATACTTCTATAATAGTGTAGCGAGTACGTGACGTATTAGTAATTAATTTTGCATTTAGCTATCACTCCCATTTTGCTTTTTCACTCCCAAATTTTGTTCGGATTATTCCCAATTTCGGATTTGCGGATTCGTATAGCGGGGTTCTCCTGTATTTTAATAACATAAATATTTAAGGGGTTGGGGGAAGAGGCGGCAATAATGACTTGAGGCCTTGCCACTAATAAGAGACAATTTATATTAATTATTATTATTATTATTATTGTTGTTGTTGTTGTTGTTGTTATCATCATCCTTAGCTCTCGCGCGGCGCCGGGGGAGGTCGTGGGGGAGGGCGGGGCGCGGGGGCGGCGGCGTGGCAGCCTCGCGGCAGCTCCTTGGGAGAGCGCGCCTGCGCCACCGCACAATTCACGAGCGGTGCAAAGAAGGCGCAAACTACTCACTTCCATGGACGACATATTTTCAGAAAGAAATTCAGTATAATTCCGAATTCCGCTATGCCCTAAGCTGGCTCGTGGCAGCCTTTGTGCAACGCGTGGGTTCCATGTTTTGGTCGGGGTGGAACGCGTCAGCGGAATCAGGCGGGAAATCGAAGTTTGTAGTTTTCGTTTAAAGTCGTTCCGTTTTTGTAGCTGTGCCGAAAAAGGCAAAGCTTCAGGCAGGTGGGGCTTGCTAGATAAGTTGGAGGAAATTAACGTTCATATTGCCACATCGTCTCTTTCAACACCATCCCCCCGCCCTCCCAAACGTAGGTCCAGGCATGTAGGAACCTGCTAGCTAGCCGGCAAAGGCGGATAACATAGCTACACAAAAAAATTGTGTTCTGTCTGTGGATCAGACCATGTGTTGTATATGTTTTGGGATCACTAAATCTTACTCCGGGGTCCGTTTTACTACATCACATCAGATTATTTATATTAGCTCAAAGAATATAAAAAAATAAAGATATTTCTGAGGGGTCAGACCATGTTAGCACGTTTTTGGAGTCGCTAAAACCGAATCTGACCGGTTTTTCACATAACTTCAAACTTTTTTTAAAAACTGTCTGCTTGGACAGTAGGCTAGTGATCTAGCACTAACGATGCGGGCAATCTCCCATACAACAACGTGATGAGTATTGTTCCTTCAGGAGCCAATACCACCTTCTCTGTCAATAATTGATCTGGATCAAAAATATCATGTGATAAAGTTAAATCAGGGGCGGATCCAGAGACGAATTTTGGGAAGGGACACTTTTGTATTCAAAATGTTTTGGTGGATTGTGTCATATTACATATTATGTAGAATTTTAATTTGCTGGTTGAATTGCACCACTCCTCGAGTCACAACCTATCCTACCCACAGAACAAAATGCCCCTTATAACACTACTGCCTGCGGTACACGGTTAGTTGTTAAAATAACGTTTTATGAAGTGTACATAAAACATTTTATAAAACGTTAAAAATGGGTCAGATTTTTTGTAAACTTGCTTGGCTTGACGTGTAATGTAAACAATTTGACATTAAATGTCACCATATACAACAGGCATAATATCTTAGACAACTCTCTCCCTCCCTCTCCATGCTGGCACTCAGCATGGGACTCTCAGTGAGGAGCACCTTAACGCGTCGGTGCCATCGGGGCCGCTCAGCACCGGGCACAGGTGCTGCTCCTGGCGGTCGGCGGCGGAGGCAGAGGCGAACGGGTGCGCGCTGCCCTCAGTCAGTGGCAGCAGCCTGCAAAGGTTCACCGATTGAGTCAATTCTGAGTCACCATTGCCGCTGGGTCTGCAGCGGCTCTGGCCGGTAGGTCTCACTTGTTAAATAGCGAGGCCGAATTCGGCCGCTCTGCCTGGAGAAGAATTCCTTTGGCCAGGTGCTCTAATTTGATATTGTCTCTGATTTATGCGATGATAACCAGGTGAATGCCGGAAAGTTCCCTAACAAACGGAACACGAACCGCGCTGTATTTTTCCTTCCTCTCCCTCGTTCTGTATTTTATCCTTACTCACCCACCCACTCCCGTGAACTACACTGTCAGAAAAATTCTGCATTACTTTTAATGTAAAAGTACATGAAAGTAATTATCATGAACACACATTAAATTTAATGTACACGTATAGTAAATTTAGAGTACACATGGACATTAAATTTACTGTACGGATAGATTAAATGTAGTGTGCGTGTACATTAAATTTATTGTACGTGTATAATTAAATGCAATGTACAAATGTACATTAATTTTAATGTACTTTTTACTTTAATTTTAACTCACGTGTACATTAATTTCAATGTTCTTATTTGCATTAGTTTTCGTGCGAGCGTACATTAATTTCAATGAACATGCTTGCATTATTTTAATGTACGAGTTTACATTGATTTTCAGGTATTAATTTTCAGGAAAATATGAAAACAGTTGAATTATTCTACATGTTATTTTATTATTCCACTAACTTTTATATCAAATATAATTGAATTAATTTTACCAAATATTTATTTGCATTATTTATATATCGAGTATGAAAAATGTATAAATATTTTACTTTTATTATTAAACAAAAATTTATTTTATTCAAAAATTCGAAACTGTCAACTCTCGAAAAATGAAAAATTCGCAATTGTTACATTGTAGACATCGCTGTATTTTGTCCATCTTTTAGGCCAATTTAAAACTGCAGATTTAAAGTTTTGCATCTTCTTTTTGTAATAATTTGTAAAATGTACTAATTTTATTGTTAATAAACAATATTTATTCATCTTTACCTTTTTACACAGTTAAACAAATGACAATGAAAATAACTGATGGAGGTTATGGATTTGCTTGTACATACGAACTGAGTACTAAAAGGAGCAAGATAATACCCAATAAAATAACAAAATGAGAAAGAAAATCGATTTAATGTGAAATAGTAATACACCTCCAACTTACCTTCGTATGGATCCGAGGGTTGTTTCTAATTTTGCAGAATAGGTATTTCCAAAAATGTAATATCTGACAATTATCACAGCGTCAATATCATCTTTATAATCTCGAGACATCCTCGTTAAAAAAAATCCATCTCTCCCCTGCTTGGAAGTTGTGCGAAGGGCTGGTACTCTCCCTCGATAAAAAATCGCAATGCTTAAAGAAGATGGCCGGACTGAATTTATGACGAATTTGATAAGAAAAAAGGTTAAGATGTATGGAATAAAGGATATATTAAAGATTGCTGCTTGGAATGTGAGGGGACCGTCAACAAAAGAACTAGATAGAAAACTAAAAGTGCACGGAAGTGCAAGGAATAAATAAACGAGCCATTGTTTCAGAAACAAAAAAGAAACTGAAAGGAACGAAAGGAAAATTATGTAGTGATATACAGTGGGGATGAACAAAAAAGAAGACCAGTAAGTGAAGTCGCAAATCTTATAGATAAAAAAAGAAAAACAAAATTGAAATTTATATTTTTGGAATGATAGAATATTGATCATACAATTAAAAAGAGAGATAGTGCACCTTACTATGTTTGGTGTATATACTCCTGAACAAGGCAGGACAGAACTAACTGAAGAATTATAAGAAAGTTCTTCAACAACATTACCATAAAGTCAATAGAAATGACCATACAATATTGACTGGAGACTTGAATGCCAGAGTAGGTAATATCCTTCAAATACTTGGATCTTTTGGAGAGTATCATTTGAATAGAAATGGGTGAGAGTTTAGAGAACTTGTCACCTTCAACAACGAATACATTCTTTCATAAGAAAGATGTTAATAAGTATATGCCGTGGTCAGCCTTTTTGTACCTGGCGCGCGCGCAATTATACGAGCTCGCTGGCGCGGAGCGCCGCCAGCGACCCGGGGAGCCTCGAGGCCAAGCTATCCAGGGCCTTGCTCCCCTACTTACGGGGCGCGGGCGCCAGCCGGCCAGTCCCTTCCACCCGACGTAGAGAAACGTGTGCGCGAAAAACCCAAGGCTAGACGACTCTGGGAACAGGTCAGACTGCACTCAAACCATCACGCAGCCGAGTGGGAAAAGCGCATGAGAGAGATCGGAACCGACCACTCATGAAACGGCATTTTCAAACTTCAAAAAGCCCTGAGGTCCGTACCAAACACAAACACAGCCATTCGAGGACCTGAAAACGTGGAAGGAAAACCAACTTAGCTTTTCTCCGACCAAGCTAAGGCGGAATTCTTTGCAGACATACTCGAAGAAAGGTTCACAAACCACACCTCGCAAACAGACGACGACGAGGAAAATGCAGAGGAAAGCAACAACACAATACTCACACACTGCACTATCCAAGACATCACACACACTATTTCAAGCTTGCGCAGTCGCAAGGCACCGGGCCCCGCCCAGATCGGTCCCCCAATCCTGAAAGAAGCGCTTCCGATCATTAGTTCTGATCTAACACGCTGCATCACACTACGTTATTTCCCGGAAAGCTGTAAACACGCGAGTATTTCAATGCTCCCGAAACCGGGTAAAGACCTTACCCTCGCGACGAGCCATACATCTATCAGCCTGCTCCCAATCATGGTGAAAGTTTTTGAAAGGCTAATCCTTGCGCGAATCCAACCAGCTATCATCTCACACAACCTTATACGAGATGAGCAATTTGCCTTCCGACCGGGACATTTAGCCTCACTGCAGGCATTATGTATGGCCCAACAGATCTCCGCTGACCTCATACTCTCACAGGATGTACCAGTCGTATATCTCGATACAATAAACTTATTTCCAAACTAAGACGAAGCATCCCTAAAGGTGTAACGGATATGATTGCATCCTTTCTCACAAACCGCACCTTCGTGGCCAAAGTGGGAAAAGCGAGATCCTCAAAGCGCGGGATTTTTGCCGGAGTCCCCAAAGACTCCGTGCTCTCCCCTCTACTGTTCTCGCTATATGTCAATGACATGCCACAGATACCACGGATTAGGCTATTCCTGTATGCTGACGACATAGCAGTCCTAGCAAGAGGAATGAACCTGAATCATAAACTGAAAACACTACAAAAACAGATGAACCTGACTCTGAAGTGGGCACAAGAAAACCACTTGTTTTTCTCAGCGGAAAATTCTCAGGCAATCTGCTTCTCTCGCCGCAAACACAAACACACAAAGTGTTTCACGTCGTCCAAGCAAATTAAAATCGGAACGCAAAATCTCAAATAGACGCCTAAGGCAACTTACCTGGATGTCACGGAGCATGCGCTGGCACTTACATGTCAGACGAATCCGCTCGAAACTTCACCTAAGAGTCCGTCTTCTAAAACCTCCTCAAGGAACCTTCTCTACCCTTGGATCTGCGCCTGGCACTCCACAAAAAGTGCTGCCGGCCTGTGGCCACCTACGCCGCGGCGACTTGGTAGACCACAGCACAGAGGTACAAGGACACGCTTGAGAAAATTCAGAATAGAGTTCTGAGACTCATAGCTCTCTCTCGGTTTCGGAAACGACTGAAAGTACTGAGAAAGGAACTTGATATCGAGTCCTTCACTCAGTGCTTGAGACGGCTATCATTCATTGAAGCCTACCAAGCCTTTCAATCAGACGAAGCTCCGGCTACGCTAAAAAAAATTCAGAAACATGTTCTTACCATAGGGCATAGACGACAAGCTCTCCCCTCAGACATACTAAGGGCATAGAGCGAAACATAATCTAACATGACATAGTCACAAAAATGACTAAACAAATCGCCTAACAGTCAAATGACTAAGGTTTTTCCCGAACCTACACAAACAATTTACACCTAGCAGTAAAACGCAAAAGGCGTGTGCACTGCAATTACGATCAATAGGTATCCTCTGATCAATACGATCATGATGCGATCGAATCACCACACCGACCTTCGGCTACGCCGGAAAAGAAAAAAACGCCAGTTCCGTTGGGCTCAGACAGCAGCGGGTGTACAGTAGCCTACGCCGTACGAGTCCGGTCAGGAGCTCAGTCAAGGAGTGTACGAGAGTCAACACGGGAGTCACTTACTCGGCAGACAGAGGGTCAGCGCGCGGTGTGGACCGGAACGAGACAGCCAGCCGTGCCAGAGGGCGCACGGGAAGCCGCCGAGACAGTCGACTCCACGCAGGTGAACGAGCATATGGCTCTTTTCACGGAAGGCCCAACCCTGGCATTGCATGGACGCGCACGGAGGGCGCATTCGCGCTACAAGCACTCTCTTAGTGGGAGTGTTGCCTCCGAAGCTGTCAAATTGTAAAGTTCATGTGGAGTGAATAAAGTTTGTTAAGTTGATGTACCTCCCTCATTTAACGAACACTTCAGTACACATGGACAGCAAGGGGTCTGAGATCAATTCTAGATTACATAATTGTGAATACGAAATTAGCAAGTCCAGTAAAGGACACACGAGTACATAGAGGAAGTGATATACATTCAGACCATTATTTGCTAAAATCAGATATAGAAATCGTATCAAGGTGGAAGAAGATATATTCGAGTTCCTACCAACAGCACCAGAAAAAGGTAGAGGTGTTCAAGTTTCATCTCCTACGACAATAGAGCGTAAAATATTTGTATCAATCCAGTATAGCACAGACGATTGAAGATACCATCACTAGGGACGATCTACAAGAAGAATGGGTAAATATTACAACCATAATTAAAGACGCGGATTCAGAAGATTTAGAAAAATCAAGAAAATTTAGAAAACTGAAAGGTCTTAAAATATGGAACGAAGAGCATAACAAGCTATAACACAAAAAAGTAGCATATATGAAGTACTTGTAAATGAAGACTGATGCAACACGGAGAGTATACAAAGTTAAAAGAAATATCGCCAACGAAATAGAAAAGCACACCAATCAGCATGGCAAAGATCTATAAGCGAATTAGAAAATGACATTCACGGCAGACAAACACTAGCATATAAAGTATTTAGATATATCAATAGTAAATTAAAAAACACAGCTAATTTGAATGTTATTAAAAAGTCGATGGATTGAACATTATCACATTTTATAATGCAATTTGAAGATGAAAATATCCAATGTGAAATGCCTGTACAAGCTTCGGTAGATGGCATTGATTTAGAAGAATTAGAAAGAGAAACATCTCATCATATAATGTAAGAGAAACATCGCTCTCTCCAGGAATACAAACATTCACTTCACTAACGGGACTAATAACTATAGCAATTGACTGGCCGGGAAATCTCAAACGATCACGTGAAGGGCCCAGACAACTTCACAACGAATGGGGTGGTGCCTATCCATACCACCACGGAGTACCTTCAATGCCCAATTGCTTCCCAAATCTTATCCTGCCCGAATTTTGTGAGGATGAGAAATGAATGTGGGAGGAGTGTAAGCTCCGTAGCGAGCCAATGGGCTGCCACGAAACCTCTCAACTAGTGATGCGTTTCAAGCGCTCCCACGGGCGTACGAGTCAATAGCGGTAGATACAGTTCTCGGATGCAATGGGCTCTCGAGTCACTAGCAGTAGGGACAGTTCTTGGCCACAAGGGGCTTACGAATCGTAGCGGAGTGAGGGAGTGGAAGTTAGGATTGAGGTTCATAATAGTGAAAAAAAACGCAGTGGAGTTAACTGAGGATGGTGAGCGTGAGAAGTGACCAGAAAGGTGAACAGATGCAGCCATTCGCGAGGCTCTGCGGCAAATCGAAAGCAGCTACCAAATCCACCCAACACATAACAGGATCGGTGGCGCCCATCTTGACACGGAGGACATAAAGCGTTGTTTCAGATTTTCACTTTTTATAAAATGATTAATATTAACTACGAAAACGGATACGTGTTCTATTTAAATGTAAAACACAAAATGTTTGTGTAATTTAATAAACCAATAATTTCCTCTTTACGAAACACCTACACATTTGGTGCGCTCAGTTGGCAGTCACTGTCTTCTCTGCTATATTTTCATCGGTCTGTGGAACACGACCCGTTCGCGGAAGGTATCTGGAGGTCATTCGAGATCCCTTTCGTCAAACCTGATACCCTCTCCGCGCCTTGGAGGTGCTTTTCTAAAATAAAGCAGCTATTCCACGCTACATTTCGATGGCATTCTGTATATTGTCATTCACATTACTACTGGGGTAACATTTTAGGTTACCCACCGGATCTGCAGTACACGCACGAAATATTATCTTGTATCACATTTTCAATTGTGACTTATGTCCGGTTACGGACATTTATTTATCCCGAAAATACCAACAAGAGAACTTTAGCGGATCTCCAATGCATCAAAGAGTAAATTATATAATGAAAGACTGTGATTTGACTAGGGCGGTAGAACTGTCAAAGAACCAGGAACCAAGGAGATGCACTATCCTACTGCGAACCGGAATACATTCGACTAATGTCCACCATTACAGTAGGCAGCTAGTTCAGCATTGTACACAAACTTCAGAATTGTGTCGACAGAACATTACCTGGCGAATGGCATACAATAAGACATGGGCGAGCAGAAAAGCTCCAACTAGTAAGAGGTAAATGTTTTTTGCAATCATATTTAGTATGAGAAATACTTAAATAACAAAGGTAAGAAATATGTGCCTGAGAAAGAAATAAGCACGTTGATAATCCGAACGTATTTTCTTTATTTGTTTCAGTTTTTAGTTTTGATCTTATGCTTTTGCATGTTATATTACATATATACAATTATGTTGTTTTATTAAGCAGGGAACTCAAAAAAGACTTACTTGTACTCTTTATGTTGGTCGATCATGCTACCTCAACAATCCACTCCCTGGAATTAATAACTTTAAAACGCTTACATCTTAAAAAACGAATAAAAGATCAGAATTTCTAAATAAATGAATATAGATGAGACAGTTAATGAAATAATATTGCAATACGATTACGATTCCCACCACGTGGAAGTAACTATGCAAATGGTACATACTTCGCTTATTAGAAATTGAGACCGTTATTTATTTTAAAGATTTTATTCATGGAGAGGCACTGACAATCCGAAAGCCCGTGTCGTGAAGCACTGTGTTTGAAAGGTTCGGAATTTTTCAAGTTAAAGCCAAAGTGTTAGGGGAGAAATTGCAATATATTACGTAAACGTTTCCAATAATGCGAAAACATATGTGATGTTGTTGTAGTTCTAGTACGTTTATTTTTACGTACAACGCCCGAAGATGACAGAACCAGAAATCACTAGCCGGGAAAAGCAGCAGCCGGGACAAGCCCTTAGCTCGGGACGGGTCTCTCGGCGAGTGTAGTGCATGTTAGTGTGTGTGTCAGAGGTGAGGATAGGACAAGAAAGAGGAAGGTGAGACAGCGCGCGGTCCGTGGCCCATTTGTTATGGTACTGCTCTGGCATTCGCCGGGTGTTACCGGAGAAACAACACAAAACTACCGATCAGAGCAGCCGGGCGCGAGAATTCTTTTCCAGCCAACGGCAGAATTCGACTTGGAATATGGCTGGTGCCGAAAATCCTGCCACCATCGGGACTCGAACGTAGGACCTCCCGATCAGAGGAACTGCAGAGGAATTAGTTGATGCCCTTAGACATCTTTGCCGAAGTTGTAATTGTTACAGATTGTGCAAAAAATATCGTGATGGATATATTTTCAGAAGGATGTTAATATCTTTCACCAAATTATTCATAAAGAGCGATATCAATTGGTCATCCCAAATGTACTCGGAAATAAAAATGCACTATAATGAAATCCACTGTATTTCAGGCGCGGATCCACGTGGAACGAGAGAAATTTCCCCTCCAAAATTTTTTAAGTAACAATTGATTTTAACTTGTCACGAATCTTTTAAGCAAAAATATTTTCGTATAAACATTAAAAATAATAAAATTGTATCGCAACATGAGCCGAGTTTAGCCTGCATCATTCTACATATCTTTAATATGACACATACGACCAAAACAGTTTGAATAACAAAATTTCCCCTCCCAAAATTCGTCTATGGATCAGCTTCTGGTATTGCTAATTTGTCGATAAAGTAAAATACAAAAAACCTACAATTGCGGGCCAAGTTTTGAAGTGCCGTGTGTAGTTTTAGTGCGCGTGGCGCTCACCCGCAGAGCCACGAGGCGAGCGCGCGCCGACCAGGCCGCTCCGCGTCGCCGCCGCCGCCAGCGCCGCCGCCGCCCGCGCCAGGCCACGACACCAGCGCGCCTGCCGACCGCGCGTCGGCCTCGCCTAGGCCTCCGCATGCCGCCGCCGCCGCCGGCCGCAGCACCTGTGCGGGCATTTTGTGCGCACGCCCTCGAATGCCCCCAATCCAAATCGGCTACCGTATTCACGCGCCAACGAATGTAATGCGCACTCGATATTTGAAACTTAAAATTATGCAAAATGGGTTTGTAGGGAACGTAATGTACGTCAATGTCAGATTAATAGGTACGGTATTTTATTTCAATTTATGTAACATAACAGTAGATTAATTAAATAAATAGAGCATCATATTACAGAATTGAAAGTTTCCTACTGTTAGGTAACACATCGTTGGAAAGGTAAATTAGTGAACATGAAATAAGGGCTCAATCAAAACGAATTTATTAACACAATGAACAACTAGCGTGAATCGCCATTATTCCCTACGGAACGGATTTGCACTCGAATCTAATGCGCCATCTAATCCTAGAATCTAATGCGCACGACGATTTTGAGAACTACATTTGATCAAAGACGGCACTCATTAAATTCTCCTAAACACGGGGATTTTATTTCCTTTCACGCCAGTAGACGTAGTGCGAGAAAACGCCACAAGATAGAGACATAAGTTAGTGGAGCTAGTACGAAATTTTAAACACCATTTGACTGTCAATTTTACCCCAATTGCTTTAACTTTTTAGTTCTCTGGCCCAGCTATTTTACATCGGAGAGCCTAAACGTGTTATATTTAATTGTTAATATGTGTTTGGGAACGCACACATAGAACGCTGGTTTCCAACGGTTGTGCCATATAACGTCAATCAGCAGCTTGATTCCGCCGTGTTATAAATGATGGCGGAAAACGAATGCTTGCTGAAACTTATTGGCGCCCTCTCAAAGAGCTTTAGAGCAGGGTGGCGTTTCTATCCAAAAGGAGAAACGGCTGAGAAGGGACTCCTCATATGATGATGGGACTAATGTGATTGAAAACGGAATTTTCGCACGCGGTGAGATGATCACCTTGCTTATTAGGAAAGACTCAAAGATCACAGGTAACAGAAGTACGAATTACTGATGACGTTAAGTAAGTTTTAGGAACTTCTGCTTAAGGCAATAAGACCTGCTTAAACCTTCGAGGACGTCCAGAAGACTGACACGGAAGCCGTAGTGTCTAAACCGCGCCAACCCATCTTACGCTACAGCTGCTGCCATCCCTTCTAGCATATTAAAGTCAAAGAAAACACAGAAGAGAAATCAGTACAAGATTGTCCTTGTTTAAGCCAAAGGAAATCCTACCTAAAGATGATCGATGGGGCAGGAAATATATAAGGGAAGAAGAAAATAAATGGCATTTAATGCCAAGAGCGAAATTCTGGTGGTAGAATTTGCAAACTAGACAGCCAAAAGAATGAATGAGATCCTCAGAGAAGTGGAAGAGAGAGTGAACAAAAAGCTCTCTCCGAAAATCATCGAACACGGTATTTTCCGTAACACGGAAGAAGTCATAACTCTATACGACATACGGTAAGAGAATTTCGATGGCACAGATATGAAAGAGAAGATACAAGACAAAAATGTCTTATTAAAGATGGGTAAAACAGTGAGTTCAATTCGTTCTTGAGTTGGGTGCCGAGCCACCAACGCTCGACACTGTGACACCGTGCGATGGTTGTACGCTGAAAATTCCTCATTTCGGCGAAGGCACATTATGGCAGTCATGCGATGCTCAAAAAAGCATCCGATTTGCACACCGTAAGACAGAATGTAAGGAGAAAATGGAATGTGGTTAAAGTGCGGGAGAGCACGAACGTCAAATCCCAGAGATGGAACCAAGGAGTATCAACTGCGTTAGAACGAAGAGGAAAGGAGTTAAATTAATTAGTGTTTCTTGGCGTGGCAACAGCTAGGGTCACGATTCCCGTGAGTGTAGTGTATGTTTTATCGCGGGAGGTCTTCTTCAGCTGGATGACGAAATCCGACGCCGACTTATACTTCGCCCTGCTGTCTTCTTCAACTAACTAGCGGGCACCCAAGCTCTAAGCTCCCGACATGTAGTGCATGTAAGTGTATGTGTAACTAATGAGTTAGAACACGTAATGAGGATAGGACAAGGAATGGGAAACTCAGATCACGCAAGTTCCTTGGCCCATTTCTTAGAGTAGTGTTCTGGCATTCGTCTGGTAGTAATATGATACAGGAAAAATTATCGGTCAGAGCAGCTGGCCACTAGAATTCTCCTCCAGACAGCGAATTCGACCTAGCTATGTACTTAGTGACGAAACTCCTGCGTAGTGGTAGTGGAACCCTAGGGCCTCCGGCGAGGGCCCCTACGCCTAGCTAGCGGCAGTGAAGAGGCTCTGAGGAGGCTCACCCTGGCGAGCGCGTCCATGCGCGCCTTGAGCGTGTGCGAGGTGTATCGGTCGCGCATGCGCCGCACGCGGCAGCGCCCGTCCCGGCCCCTCCCGCGCGTGCGCGTGCGCAACCAGCAGCGCGGAGGGGCGGGCCCCGCCGCCACGCCCGCACCGCGCTCCCCGCCACCGTCTCGCCGCGCCCTGCCACGGCCGCGCGCGGCCGCCGCCGCCGGCCACCTGCGAGGGGGAATGCTCTTCGTCCTAGCAACGTCCAACTACGTTTGTGTTTTATACAGGCGACTCAGAATAAATGTTACAAACTTCGAAGACATGCGGGGGTCCAAGATATTACCTTTTCATTCCCTAGGGGTTTATCCACCTGACAATCGGTGATCATTTACGTCTCGATGGGACGTCTCACTAGACAGGGCGGGTTTCTCTGATCTGGGTTGTAGAACGCGAGACCCTCCGCGAAAACACATTCATGAGAGACAAGGGACAAACAATGCCCGAGGCATGACTCGAACCTGGGACCCTTCGGACCGAAGCGCTTAGTCGGTTCACGTTCTTAACCACCTTGGCCATCCAGGTCGGCTGCTAATTAACATTAAGGGGAAAATTCATAGAAAAAGAAGCATGTGATATTTGACGCTGTTAATTAATGTTGGTGTTTAGCGGGTGTGCAAAATATCGTTGAGTGTGAACGTGACCAGCCAAACACAAATACACGATGGGTTGCCTACCAATCAGGGTCAAATATCACACGTGTAACTCTGTCCTATGAAATTCCTACCCCATGGGAAAAAGGGATCATCTTTCAGCCTCCTGTACGTCCTAGAACTTTGTAACATTTATTCCGAGATATCCAGTGCAGATGAATTCATTCTTTTGCCTCTTCACTAAAGGATTGTGATCAATAAATACCCAAAAATCAGGGCAATTCAGCTACTAAAAAAATTAAAAAAATAGCAAATGAGACTGGGGTGAATTGAAATTTCTTTTGAAGTCAGACATATTTTAACTAGCTTAAACAAGACAGTCTTTATGATAATAGATCTAATATTGAAATTGTTACTTCCAAGGGTCATCAGACACAGTGTTAATAGGGAAGAAGAATGTTACAAAATTTAAGAAAATAGATAAAATGTTCAATTTAAACCCAAGCAGTTTGTATAAGTACAACGACCAGAGTGTTGCAAATGCACGTGACTCGGGCTAAATGTTAAAATTTCTAGAGCATATGGGGTCGAAAATTATTACTTTTGCCAATGAACATCGTATAGTAGGAAATTGCACTAAACAGAATTATGTGAAAACACAGGTGTCCCCCCAACTATGGAGCCCCCCGTTAACGTCTAAACGGTTCAAAGTAAGCAAGTGCAGTTTTCGGACAACAATGCGGAATTATAGGGCTAGTGATCTGCTGTAGGGACATTGTTCGTAATATTTTTCAGTTTCGAGAAATTTAATCATCCATGATTTTTTAAATGGCACAATATATTTTTTAACAACAATGGATAGATAAAAAAAGGCAATACAATGATGTATCATATATTAGTATTTTAATAGTAGTTTGAGTATAAAATTAGACTTTCTGACGGGTGATTTTAAACATTTTTATACAGTATTTGAGTAACCTCCACGAGTGTGATTTTTCTTTGTTCGAACTTTGTTTTCGGCCCGGAAGCTGCAAGCACTGAGAATGATCGCTACGCGTCGAATCGATCATTAGCAAAATAAATTTTTGATACCAGACACCGTTAATTAACCGTATTTAATTATTTATTTTCATTAACAAATACAACCCAGACGTAATATGCCTATAAGAAACAAATTACAAAGGACGAAAGTACAACATTAAACATTATAATTCATACACAAAAAACAGAACCAATGCAGAAGTTGTGAGTGAACGTATAGCTAAGTATTAAAATAAACTTTAATAACACAAGAAATTATCATCAACATAAACCTCGAATGCATTGTAGTCAAAATTTACCTTGCAAATAAATCCCAAATATATGCAATATTTATTTACCCAAAAGCTGGGACTTTAACACTGACTTTTGCAACAAATAACGAACTTCCAAGTCCATTTCTTCTCTTAGGTGACTTCAATAGTCACAGTCACATATGGGATACAAAAAAAGAAGATAAAAGAGGAAAAATAACAATGAAAATTTTAGATGAAACAAATCTAGTTCTACTTAATAATCTCCCTACCCGTCTTAACAATACTTCTAGAATTCTGAGTGCTAATGATTTAACCATATGCTCATCACTAAGATGAATTTGGTATCTTGAGAAGGAAAAATTATTTTCAACATATAAAAGTGGATTCAGGCAAACGTGCTCAACTACTGACCACTTAGTCAACATTCACAGTGATATATGTAATGCATTCGTCTTTAAAATATATGTTGCTGTTGTAAGTCTGGATATTGAGAAGGCTTATGACATGTTATGAAAAAACAGAATTTTCAACATCTTAATCAAATTAGGAATAGATGGCCATGCAATCTCTATTTCCAACTTTATGGTAGATATATTAAATTTAAATTAAATTGTGTCTTATCTGACTGATATAAAACATGCAATGGCCTCCCTGAAGGATATGTACTTAATGTTTTCCTCTTACTTCTTGATATAGATGAAATTAAATATCTAATTCTTTGACCAATAATGATATATTTGTTAGCTGCTGACATCACAATATTAATAAGTAGAAAAATATGAATATTTCTAAAACAAATGCTATAAAAGAGTCTAAATAATATTCAAGAATGGGCTGATAAATCAGGATTTAAGTTCTCCAAAACAAAGACTCAATGTACACTCTTCAATAAAGGAGACTCCCAATAACCAACTTACATTAGGACCACAAATAATTAAAACCTCAAATCAAGTCAAAATTTTGTTAATGATTTTTGATAGTAAAATTGCATGGAAACCACACATACAAAAATTTAAAATGGAATGTTTTTACAGACTGAATACAATTAAGTGTATTGCAGCCTTTAATTGAGGAGCTAACAAAAGTATAATACTGTCTTCTTACAAAGCTCTTATAAGGTCCTAGCCTGCTTATGGATCTGTAATATATCAATCTGCTAATCCAACAATTTTAAATACTCTCAATATGATTCAATCAACTTGCTTAAGACTGGCGATTGCTGCTTATAGAATCAGTCTAATCTCAAGTGTTCTTGCAAAAGCTAACGAAGAATATCTGTACATCAAAAGAAGGAAAGTGCTACACATATGCATGCAAAATATCTCCACTCAACACAACATATAAGAACGGGGTTTCTTCTAGGAACAATAAAAAATACTCCAAGTATTCAGATCACCAGTCTACCACCTACTAAATTAATTTCTCAAAGAAATACAAATAGAGTTTACATTAATTAAACCAAATTTAATTCTTAAAAGACCTCTTTGGATAACAGCAAAAATAAAAATTAATATAGATCTATGTGTATACTCTCCAAGGAAGATTCAAATCCACTAATATATCAATCTCTCTACAATGAAATTAAAAACAAGCACAAGGACTACTTAAGTGTCTCCACAGATGTTTCAAGAACAAAAAATGGGTCAGGATGTGCTTTAATGGTTAATAATATTACTGAATATATCAAACTCAACAATATTTGTTCTATTTTCTTCTGTAAAGTGCATGCTATACTGAAAGATTTAAATAAATTATCATTATTACCCAACAATAAATTTATAATATATACAGATAGATGAGAACCTACAATCAAAGAAACAGTAAATGTATACTACAACCTAAATCAAAAAGAAAAATTAGTAATTATTGTTTGCATTCCATCTCATATTGGCATCAAAGGAAACTCAATTGTTGATAATGCAGCAAGAGAAACCATTAACTTACCACTACAAGAACACTCAGAACAGAATACCATACAGAATTTTAAAAAGAGCTCCACAATAGAAATAGAAAATTTTGGAATGATGAATGGATTAAATCACCTCTAAACAAGCTATTTGAAATAAGGTATTCAATCCTTTATTGCCATGACCCTCATCTTAAAAATAGAAGTGAACAAAGTATTCTCACTTGTTTACGAATTGACCATTAAAAATTAACTCAGAATCATCTATTTATAAAAGAAGATAAAAATTATGTGTAAATTGACTATTGTAAAATTTTACTAACTATGACACGTATTCTCACACAGTGTCAAAAGTTTAATAATATGAGAAGAAAGTATTGTAACGTATTAGCCAGCGTGCCTCATGGCATCTATTTGGGGACGCTTGGTTGCGGATTAGAGTCTCGCCCAGGGAAGTAGGGTTTTCGTAAAGGGAAGAACCGCGGAGACGCGGGAGACCCAAGGCTTGGGTGGTTTCCGGCCTATATAAGCTTTCACTGTTACTAACAAGCGAGGGGTGGCGTGACGGTAGGAAGTCCAGTGGGCCTCGCGCCTATATCAGAGTGTACGAGCCAGTAGGCAGGTTCTTGGAGACGGGTGGGATAACTCGTGCGGGTGCACAAAACTTGGCGCCAGACGGTGATATGCGACCAGGCTCGCGAGGCTGAGTCATTAGTGACGAAGCCTGCGGACTTTAGTCCTTGGTGACTGCGGTTCACGGGGGAGCGATGCTGTTGCGTGCTCCGAGGTGAAGAGTGGTTGAGTGCCACGATTCACGCCGATTCTCATCGGACAAGATCTGCTCCTGCGTCGAGGCAAACCAGCCGGTGGGGCCAGAACGGACTTGTGTCCCAGCCGTGACATCGGTCACTGGGAAGCTAGGCTTTGTGCGCCTTTCAACAGTAGGAGTGGGCCGAATGCCACAAATCAAAAAATCTTCAATCGGGTTTTGGATCGCTCCCGGCCGATCATTGCGGATAGTAGGTCTATCAGACTAGCGGTGTAAGTAGTAATTAAGTGTAGATCTTTGGTTTGTTTTCTTGTTAAATAAATAGATTTGTTATAGAAAGCTCTGTGTCTTGGTCGCTGTGAGTATCCAGACGTCACAGACGGAAAGACATAATTGGTGGCAGCGGTAAACGTATCCCACGGGGAAGGAGTGATAGATCACCACCAATATAAACATAATTGGTGGCAAGCGTAATCGAATCTCAACGGGGGAGCAGTTAAGTGAAACCACTATAGAATAAATTGGTGGCAACGGTAATCAACTACTACGAAGAAGAGCATAGTGCAAATTAACTATAGGCATAATTAGTGGTAACGGGAGTGCGGCCGTGCGTGGGCGGAGTGTCGACGGAATAGACAATTACGCTACTAACCGCACGGGAGCCGGAATCAGCGACCCAGACGCCCAAAGCCATCACTACAACGGCCAGAAGGACAGGAAGGAAGGACGGGAAGGAAGGAAGGACGTCGTCGAGCCACCCGGCTTTGACAGAATCACAAATTCAGCAAGGAATCCGGCGTAAGTATAGTTATTGCATTGTTAAGCTCAGTTCAGGTTTTAATTAGCTTACTTACCGGATTTGGGAAAGAGTGTGTAGTGCAATTGGCACAGAATTAGGACTCGAAGTCACAGGTGGGAAACCTTAGCTGCTGTTAAGAAAATTGTAGAGGAGCATCCCGATTACGAGGAGGAATTTGTGAAAGCGATAGCTAGCAGGCCATATAAGATCAAAAAGAACAGAAGAAAGGCCGAACCGAATTAGAAAAAAGAACGAGATAAGGCGAACGCGAATTAGAAAAAGAACGAGAGGAAGGCCGAACGCGAATTCGAGGAGGGAAAGAGCGAACGG
>BOPP01000010.1:1866868-1876949 GCA_017312745.1 Gryllus bimaculatus | reverse complement strand
CTAATCCGCAACCAAGCGTCCCCAAATAGATGCCATGAGGCACGCTGGCTAATACGTTACAGTATGTTCTAATGACATTAAAAGAGATATTTGACTGTAGGGTAGCTTTTTCCGCTTGAATTGGTGTAAATAAACTTTTTTATTACATTGGAAGTAGACATGCTTTTGACTGCTTTTTGTGCTTTTCTGTCATAGAGAAACCAATTAATTTATATGATGCTTCAAGATAACCATATATGTAATGAAAATATGTGACATAATATGAAATCTCCCCTTGGTTATTTTTTGTTTCTTGTCAAGTTGAACACTAAGTATCTAAAAATTAAATCATTATATTGAGATCATATTAATGTAATAAGAATTGTTCATATTTTTGTGTACCATTTTGTAATATTTGTACTTACATAATGTGTTTTTCGCGTCATTTTGTAATACTTGATTACATCACATATTGTTAATATTTTGTACAAACCATGTGGTCGCTCATGACCTAAAAGTTTATGCTACCATAATAAAGCAAAAAAACAACGACGAAGAGGAAGACGAAGAGGAAGACGAAGAGGAAGACGAGGAAGATGACTTGAAGGATGACATGGAGGAAGACGCAGATGAAGTCTTAGAGTTCAAAGAATACGAGAATACAAAACCGAGCTTCCTTTCACTTATAATGAACTAAATAAGCCGAGGGCCCAATGAGTTGCCCGGATAAGGCGGCCGTGAGTGCACGCGTGTTTGCCGACAACATCACGTGGGTTTCAAATGAATTTTAAGAATATACACTGCAACAAATTGAAAGAAAAACATTTCGAAATTACTCTTGAATTCAATTTTATGAAACATTTACACTACCTAAAATCAGAAAAGCCTAAGGTAGAAATCGTACTCAATATCACACAATAATTTCAAAATTTAATTGGTTAGTTCGCAACGATAACTAAACATCTAAACTGAATTATGAGGACGGAATAAAAAAGCCAAAAACGGAAGAAAGTTTAAATCGTCGGCGACGTCTCATTCAGCTACTAGTTAAACGCAACTGTCTTCCCGTAACAGCCTCGCCGCTGCGATGGCAACAGTTGCGAGGACTGCTACAGGAAATATTGCCCGTCTTTTCTTATCATTTCTCCCTACAAAGGCAAATGAAATTTCAACATGATATAAAAGCATGTTGAAGTATTATGATTATGACTGATGATTTTGTTTTGTCTATCAAAAATAGCAATATTTAAAGCCATTTCAAGCATGCAATTTTTTACTTTCTCGCACTCTACTCATGTAATACAAAAAAAAAATGTTATGCTCCTGCAAAAAAAAACTCGATAATTCAGAAACAGCTGATCATTTTGGTTTCTTTATGTAGTAAATACCTTCTTCCGTCTGTGAACAACGCTAGTGACCTAACCGCAGACAAGATTCTCACCAAAATTATTCTCCGTTTGATGTCGCTAATGTCGTAATCCCTTCAATTTGAAAAGGAAGTTTTGATTTTAGAGGTGCTTCACATGAAAGCTCAACATTATCCACATTTTCTGAACAATGACTCCAAATGTTTTCTTCAATTTTGTCTGAACAAAGTACACTTGCTGTTCCAATTTTTGTTGAACTCTGTAAATTTTCGATAATTGCAAATGTCCAACATTTTTTGGTGTCTTCTCACAACTACAATTTTCAAGATATATATTTTTAATGCAAATTGTTTAAAAAAATATATCTTTAACTAAGGTCAATTACAATTTTTGAAAATGTGAGTGGTGTTCGCTTAACTTTGTTTAAAATACAACACTAAGCGAAATATTTCGTTACCAAGATTGATTATAAATATGTCACTTCTCCCATTTTTGTAAACTCTTTCTTTTTTCGAAAAATTTACAAGTTAAAATTGAAAATCTACAGTTTTAAGGCTAGAGATTTTATTAATGAAATGTTTAAAAAATCTTTAAATAACTTCATGTAGAACAGTTTTCGCGAAATTTTAAGTTAAACGATGAAAAAGTTTAAATGAATATAATACCTATCTTACACCTTTTAATATAACCAAAGTTTAAATGAATCTAATATCGTCTTACAATTTGTCTATCAAATTAGATTTTTAAGTTATTTCATATACATTGTTTCAAAGTTCTGTGAGTAATTGTCGCTATCTTTGAGAGAATTTTCTGAAGTGTAAAAGCAAATTAAACATTTATGAACATGAATGAATAGTTTTCGATTTAAGTTGCACAAATCAAAGAATCTGACTACACAACTACTCTGAACTTGTTTATTGTCGTTTCTATATTTATTTTATATAGTTCTATTTAAATATCAAAATATACTTAGTTTCATATTATCGTAAAATGATAGTATTTGAATTGTTTTTTTTCTTATGCCTGAACCCAAATAATGCTGCAAATATTCAGGGAAACGACGTTTGCTTGACTCAAATTCTCATTTGGCCATCAAGACATCACTGCACCTGATGTCACCGGCGACGCGGAAAGCAATGGCGTAACAGTCGAGCACAACATGCAAGGCACGAGGGGCCACATTGCATTAGCAGTTTTCAGACCCAAGAATGTTAATGTCCGGCGGAGGCCAAGGGAATTACGCGGATATTATTCCGCCAGAAGACGAGGAAACGGAAACGGAGCCCTACTGACGTCATCACACCTAAATGCCAAGCGCTCAACTGCCAACAAGTTCGATTGGCGCTGAGAGAACGATCGAAACAGGAAGGTCAAAGAAACCCGGCCCCGTTCGAAAATGGAGACGTAATAATTATTTATGTCACGAATGGTAAAAGTGACATTTTGTTTTGCGAGTAGGAAAGGTTGCGATACGAGGCGATGATATAAGAATGAGTGTAAATAGTATACATACAATTTTGTGGCAGAAAACTCTCCACACAAGTAATTATTTTGGAAATTATAGACATTACGTGATCATTAAGTAATAGCCATTTATAATGCGAGTGATGAAAGTCTCAAATTATTTTGCGAGTAAAAGAGTGCGGACGAGGCACGTAGGTCGAGTGGCGCAATCCTAAATATAAGTAAAATAAAATGATAGTTAACATGAACCCTGACACAATAAATAGCACGCACATGGGCAGAGCATTCACTGAAGTTAACATAAAATTATTTACCAACCACTTGCTGAAGGAATCATGGGAGAAAGTTTATAAAGCTGTTGACACAAATGAAAAATATAATCTATTTTTCTCAAAGCTTAAATTTCACTTTAACGCGCGATGATCTCTCAAAAGGAGGAAATTAAACATTTCACGGAAAAATAATACTTGAATCATACAAGGAACTCAAACATCGTGTGAAAACAAACGTAGCTTTACTAAATATCATAACGTATCACCCGGTTTCCATGTCTACTTCTGAGAATACAAAAGAATTCTAAGAAAAGTAATAGTTCAGGCAAAAATTATGAAAAAAGAATCAGGATATATAAGAACGCTAGTAAAAAAACTAAAGCAATGTGGAATATCGTAAAATGTACGACCACATCATCTCCATTCTTAGTAGAGTATGTTGTTTTTAACGATAATGAAAGAGAAGCAAGTAATCCGGAAAAAGTTGCAAATCTTTTCAACCAACACTTTTCTTGAATTGCAGCTGATCTCACGATGGGACTAAAACCACAAAATTCAACATCATTTGCTTGCCAAAACATGTTCGCCACGATGCTTATTTCCAAAACTTCTTTAAACGAAATTCTGAGAATAGTCAGTAAACTAAAAAAAAAATAATATTCATGTGGTTTAGATGAGTTTCCTGATTGTTTATTAAAAGCTTGTGCACCTGCCTTTAAACACCCGTTAACTCACATTTTCAATGCTTCTTTATGCACAGGAATATTTCGTTATTTTCAAAACAGTACAAATTTTGCAGCCAAAAAAAGAACCAAAATGGAATTCAAAATTACCGACCAATTTCTCTTTTATCAGTTTTCTCAAAAATATTAGAGAGACTTTTCTATATACGAATGGACTTTTCTCAGGAAAAACGAAACGTTTTCAACAACACGGTTTTAGAAAACCAAAATATACGGAAAATGCCATTTTTTTCTTTTCTTAAAGAACATCAATGAACGAGAATGAAGCACCCATTGAAATATTAATAGATCTTTCGAATGCATTTGACGTTATTGACCATAACGTCTTACTATCAAAATTATCTTCTTGTGGAATTGGAATATATTGCCCTAGTGTGGATAACCTTGTACCTTGAACGTCGATCTCAAAGGGAAGAAATACCGTATTGACACGAAAGAATATTATTTACTTATCTTTCCGATTCTTTACCAATTGAATATGAGGTCCCTCAAGATTCGATCTTAGGTCATATCCTCTTTCTGTTATACGTAAATGACATGCCCTCGTCTATTAAAAACGGAAGAAACGGTTCTGTTTGCCGATGACACGAATGTTCTTTGCAAAAAAGAAACAAAAAATAGATCGATAGAAAGTTGGTTTTGTAGTAACAAATTAATAGTTAATGAGGGAAAAACAGTTTCAATGCATATTTGCATTTCAAATCAGCAATCGCATGCTCCATTGAAAATGAACAATATGCAATTAGCCAATGTTAAGGTAACAAAATGTCGGGTCATTTAATTCAGTCTAACCCCAAATGCAATGTACATATAACAGAATTAAACACTAAATTAAATTCACAATGTGACGCATTCAGTATTCTTTCAAATTCTATCAGCCTTCATTCAGCTCGTTGCGTGTACTATGCAAAGGTGCATTCCCGTCTGAGATATGGCATACTATTCTGGGGAAGCTCATCTTGTAGTATCAGATCTTTAGAAAATTAACCAAAAATACCAAAAGAAAATTATTCTTATATTAAAAAATGTTATTCGCGTAATCCCCGTAAACTTCTCTTCATTGAGCTTGGAATCTTACCATTGCCTTGCCAATTTATTTACGAATCTGTAATATTTGTTCAAACTGACTTAACGGTGGGAACATATTTGCATGAAATGTCGATATTTATGATTACAACACATGTCGTAGAAATCACGTTCATCAAGTGTCAGTATTAACACCTTACTACCAGATATCCACGTACATGTTCGTTACCATACAACACATTGCCAGATCACATTAACCAATTGAAGTCGGCACACAAATTTAAGTTAAAAGTAAAATATTTTTTGCTTGATCACATCTCGATCAGCTTTTTGTCCAGTTTCCCTGATACATTGAGCAAATGTTGAGATGGCTCCTTGGTTTGCTTCTGGACATAAATTTAGCTTCACTATGCGCACGTTGTGTTGAACTCTCCTTTTGCTTGTAGTGGTAGGAGTAGAGGTAAGGGTGAGTTACTATTTTGTTAGCAATGCATAAAAATAAAATCTACAGTTTCTTTGCAAAAAAGTTTTCTATAATTCGGGAACGAAAATGTCTAGTTTTTGAAATGTTGCTAATCTCGCGCTTATATAAATTTTATTTTTATTTATTTATTTATCTTTAACTTTTACTCATCTTTTATCTTTTTATTGTTAAAATGATGGGAAGGGATTCTGAAACTCAAGAAAACGTGCGTAGATGATCTTCTCCCCCATACGTCACCTACAATTTTTACTGTTTTTGTATTAATAAAACTAAATGTAGTTGGGACATCTACGTGTTTTTTCACGCATAAGGTTTATGTGTTATCCAACGCATAATCACGCATAAGGTTTCGTGTTATCCAACATTAGGGGGGTGTTAAATGTTACAATGTTAAAATGACAATGTTAAAGATTTTAAGCAAGCATTTCGCCCTGACGAAGGTCGCAGAATAACGGCCGAAATATTGTTACCTGTACCTAGGATACACTGTCTCCCGGACAGGCAAGTAGCAATACCTATTTAAAGATCATGTGAAGATCCTAGAAAGAAGGATAGAGGCAGAACACGTTCATTGGCAGAAAGCGATCATCTTCAACCCATCTACTCGCCCTAGGGCAGGCAGGCCAAGCGGCGCCCCCACGAGCTGCTTGCCAGTCTGGGCGCTCCACGGGCACGGGCAACTTCCATTGACTCGCTGCTCATTTCTCCCTAAGATCCAGAAAGCGGTGTAGATGCGCTAGCTGAAGCGGCGCTAAGCGGTGAATAGGGCTTCATACGAAAATATTTGCCAGATTTTTCTATCAAATAACTGAGAAATGTATTATGTTTATATTCTTCACTAATAATTACGATTTTATGTTTATATTCGTACTAAATTCGCTATTGCATTAACATCTTTGCTAAGTGACAGGAATATGTTTGAATGGCGAATTTTTCCTTGTTTTTGTTTTGCGTTGTGTTATTAAATCATTCAGCTATTTCTTGCATTTAGAAATAATGTGGGATAAATTAACAAGTCTCTGCAAGGTTAACAATTCTTGCTTGCAAACGGACAGCGCTTTTAAGAGCGTAGTCAAGAAAAATTGTCTGTTAAATCTCCAAACGGAATGTATAAATTTAATGTTTAAGTGAACAGGATTACAAAATCAATATATTTTTGATTCAAATTTTTTGATTTTACTCTCAATTGAGAACTTGAAATCTGGCTGATGTATTATTTCATTTAAATGGCTCATTCCTTTGCTTTAAAGAGAAAATGGGAATTAACATAACTAAATTTGTTACAATAACTATCAAGTGACGTCGCCCTTACACTGTCATGAGCCAGGTATCCAAGGACTTACCGCCACTCCGTAGCAATTTGTACAACCGTTACTGTTGTATCTCGCGCCAATTTCCCTGTATGCAGTGCCCGCGCGCTCTAGTAAGCTTGTTATACTCTTTTTTTTTTATTTCTAGGCGCGCGAGGCCTAGTATTCACGACCGAATATCTCACGGTTTTTCGCGACTTTCTCGGTCATGCCGCTAGATGCTGCATGATTGCCAGCACTGCTCGATGCGGTTGCGATCATGCGACATCTAGCGGCACGACCGGGGAAGACGCGAAATATCGTGAGATATTGCATTGTGACACAGGCCCTCACGCGCCAAGAAGTAAAACGCCAAGTCTACGTTGCCCGCGACCATGGCATGCCTGCCCTAGGGGCTTGTTGCGTGAGCGGTGAGGCGCGGCTGACCCGCAGGCGCCGGCGTCCGCCTGCCAGGCGCACGGGTACGTCTTGAGGCGCGCGCCGCTGGAGGGCGCTGGCGGGCGGCGGGACGCGTTGAGCAGGCGCGCATAGGCTAGGCACTCGGGCTCGGCGCCCACGCCCGCGCCCGCGCCCTCGCCCGCGCCCTCGCCCACGCCCGCGCCCTCGCCCGCGCCCACGCACGCCGCGTCCGCGCCCGCGCCCACCCGCATCCACCACGCCTGGCGCCCCAGCCACGACTCCACCTCCTCCGCACCCTTCACCTGCGCACGCACGCACGCACGCACCGGCACTTGCCATCCAATCGGGAGCTCCAACACCAAAAATTGAAGTCTTAACAAATCTCCCGATTGAATGAGTGTCCGCCTCGCCGTCCATTTCGTAACCTTGAAAGTTCTTCCTGTTTTAGTCAAAGTATAGGTTCCTTTGTCTCTTCAAGGCAGAGGATGTGTTTCCCCGGGAGGTAGCAGTGCTCATTCGCTGGAGAAGAGTGAGATCCGGCGCTGACTTACGCATCGGTAGGCGAGAGATTTCCCCTTTCCTGGTAGCTCCCACAGCGGGGAACCGCCCCAGTCGGACAAGCTCGACGCACCCGGCTGGTCTCCCAGCATGTGCGTAGTGTCGTGCATGTACATAGAAGTGTGTGCGAGTGAAAGAAGGGGATAGGAGAAGGAAGGGGAAGGAAAGATAGCGCGCGGTTCGTTCAGCAGGGTACTGCTCCGGCATTGGTCTCGAAACAAAACTACGGAGAACTACTGATCAGGGCAGGTGGTTGCTAGAAATCTCCTCCAGACAGCGGATGAATTTGATCTAGCTATGTAATTTGAGTCGAAATTTTCGCAACCGCCGGGACTGGAACTCTAGGAACTTCAGGCGCGATATCCTGCAGTAACAGCTGCTCTGATGTAAATCATCCTTCTAGTGACATGAATTCCCTAAGGCACAAATGGGTATCATTGGCTACTCCAGAAAATATAACATGAGGGTGAAGTGGGGTTGGCGAAGAGTTTTCCACAAGTTCAAAGCATCATCGCCATCCGACAGAGAGAGTAATCCCCTGCCTATGAGGGAGTTGGAGGGAGAGGTCTCTCGCGCGGAAGGGCACAAATGGCCTCCCCTGGCGAGTGCCGAAGCAAACGTTCGAGCAGCCTCCGCCCGTGCGTCCCTTGTGGCGCCTGGGGGAGACTTCCTGACCCCACCAGACGCCGTTCTCACTTAAACATATTCCCCTTTCGCGTTTCCAATAGCGCGTTTTAAACAAAACGTGTACCACAATTGTCATGTGTATTAATTATCTTTACTATGCACGTATTGAGCAAATAAAATAAATCCGCTAACTACTAAACGTAACATGTTTCTGAAGACGCCCATGTGGGTTGTGGGGAGTCTTTCCTGCTTGCCGTGAAAATACCCCGTAATTGCATAGTCTGCTGAAGCAGCGATACATATACGCAGGGCATCGGTTTGATCCCGGGTGTTTTTTGTGTGTTCAAGGTAAGGTGGCGTTTTCACATCTGCGAGTTGCGAACTTTTTGTTTTTCCCCGTCAAAGATTGTAGAACTTGAAACGGGGTGCTCGGGCTGCGTCAGACCCAAAATAATTCAAATCCACTCGAGATGAGCTATGAACTCTGCCTTACGTGTTGGCGACCTAAAATCTAAAATAATAAAAGATACTCCAATATATGTAGTCAACTTTTTGTTCGCGTAATTCGCTCGAGTTAGAATCCGGGACATGGGATTAGCTAATTTTTCGGTTTCAGTAGTTAATCTTTTGTATGGAATGGAGGAAAGAATCGGTAATTATACTAGTATACTAGTAGATGGTTATCCAAAGTGAAGGAGATAAATCGCCAGAGATAAATCTTCCGAGTTAAGTTAGCTCTAAGGCATCAGTTACTGCAGTATCTCTCGCCGCAAGCTCTTGCCGCTTGCCCACGCCGCCACAGAAGCGCGCGAATGTCAACCATTAGGGCTCTTCGCCGCCGACGGACAACGGGACCGAAGCAGGTACCTGGTGCGGTCCCTTTGTCCGTCGTCGCCGGAGGGTCGACGAAGAGCCCTGGTGATTGACGTTCGCGCGCTTCTGTGGCGGCGTGGGCAAGCGGCCTTAGGGTTCGAGTCCGAGTTCGAGTATCCGACGTTGGCGGATCTTCTATACAAGTTTGCAAGGTATGACGGATTCTGTCTGGGGGAGTATTCTAGTGACCGGCTTATCTGATCGGTAGTTTTGCCTACCAGGGCGAATGTCCCAAACATTTCCTCAAAAAACGGGCCATGGACAGGGCGCAAACTTTCTTTCTCTTCCTGGTCCTATCATATCCCTTTACTCACACCCACATTCAGTTGGATAAAACTACACTCCCTAGCGCGCTGACGCGTTGGTCAGATCACTCATCTCTCTCACTACCTAGTACTACCTAGTACGGCTCACGGCCTAGTGAGCGTGTCCCTTGCAGGGAGGGAGCGGCTGTACCTCTGAGAGGTTCTCGGGCTGTTGCGGGCGCGGCCCGTGGCCTGGGCCGGGGGCGGTGGCGTGGGCGTCGTCGGAGGCGTCGCCGGCCGCCGCGGCGCTGGTGGAGGAGGCGGCCGTCGCCAGCCCCAGCGCCTCCGCCTCCGCCTGCGCCTCCGCCGCCCGCGCGCGCGCGCGACGCAGCGCCCTGTGCGCCTGCGCCCATCCCCATCCCCACCATCAGGGGACTGCGGTTCTTGCTCGCCAATCGCTTGGCGAATCGAGGCGAGACGGATTTAGTGAAATCAATGCAATTCAAATGCCGCCTGGTGCGTCTCCCTGAGATGTAGTGGAGGCGCGTGACAGCGACTCTTCTCGGAGCCTGCACCGGTCTGCGGTACAATTGTTGTGTCGGTGCATAATGAAAAGCTGGAAGAACAGCGTGCGTGCATTATAGTAGAGCAGCGTCATCTCGAGCTCGAAGGCCTCCTTGGAGTCCTGCGCCGACAGCAGCGAGGAGAGCCGTAGCCATAGCACTAACGACGTG
>BOPP01000010.1:1843724-1857908 GCA_017312745.1 Gryllus bimaculatus | reverse complement strand
GGGGGCGGAGGCGGGGCCCAGCGAGAGCGGGGGCGGTGTACAGAGCTCCTGGCGCGGGGGCGGCAACCACACGCAAGGCTGGGGACAGCGGGCGCACACCTTAAGCGCGCAATTCCTAATTTTCAAATGCGTACTCGCTTGTGGCCAATGCCAAATTCGCGTAAAAAAAGAACAGAGAAAAATGACAGTTAAATTATATTTTATGAAATAGTTCACTTTTTTTCTCTTTTTAAAAATGCATTTGAGTGATGTGAAACGTAGTCGTTAATATTGCAAAATCTTTTGATGTAGTTAACATTAATTATTTATAAAGAAATTAATGAAGTGAATTGTCGATTAATGAGTTACTTGAATTAAGTTCTTTCATGTCAGTAAACAGAAGCCTACAACGTCAGTTTTTAAACTCTGGAAGGTTGCGTCAAAACTTCCACCAGCTAGTGTTCTACAATATCTTTTTTCAAAGCTTTTGTGAATGGTCTCGCAGAAAAAACACATTCGAAAGTAGCGTAGCAAATGGGAAAGGTAGTGTTAGTGTTAACGTGGTATGATAAGGTGGTGGTGATAACGGCAGTAGAGCGCGTATTAATATTTGTGTATATTTTATTTTATATTATATTGTTCAATGCCGTCACGATATCATCTGCAACTGAGTAACAGATATGATTCAAGAAACGTCCCCACGTACACGAATATCGGGGTGGGGAAGAGGTTGCTGTAATGTTTTTGGATGGGACCATTAACAATGTTGAACGTAAAATTATGAAGTAACCACAAACATGATTTCCCTGTTTCAAAGGTTCGAAAACAAACTATCGTGTACCACAGCAACAGCCAAAGAATGTGTAGCCTTTTCGTGAGACAGGTGTCAATGCAGTGACAGGGAGCTCACACTATCTGACTCAGAGGAAAGATGATCAAAAATACAATACAAGTCTGGAAACATTTAAAATTCTTCTACGCACTTCTTATATTTTTTTTCTTCGTAATTGCATCAAATATCTCGGTCGAAGCTTTCTGAATATCTGCAACCATTTCACCATGCTTTCCTTTCATAGATAATTTAATTTTTGGAAGTAACCGGAGGTCAAATGGAGCCACATCAAACGAATACAGGGGAGTAATCAAGCACAATGCTACTCTTTTTGCCCAAGAATGCAATTCGCTCTTGCCCACAAACAATTCGGAGCACTTAAGAAGCATTCGAGAGTCACTGACTGATGTTCCGGCTTGAATTCTCAACGGCTGGTTTCTTTTGAAATGGAGAAAGCGCTCAGCAGCGTCTCCATATGGCTGTTCTGCACGCGCTTCCTCGGACACCCTCCACCCTCCATTCCGACTTCTGGCGCTTTATAGCGGCTGTTGCTGAAAACTCCGTTTCGTCACTTGTTGCAATGTCGTTACAAGAAGTCTGTATCGACCACTTTTTTCATGTCTTTGCCAGACTACTATGCAATGTTTTTGATCACAGTAGTCTACACTCAAATAGTTAACGATAACGATAACACTTAAAGAGTTAAATATTGATTAATTTTGATATAAAATAAACAAATATGCTTTTTAAAATGTTCATTTAGCTGTCATTCTCTTGAAATATGTGATTTCATTTTATGATAAGACGGATACTTCATATTGTTGTTAACTTCATAATTAACTTTTTATTGCCACCTTTGTAATTAACGCTAGGACTCATGCATTTAGTGAATCAAGAAGAAAAGGCTTTTAAATATTTATAGACATAATTCCCACGTATCAATGATGCTATGATCAAAGAGGGAATCTTTGGTCTGCAAATTCAAAATCTACTTACGGATAAAACCTTCAATAGGTTAATTGAAGGGAAAGAGAAAGGGAGAGAGAAAGGAAGAGCTAATGTCATAATTTCTTGGGAAATTGAAGATCTAAAAATTACATTGTAGCTTGTGGTGAACTTCTGGGAACACACCAACTGTGAGGTTGTGTGTGTGTATATATATATATATATATATATATATATATATATATATATATAGAGAGAGAGAGAGAGAGAGAGAGAGAGAGAGAGAGAGAGAGAGAGAGACACTTCCTTCACTTCCCTTTTCAAGCAATTGGGGCGTTTTGAGTGACAAACGCAGAGAACGCTTCCATAAATGCATTTCAACGATGGAAAGAAGATATTAGAGCAAGTGCACCTCATGAACCCTTGCAGACATTATGGAATATCATGAGATTTGTCCCCGAGATAAAGAATAAACGAAAACAAACAAAACAGAGTTTCCTTTGAATAATTAAATAGTTATAGTCTGTTAATAAAGTTATAGTTAAGTAGTTATAATTTCTAATTGTAGTCTGAAAGGAATAATTCCATTCGTACATATAAAACTGAAAATATTTTGAAAGGAAGAGCTAAGAAAATTATTCTAGTGTCATATTGTTGTTCGGCTTCAACGTGTTAATAATTTACAATTTTTGTTAAGGAAAGAGACAAATTTTATTTTTTGTAGATTCGTGTCATCAGCCAGTAGAGTGCGTGCGCATAAAGCAATGACACATGTTTTTGCACAAATATTTGGTTAGTATCCTGTTTAGTGATTTCAGGAATTTTAATGAGTTTCTAAATGAGTTTGTTAGACCCAGAATGATCATTTCCAAGAACTTCAGCTACTTTCGGAACTTCAGGTATTTTCTTCGATTTGAACCGCCGATAATGTTCCTGATCGTGGATGATCTTAAATGCTTTCTCTCTCTCTGTGTCATTACGAATATTTGCACATCTCCTAAAGACATTCTTTCGACTAATTGCTTCACTACAAAATACATCTAGTATAATTTCAAACGTTTAGTGGCACTTTTACCCAATAAATTTACAAATTTAATGTTAGAGCATTGTTCGTCTCTCGGAGGTTCAAAAAGTGCCAATTTGTCCTTTATTTTGAGCAAACGAGTTTTGCTAACGCTTTTAAATTATTACAGAAGACAGTAGAAATAGCACAGTAGTAAAGTCATTTATCTTGAAAATAATTAAAATGGAATTATAAACAAAAACCTTAATACTTTGTGTTTCCATTTGGTGTTTTAAATAGTTTACGTTCAATTTTACGATTTAATTTTCTATCATTTGTAATATTGTTTTTCTAGTTTCTGCCTAATGATGTGGCCACAACTGGGCCATTAAACTTTGTAGTCACCTATATTCCATATTAAATTGGATATTTAACGTGAAAGTATTAAGATATTTGATTGTCTATAATCACATTGTAATCCAATTCCCTTTTTTAAAATATGAAGTCAATCATTATGAATAATAATTAATTGATTAATCCATTTACAAATGATGTGAGTGGAATCCTGATAAAAAGGTCATGCCCCTCTCCTAATGCATAGGCTGCGTAAACTGCCACAAGAAAAACCGCGACTGTGGTGCTGTAAAGCCCGTTTCACACGGTCATTTTTTCATCATTTTTTTGTACAAAAAGTGATGGAAAAGTGATGTTCCTTTCTACGCAGTTTTGTTTCTGAATCAAAACTGGATAAACGTGATCTAGCATTTTACACTGTCATTTTGTTTTTTGCAAGTAATCGTGATGAAACAATTTCCTAAAACGTAGTAAAAACAGCTAAAAATCAAACAGCTGCACATCGCATTTGTGGTTACAAATTAAGTTAGGTTATTTTAGGACTGAGTAAAGAACGAGGTGACATTAGAAACAGTATATGCGTTTTTTTTCTCACTACATAAGGAGCAAAGAGCGGACATTGATGACCTAAAACATTGCCAAAAATGATCAATAAAATGCTACGCAATGAAATTGAAAGAAAAATGATGTAAACATTGATGAAAACCACTTCATATGAACAACTTAAGAAGCTGGACATGTTACTGATGTAATTGAAATTTCACCCTTTCGTCCTAGTGAACTCAGCTTGCAAACACTTGGTTTGGTCTATTCTTTACTCAGGGCCTGAAGAAGACTCAGGGCTTGTTTCACAGGTGCCTGATAAAGTGCCGAATACTAATCCGGCAGATAAAAGTTTCTGATATTTATTTTGCGTTTCACCAAGGTCTTTTTTGTTAAAATAACTGACATACTTTTCGGATAAATAATCTGGCTGATTGCTCTTTCACTGGCGGCAACGCCGCATTTTCGAGTCAAACGCCCTTTGTGCGTGCGAATTCGGATGTGTTTTGGTAATGTCAGGCGTTTTTCGCTTCATTCGTTGTTATTTTGTGTTGCAGTTTACTTCGGCATGAGCTGTGTGAGAGTTCGGTGTAAAGGTTGTTTTATTGCGTCGTCCTTTGTGTGTGTACGAGTTTGAAAATGGAAAGGGGAAAGTAGCCTGAAAGATGAGTTAATTTTACACGCGAGGAAACAAACTTGTATCCCTCGTTGCGGAGGGGAAAAATATTATTAAATTTAAAGTAAATGGTGCTACCATGTGGTAGGGTATGAATTGACATGGATAGCTATTAAAAAGGTTTTCATTAGCTCGATCGAAGATGCTTTTTGCGAAGGGAACCATCTTTAATACAAATATGAAGCTCTGAAGAGAGATAAAGAAAATCTTATTATAACTGTTCAAAGTTTTTATTTTTTTGTTTTTTAAATAAATTATAATGGATGTGATACTTACTAAAATGACCGATTCTGAATTGATAACTGTAGTAAGGCAAGGAAAACGACGCACCTATTGGAATATTTTTAGATTTTTCAAAAGCTTTTAATGCCATTGATCATAACATTTCACTCTCAAAATTACCTTCGTATGGAATTCGTGGTGTTGTTCTAGATTGGTAATGTTCGTACCTTAAACAACGATCCCAGAGAGTAGAAATACTTTATTACAATAATGGAACATTACGTACACACCTTTCTGATTCTTTGCCAATTGCATGTGAAGTTCCGCAAGGATCGATTTTAGGCCCTATTCTCTGCCTTCTGTACGTAAATGATATGCCCTCGGCAAACGGAAGAAACGCGGAAGAACGGTTCTCTTTGCAAACGATACGAATATTCTTTGCAATAAAGAAACCGTAAATAGTACAATATCAGATATTTCAAATCGGTGTCCTAATAACAAATTAATAGTAAATGAAAAGAAAACTGTTTCAATGCAATCTCCATTTCAAATAAACAGCAGAAAATGAACAGCGTGCCATTGACTGATGATAAGGTAACAACATTTTTAGGTCTTTCAATTCAGTCAAACCTTAAATGGAACGTCCATTTAAATGAATTGAACACAAAATTAAATTCTTTATACTACGCTTTCAGAATTCTTTCTAATGCAGTGAGCCTCCATACTCCTCGTTGTGTATATTTCGCGCATGATCATTTCCGCGTGAGATATGGCATAATATTCTGGGGGAAATACATCTTATAGATCCCAGACGTTTAGATTACAAAAACCAATTGTACGAATAATAAGCAAATCCCACTCACGTGATTCTTGTAAACCTCTCTTTATTAATCTGGGTATTTTATCGTTACCTTGTCTCTTAATACATGAATCAGCGGTTTTTGTCAAAATTACTTACTTAAGGGTGAGAATATATTTTCAGCAAACGCTATTAATACCACATTAGAATCACATATTTTCACAAACATTTATGACAACGTTCTCGCTAAAATAAAAGTTAATATTGGATAATGGTGCCAGAAAGTATTCTAGAATAATTTCCTTAAAGTAAGGATGTATAAGAATGATCTCACAATGGGATTTTTTCTTGTGATTGGATTTTTTCTTTTTGATAAAATTTTTTATAGAGTTCTATTTTTTGTATAAATATCTGCTTAATTTAACATGTTTTGGCAAGTTTTGTCCCGTCTACATTTATAATTTCTACTTGCCACTTATATATTTTTCACTTGTACTTAATTTTTTCTTGAATTTCATTTCTTATTTCTACGTAACTTTTATTTGTGATTCTTTTATTTTATTCACTATCTTCAAAATTTGTTGACATTTTTTTTAAATTTTCAGACGGATCATGTCAATTAGACCTAGCTAACATATGACACATCGAATCGGTGTATTGTTTAATAAAGATTGCTTTTGAAGAGGAAAAATCTTTATTAAAAAAGAAAGGGATACTTGTGTTTAATAAATTTATTAAGAAACATTTCATAATGATAGTTCACAAGACAGTCACTATGTAGAGGAGAACACTACAAAATCTGGCGATTGTATGGGAACATATGTGCAACATATTGCTGCGAGAACTCTAGAAAATCTAGAAATTTTATAAAAATCTTCTTGGGTGATTTCTACATTCCTTGAAACCTTCACGAACTCTCTACTCTTGAAGCAGTTGATTGTTCACCTCAATGAAGACTCTAATTACGTAAAAAATGATCCCTTTGCAAAATAAGAGTGAGAAGTCCGTTCATGGGTGATACCTCAAAATTGCTAACAAAACATAAAGTATACATTTTATTATTTTGACATAAAATGAATTTAATAGGACCATTACTTTAGCATGACATTACAGAAATATAAGCCGGTATTCCCATATCTTTTATTTTCTGTTCTATCAAGGACAGCTTTGCTAACCTTAGGCTTCCTTAATCTAAAACGGGATATGCAATCTTGTTCTTCAAGGATCTCAAAATATTCTGGCCAACATGACCTCTGGTCGGATGCTCTAAACCGTCAAACAATTCGTAGTCTAGAATCTCTATTACGTTGCCCATCATGGAAATACCACAGATATTCCTTGAGAATCACAGAAATTCTCACACAAATTCTGTTATTTGGGAGTTGTCTACCAGATAAACATTTAACAGCCTCTCGAACCTTCATAATTTACCGGACACTTTAACCACGGGATAGATTTATCTGACACTCGTAAAACACAAATGTTCAACATATTAGTAATATAACATCTGGATAGACTATCAGACACTTTATCAGGCACCGGTGAAACAGGCCCTCAGTCTTTAGTTATCGCGAAATCGGCCGAACCGACAATGATGCTGATAGGCGTCACCGGTACCTTAGATTACATAGTACTCACAACGGCTGACATTACAATTTATGAACGAAGAAATCGACTAGGCCATTTACAAATTCTGTGGGGAACATTTGTTGAATCTCGTATATATCATTTGAAGCAAGTACCATTAAAATAGTATTAAAACAGAAGAAATCAGCGAAAAATGCTTTAAAAATTACGGTAAAAGTAAAAATGACTTATTCGTTGAAATCGACGAAAAATGCAAAAAATATGAAAATGGGTTATTTCCTTTTATCATTATATAAATTGAATGTCAACACTAAAAGGTGTTCTTTAAACGTGAAAAGAAAAAAGATATTTAACCGCCACCTAATAATCACTTTTACACTTACTACATTACAATTCAATATGCTCTGGGAACTGAACAGGTGGAACAAATCGCACCAGACGCGTAGCAAACCAGAGAAAGTTCCTGAAAGTGACGCCAGGAGCTCGGTAGTTAATCTGGGGGGAATCTGTACAGAAAAATGAAACATTCACCAATTTTCTACACAAATCACCATCCGTCTGACCCGTCACTTTTCTTTACCGATGAAAAATAATGAAAGAAGTGCGAAAGCAGTGGCCGCCTGCTCCGAGGAGTGTGTGTACGCACGTGGGAGGGCGGCGGCGCCAGGGCGAGCGCCAGCGCGCGCAGGTCGCACTCGGAGGTGGCGGCGGAGGCGGAGGCGGAGGCGCGCATGGCGAGGGCGGGCGGCGGCACTGCGACGTGATCGAGTGAATGATTGTCGGTGATTTCGGGCGCGTCCGCTGCTACGGTCATTGGTCTCGCACGTGTGTTTCCCCTCGGGAGGGGTCAATGGACTTCCCCTGCTGGATGGCGCCATCCGGCGAGAGTCTTCCGCCGGCTAGCAGGGTTTTCCCTACCAAGTATCTCCCACAAGTGGGGCAAGCCCCAGTCGGAAAAGCTCTAACTCCCGACCGGTCTTCCGGCACGTGTGGTAGTGTAGGTTCATGTTAGAAGCAAAGGGGTGAGGATAGGACAAGGAAGAGGAAGGAAAGATAGCGAGCGGTCCGTGGTCCGTTTGTTAGGCTACTACTCCGGCAATCTCCTTGTTGGTGGGAGATATCACGGAAAATTTCCTAACAGAGCAGCCGGCCGCTAGAATTCTCCTCCAGGTAGTGGTTGAATTCGAACCACGTCATGTACAATTTTTCAAAAATATAAGTAGTTTTCGTTATTTTACGTGAATTATAGACAATTTTAAATAAACATTTTCTCTAAAATTTCTCTAAATTTTGATTAATTTTTTCCCTTGTATGTAGAAAAGAACAGTAAAGAAATTGGTGCTGGTCCCATTTTCGGCAAATTCTCTTTATTTTCGAAAATTACAAAAAAAAAAAATAACATGCCGAGGAATTGTTAGATTTACTTAATGAGATAACAACAAACGTATTGCAATGGAAGAGAGACTGCGGAAAAGAGTAAAAGGCAGAACCCTTACCATACAGGACATACAGATTGTACATATTACTCGGGTTTGGGCACAGAGTTCACCTTGTCCGACACCACTTCATAAGTAATGAATAAAAATACAATCACATTATATAAAAATGTATTTTTGTCAATCATAGTTAAATTTTTTCTCGCCACAAAATTATAAAACTTTACATAATGTGATTCTGTGTTTTTATTCGAAAGTTTTTTTTGTTCTTTTATAAACTGGTGTCTGTGAAAGTAAACTCTGTAACCAAACCCATGTAATATGTTAGAATAGTGATACAACAATTTTCTGTTTTTTATGGGAATATTGTAACACAATATAATAGGAAATCATCTCTCCCCAATTGGTGTTCACAGGGTACTGTAATGATATTGGTATGTGACAGTTGACATTCGCTAAATCTTCAAGCAAAGAAATGGAAAAAATGGCTTTAATGTTTTGTCTTTCCCTTTTTTACATTCTTCATGTATGCCATTGAAATACACGCAAGTTGTAATTTTATGAAAATAAAGTAAGCATTTTTACAGAAACTCATGTACATAACTTATGTAAATGATGGGTATTGGGCAATTCATTTCCTCGACAGGTTATCCTTGAACTATGACAAATTTGCTTTAGATGAATTCGTCACTAGGTTAAAAATAAAATGTTGAAACATCATTGATTACAATTTTTAAAGGCAAAACTAAGACTGATTTTTCCACCAGTGATAGTTTGGAAGTACGGCAGCTTGTCATTTGCATCCTAGATTCAAATTAAAGGAAGATGTTGAGAATGGGAGACGAGCTATTCGCTCAAGGATCACCACGGGACAGGACGGCGTGGAAGCGCTCAGGGCAATGCCCAACCTCTCGAGTCCAGCAGGGGCAACGAAGCCACGGATGGGTAACCCAAATCCACTGTGTGAAGATGCTGTGTTCTCCCCAATATGCCACATACAGATTTTAACTGTTCTTTGACTGCATATATCAAATGAAAAGAAATAAATCCACTGCGCGATGCCTGACGCGCCACCTCCAGCCACTGCCCCCGCGTGGGCGCGGCGCCAGATCGCTCGCTCGCACCGGCTGAGGTAGCTCAGAGCCAGCTTGGCCTGTCTCTGCAGCCATACTGATCTTCGGTTCGAGACAGCGGCCGGCATTCGGCGCATTCTCCGTACTTAGCTAGAACAAGTACTTAGCAAGAACCAATTCACTCGCTGTGAGGAGGAAAATTCTAGTGTCCGGCTGCTCTGGTAGGTAGCTATTCGCGGTTTTCTCCAACAACACCAGGAAAATGACACGTCAGCTCCCCAACCAACGCGCCTCAGCCGCGCGCCATCTTTCCTTCCCCTCCATTGCCCTATCGCCAGTCTTCCTCTTACACACTTACATGCACTGCACTGCAAAACGTACCGAGGGGCTAGTCTGGGGCTCAAGAGCTTGTGCCGGCGGTGGTGCCCTGGTGAAAAAGATACGTGAAAGGGGAAATCAGGTGACAACCGTCGTGTAGGTTGGCACTGGATCTCGCCATTGAGCGATGGAAGCTCTCCGCCACTTTCCGGGCCTCGTTTAATGACCATAGCAGTTGACGTGCCCGAGAGCGCCTCCTTCGAAGGCAGTATGATCGTTCTGCGAGAGCAGAGCGCGCGCGTGCGGTGGCTTACTTGCTGCGCCCGGGGGAGGGGCGCGCGGGCGCGCGGGCGCGAGGGAAGCGCAGGGACAGCTGCGCAGCGCAGCCTCGGGCGCCGGGGGACGCAGCGGGCGGGCGAGGCGGCGTCGCCCGGCAGCGACGCCCGTTGTTGCCCTCCCACAGCCCGCTGCCCGCCCCGCCACCACTATACAAGGACGAAAAGCTGCCACGTCATACAGACATTTTGCTCCTTTTTAATGATGACACATTCCACAGTAAGCGGCTCTTTTCACATTTGATGGAGGCATTTTTTTACTTTCTCGCCCTTCTAAGAAAGAAAGTATTGAAATCGTTTACCGGATATTTCGATACAAAAACTCTTCTTGTTGGATTCTGGAAACGATTTAGAAAGGTTGATAGGACTTGTTCCTATATATGGTAAATTACTTCCTCTAACACTTGCGATAACAATTGTCCTCTGACACTTGTGGTGTCAGAATCCATGTTCCCGATACCTAAAAATGGATTGATGTCAAAAATTATGTCTGTCCGTCCGCCTGCAGTCATCGCCAGCGCCTACACCGTACAACCAATTTTCCCCCAAACAGACCATTCCCATTAAACTTATAGCAATTCTAGACCCTCTTATTTTGAAAAGGATATTTTAATTTTTGAGGGTACTTTTTAAATCTTCATGTACATTTTCAAAATTTTCTCAAAAATGGCTCCAAGTATTCTAATGATACTTTGTCCTTTGAAAGTGTAAAAGGCACTTTAAAGAATGGCCCAGGTCTCCTTTTAGTTGAATTGTCTAAATTTCAGAAAATTACAAATTTAGGAATAATACGAGAAATATATGATGTCATAGCAACACTAGTTACATGTGTGGTGGATTCTTTATTGTTCTTAAAATTTATCATAATTTATTGTTTGTTGCCTCTAAATCTAAAATATTTCTACTTTTTTCCATTTATTTAGTTTTGCTGAAACGTTGATAAATTCTATTGAAATAATTGTTTTAAGTTTATGTTTTGTTTTGTTATGTTAAGTTTATGTTTTGAAGTATACTTACGGACGGACGTTTTGTAGAAGCATACAAAAACGATCTTTCTTGCTCTATAGTAGTTTAATTGTACTTATGTGTTGTCTGTGCTTTTTGGTATTTATCTTTAGAGCAATATAATAATAACAATAATAATAATAATAATAATAATAATAATAATAATAATAATAATAATAATAATGTCTGGGTCGAGGAGGCTGCATGTTCGAGTCCTGCATAGACATGGTCATATTTGTGATTGGCCCTTTACCCCTCATCATCATTCTATCATCTCATAATTCATTATTCAAGGCATAACAACCTTGTTATACTGAGGGATACAGTTGAAAAGCTGAATCTGGAAAAACTACACACATTAATCGTGTAGCGTGCACAGTAATGACCTATAAGCCAATAATAATAATGCTAATAATAATAATAATAATAATAATAATAATAATAATAATAATAATAATAATAATAATAATGTTCTCAATAGTTATTAATTTCAGTTTCAAAAAATACTACTCAACAACTACTTTTTAACTTATTTTGTTATAATATATTTATCAATTAATGCGCTTATAAACTGTACAATGGCAACGGTTATATGTTGACATTAAAATTAGTGATTGTGTGTACGCTAATGTATTCAAAGCCGACTAAAGTAATTAATGATGGAAACGCTTCAGCTGTTCTCAGATAATGTACCCTTGGAGTACTAGAGAGGAATAAATATTTTTAGCCAAATTGTTAGAGCGTGCAGATGATCGAGTACCAATTTACTTTTATTTAATAAGTACGATTAAATGATTGAATTATTGATTCATGTATCCGTTCGCATCCACAGCTATGGTTGTCAGTTCCAGTAGTGATGTGGGAGGGGCAGAGTTGCTCCCTCATTGGATGATGAGATCCGGCGCCGTACTACACTTAGGCGTACGGGGAATTTCTGCGTACAGCATCAGTTCCTCTGGGACCACCACAGCCGACAAGCTCCAGGCTCTCGACTAGCCACACAACAGGTGTGAAAGAGGAGAGGATAGTACAACAAAGAGGAGGTACTCGCGTTGTACTATTGGAGGCATTCGCGTGTGTTGGTCGGAGAATCCATCAAAAACTACCGATCAGAGCTCCAAACAGCAGAGGCTGAATTCGATCTACCTTGATAAACAGTGTCGAAAATCCGCCTCTGTCGGCTCCCGAACCCTGGTACCTGCCGATCAGGTTCGCTACAAAAATGTCGACAATGCTGACTGATCTAAACCCATCCGGGAGTACGATTAGGAAGTTACTAAATAGGCGGAAAACGGGATGTTTTTTATATTTTGTTCAGTGGAGTATAACAGGGCTGCTCAGGTGCATCAGTTGGAGCCTGACTGCAGGCGCTGCTCCAATGCATTTTGCCCGCGTACCTTTCACGCGACTAGAGCCGATGGCGCCCGAGCCATTGGGCTGACTCGCCAAGCAGCGAGCGGCACCGATGGTCACGAGGCCCTGGGCCAGACCGACACTTGAGCAGCCTTGCTTTGGAACATGAAATGTAATAGTAATAATAATGTAAATAGTTGAAATGTTATTACATGTAATTATATTTCTGTACGTAACAAATTTAATTTTAAATGTTGAATTAAACAAATTATCGTACATTTTTATATTACATTTATGGAAAAAAGAAATGTTACTCAAATATCTTATTTACATATTCAAATAATGCTTTATTGTCTTAAAAAAATATTTTTCGTGAAGGCCAATATATGGAAGTGTAGTGAATCCTGCTTTAGCCGGTCACTCATGGTTCTGGAGACAAAATGGTCGTACGTCCTCTTGGCTGCTTCATGGAGGTTATGAGAAATGTGAAGCGGTCATCTGGCTTAAATTTCTCTTTGCAAACGAGCTAACTGATAACATATGACGTTATTTGCTTGATAACACGTTTTTAATTATTCTTAATCTACAATATACCGAAAGCTTGTTTACTTGTGTGCACTTGATCACAAAATCATTTACATCCTGGTATTTGCACCACTTTTTACATCTCTGGTATTTACTTCCCATTTACGGACGTAATTCCCAACTAGACTTGAAGCTGTAATTATCCTTCATTCAGGAAATCTCAGATCATTAATAATTTTTTTATTCCTATCTGAATCAAGAATCAATTATCCCGCAAAATAAGTAACGCTAGGTATCACTGTTCTATGTCATCTGACATTGCGTCCCGACGCAAAAAGTTACGGAAAAAATAAAAAACAAACAGTAATATCCATACATCTCAAGCATTTCTTAGCGTAGAGATCAGAATCGCAATTTCGTCACCAAGTTGTGACCGTTTAATACAGGTCTAACTACACAATGCGCCCGGTCGCTGCCCGCAGGGCCAGGTGACTGCGTAAAAGATGGAATATTTACACCAAAGTTTGGGAAAATGAATCGGATCAGGAGGAAGATGGCCGCTAATGAGGGAAATATCCTTTCAGAAGGATTCACTGTGCATCCGCCTAGAAAAAGCTAAATATTTTATTCTTCACATAATAAACATATTGAATTGTCTTGTTGGTAATGGTCGCTTCCTGGGCTTGCAGAGTTCTAATGTAAAGTAAAGTAATACATTTATACATGTTTGAAACCCCTCGTGAGTGCAATGATACTGGAAAACAATTGTTTTTAATTGAGATCCAGTAAATACCACATGTGAATGTTTACAAAGAAACTAAATTTACATTTCAGAACAATATTCATGTTAAAAAGCTATACATAATATTTTTGAGCAATTATAAAGTAATATTAAGAAAGAAAAACAGGCGACGAGAAATAATAAAACCAAAGATTAGCGTGGAGAGAGGAAATATACGGAGTCGTCCCTGAGAGATAGTGTTTCGTCAAGATGATATTGACCAGATTGTAGATGACTTGTAGATGGAGTCAGCCTCAATACAGCACACGAAGAGCGCTCAGCCCACTTTGAAGATGGCCACCTTCTTGTAGATCTTGACGGGCCCGGGCTCCACGTAAACGGGGTGCACCGGCTGGTAGACGTAGGCGGGCTCGGGCTCGTGGCGCTGGTAGTAGGTGGGCGGCGGTGGGGGCGGGGC
>BOPP01000010.1:1815636-1843425 GCA_017312745.1 Gryllus bimaculatus | reverse complement strand
CTCCGCCTCCGCTCCGCTCAGCGCCGCCTCCGCCTCACTGCCTGCCTCAACAACACACACGACAGCGTTAACAACCAGAAACAAGATTTAACACGTCCCATGCAAGGCAAGGGCCCACCGCTTACATTTCCATTTTCCAACAATTCTGACCTTTTTGATAAATTAATAAATTGATATAACTAATAATAAACATGTACTTTCATTTACACAAAAACATTATTCAACTTCTGGCTCTTTATATGGAAAAGAAATGAAAAGAGAAGCACGATGAACGATAGTAATGTATTTAACTTCACTATTCTTACAACTAAAGTGCTACAAATGTTTCCAAAATGTATTCTGAATGTTCAGTTTTCGATAAAATAATCCTAATTTTTCCACAAGGGATGAAGCAATGATAGCTCATATTAATGCAAACACTTGTGATAAATTGAATCACATTATCAAGTAGCACATCGTAAATAATTTCAATGATTGCCACCTCTCTAAAAAATTGAAACAAAAACAAACATTCATCGGAGGACCAATGAGTCCTCGGCCTGGTAATACTAGATTATAAACAACCACATTATTATTATTATTATTATTATTATTATTATTAATTTGTTAATAATAATATATTCACTAGTTTAATAATGATACAAAATATTAATAAATATATTTGTATACTTTTTAAACCACCTATAACATAGTTATAAAATGGAAAAGATAATTATTTAAAATGACTTTTGTATATATTGTATTTAATATTTTAACTTTTAACGTGGAAACTTTATGAAGATGCGCAAATGCAGATTCGAAAATTAAAGCTATCGGTATGGATCAGTATAATTTTAACGTTTGTTAAACCATACTATGAGAAATAAATCGCGACCATCATTCTAACAGACGTATTCTAACAGATATACCTGTTAGAATAATGGTCATAATTTATTTCTCGTACTATCGGTATGGAATTGCAGGGTCTGTTTGACTACGTACATGGAATGAAAACCATAACATTTGTTGCTGTAAATGATATAAAAATAATGATAATAGCGAGGACTGGCACGGTATTCGTTTTTTATTCCAGATTTTATTTACTTACTTATTACTATTTATTTATTTATTTACTCCTTGCTGGCCCAGATTGCGCGAGTTACGGAGGTTCGGTTTCAGTCGACAGCGACATGGAAGTGCGAGTCAGCGGCAGCGAAATCTCCGTCTGTCCGTGCGTCCGGCCGTCTTTGAGCAGCACGAGCGCTCAAATCGATGACAAGGCTTTCTCCAAAGCTGATATACTTCCACAGATTCTTCTGATGTCGCAGTCCCTCAAATTTGAAACATATTTTATTTTTGGGGCTCATTTTACATGAAGCCTTTCCGACATTTGGATATTTTCTTAAACGATTGAATTTGTTTAAAATTACTTTTAACTCGAAAGAAGAAAGGAACGCGTATTAACTGTTCAGCTCTGAATTCACTGACATTTTTGATTTTTTTAAAATTGCAAACGTTCATACTTTTTCAACAACCTCCACAAATTACATTTTTAAGATACTTATTCTTCATGTGTTCTTCAAAATAGTCCGGTATAATTTTCAAAATGGTCGTTTTGGCGTAATATTTGAGTGAAATGAAGCGTTTTTTTAAGAAGTCAAATATTTGCTTAGAAACGCCTTCAGATTTTCCTTTATTTCTTTGCACAAATAGATCAAAGTTTTTTGTAGATGGTACGATCACTGAGAGTTTTGGAATTTTGGCAACTGCAAAAGTTCAATTTTGTCAACCTTCTTTTCACAATTAATACTGGGCTGAAATATCGTATATAATCCAATCCTTTCGTGAATGTTCGTATATTTCTTTTCAAAAAACTAGTCGTTTTCGGGGTATAAAGTGAAAAATTCAAATGTTTTTCTTTGCTACCTTACGCTGTTGATATTTAAGCAAAAGATTTCTTTTTCAATGCGATATATTTGTTAATATTAAATATTTAAATCATACACATATTTTTTTATAAGTAGTTATCGCGATTTTTAAGATTGAGTTCTTACGTGAAAACGAGAATTTATTAGGAATCATTATCATTTACATATGCTTAGAGTAACGTTACAACGCATTAAACGAGCGATTTTGACGAATCTTGCAGTATTTTATTTCAAAATAATAATAGTAATAATAATAATAATAATAATAATAATAATAATAATAATAATAATAACAAATACACATTATTAAGAATCTTGATCCATTTGCATTTGTTTCTGTCATCACTAATAGGGGAGCGGTGTTGCGAAACGAATCTACCTCTCGAACCAAGGGAACAGTTCGGCAGCGTACACTGACATTGATTTGCAGCCTCCAGTACCCATCGCCACCGTCACCGCCTTGTGTAATTACAGATAATAATTTTATTAATTGGTAAAATACGAATTGCTCAGCGTTGGAAGGTTCATGTATATGAAAACATGAAATACATGGATACACTGAATGAAAGAAAGCTATTTTCACTTAAAAATCTGAAATTAAATAAAAATAAGGGATTTTACGCGCTGTTTGTTTAAGAGATTTTTAAATAAAAGCTGTGGTGCAACTAAGATAATTTGTAACATTATAATATAGCGTAACCGTTTCCAATATTACGAGACAGAACGTGATGTTTTAGCATCTGTAGACACTTTCTCGAAAACATAGAATACATACGTCTTAGAAAAAAATGTTACTAATTTCTAGGGCATGTGTATGAGGTGATGTTAATTTTCTATAAAGGAACATATGGTGGGGTATATATAAGAGAGTACCATACATACATTTGTCTCTTAATGGCAGGCAATCTATCAAACATTCAGTTCCCGTTCTATCGCAGTCAAATAGATAGAATACATGGCAAACGTCAGTGCATACTAGATTACGGGGACAACTGTCGTAACATCATTTTGACACATGTTCCCACCACATGATAATCAAACAATGATCATTTATGTTTCCTCTGCATGCCCCAATAGTTTGCAATATTTATTCCGAGAATCTATAGAGAATGGCAAAGGAAAATGCAGAATTGCCAACAGAATGGCAAGTTTTGTGATCTGCTGAAACATAAAAAGTTTTTTTTCTTTTTCTTCCTAGATGCGCAATAAGTAACATTATTATATAAGTAACATAAGTATATTATTATTATTATTATTATTATTATTATTATTATTATTTGATAATTGAGGTTGGAACTAGTTGTCAATGCTGACTACACTAACAATACGATTGGGGGCAAATGTTGAGTGAAGGAAGGACGCACAGGCGAGAAAATATCTTAACACAAGCCGTGCACACGCCGCCGGTTTGGATGGCGCATGGGCGATAGCCTACTGCGCCAATTTAATTCTATTATACAAAATAATACAGTTCAATTTTCAATATTTTCTTCGTAATCTTACAGATTCAATACAAACTTAATGAAAAAAATATTTCCATTTATTGTAACAACTTATAAGGTTTTGGAATTATTTATGTTTTAAAACGGCTTAATTAGATAATATTTTAATGTTTTAGTATAAGACTAAAAAAAGAAATATTTCAACAAATGTTAAAATATGTAAAAAATAATGTTTCGTATCACTAAACAAATAACCCCCTCTCCCTACGTAACGCTGCATCAACCCCGTTCTCTTCAGCGTTATGTAATTTATGGCCGACCCCTGAACAATTTTCGCATATATGAATTGTTTTCAAGTAAGTTTGAACTAAAGAAGGAAGTTTGAACTAAAGAACACGCAAAGAATATGCACAAAAATGCACATAGCACATGTGCATTAAAACAAATGCTAAATGCAGAAATGCACCATTCCAAATTAGTTCCGAACATTCAACTACATTTGATTATTTCCTGGTTTCCTTAAAATAGCCCTAATTTTCTCCACTAATTTTTGAAGAGATGAAAACTTCACAAACAGTTCAATTTGTGTTCACTTCTACTTCTGTAATTGCTCTATTAATCGTTTTGTTAGTGAATCTAGCGTTGCATGCGAATCTAACATTAAGAGGTAACTGTTTTATATGTTTATGGGAATAAGGTGTTAGTTAATTGGAATAAGTACAAGTTGTGGGACACATTCATTTGAAACGGCCCCACTTATATACGAATGTAAAAGTGCGAAGTCGAACATAACGTTCATTCATTCTCTAGCATTACTCACAGTTTTGTTTTCTCTACATTCACTTGAAATTCAAGTTCAATAAGTTCCGGGGGTTTCAACAAACGGCATAACGTCTATCTGTCAGTCTGTTGCTAAAAGTAGCGGGTAAAACGTTCAGCCAATTTTCTCTAAAATTGATATTTACCTATCAATGTGTACAAACTCGATTAGCAGGAGGTGGTGATTAACATCGATGAAGAAATTGATACTTTATTTGTGAATCACTGCTTTGATTTGCTAATACTGTACGCGTTCTTATACACTATAGTTCTTAATTTCAAGAGTGGAAGAGTATCTATAATTTTTATTGCACATTAATGTTTTTGGAAACTTGCTGATATTCTGATCACATTAAGGGTATTGTGTGTCTCAAATGAATAATTAAATTAAATAAAAAGTCCCAAGTTGAATATAGATAGTTATCAAAGAAACAATTTCGTTCTTTTATAAATATAAATTTAATTATTAGAAGGTATCTCCGTCACCAGCGATCTTATTAAAAATAATATGAATGGGTGAAAACCAGAATGGTATAAGTGACATTTTATAAATTCTGAGAAATCTGTTTATTTTGGTTTATTGAGTCCAAAAAAGAAAAAAAAAAGAACCAGTAAGAACGGTATGTGACGTAAGGGGGTAAAGACTATCTGCGCACGTTTTCTTGAGTTCCAGAATCCCTTCCCCTCATTTTAACTAGAAATAGTTGAAAGAAAGGGAAAAGGTTTAACATAAATAAATAAAAATAAGTTTTAGAAATCGCAAGATTTAAAAAATACTCATTTTTTTCTGAGTTAAGGGAAACTTATTTGCGTCGCTACACGAATTGCAAGTATGATTTTTCTGCATTGCTAACAAAATAGCAACTTGCCCTTACCTTTACTCTTACCATTACAATCAAAAAGAGAGTTGTGAGTGTGCATAGTGAAGCTACACATTAAAGTCAATTTCACTGTACGTGGTGCTTTGTTTCATCATTAAAAGTACGGCATTTTAATTGTTCATTAAAACCACGAAAATACATTGCCACTGAAATATAGCTTAAAATAAACAATTTTTTTTCAGAATTTGTGAAATTTCACTTATATTGTTCTGGTTTTTCACCTATTCATATATGTTGAAGCAGATTTTAATCATAACGTTTCGACAATTTTTTCGTTGTCTTTCACATGTGCTGAAGTTAACCAGCATTTATAAAATAAAATCCAACTTTTTCAATAAATACATCTATAAAATTAGGTAAGTGTACATTAAACCAAAATTAGGCCCACTTGCCCTTCCCTTTCAAATGGTTTTGATTAAAATGGGCTTCGACTAATATAGGTATCTGTGCTTTTATGCGATATATAAAATAAACTGTTTCTTTAACAACTGTCTGTAATCAACTTATGACCTTTTATTTAATTTGAAAAATCAATAGACTGATTATGTAAATACAATATTAGTAATTACTTTCATTTTTTATAAGTTTTGAAATGTTCTCTTTCTTGTGAGATAGTTTGGTTTTAAAACATTTTCCAGAAAGTACTTTTAGTAGAACAAGAAGAAAAATAAGAAGATTGAAAATTCTCTTTATTGAGACATTTCCCCCCAAATCATCAAATTTTAACTTAATTTTGGAAGTCATGGTGCGACCTAGAATGTTGAAATGATGCAGTAAGAAACAATGTATTGCTGACCGAAATTTTCCAATCCTCAAATATGAAGTAAGTTATTATTACAAATATTCAAAGTTGAAATCTCAAAGGGTTTTTGAACACTAATTTTTTCGGCGGCTTTGCTGCATATTTGTGCATGTAAGCTAAGCTTCATAAGTTTATCTTATTGCTAAAAGAATTCCAAGAACTCCAAAAGTTGCGAAAAGTCTGACAGTCAATGGTACAATGACGCTGCTCGGAGTCAAACAGCTAGTACGCCTCTGACGCTACATCATTTCGAAAGTTCTTTCCAGGAAAGAGGAACTCGGCATACAAAATTGTATCCAAAACCAAATTTGTTTCGCGGGGAGTTCTTCAGAATTAAACCACAATTTATGGAAAGATCAAGTATGTTTCTACTACAAGTGGTTTAAGAAAAGAAATTGATAACACATCAATGATTACCATCCATTTAAAGAAAAAACAACGCAATTTGAGTAGAAGGCTCAAACAGCTGTATCTAATCTAATATGCAAATGCAATACATTTACATTTGCATATAATATGGATATGTAAATTAAATAATTAACTATAATTTTAAAAATTGTCAGGCTTGTAGACTAAATATTTTTCGCATAAATACTTTTCATACATTTTGATATCAATAATAATAAAGTTTCAAATATGAAACTATTTGTGAATTCTTTTGTACACTGTTGTACACAAGTAGTAACCTATAGCTTTAACACGTAACATTAGTTGACATTTTGGTGCAGAGATATGTTTCTATATTTTTTTTAAAGTACAAATTGCAAAATTGTTAAGAGCTTTGAATAAGCTACATTGAATTTTGCCAATTTTACTTCATGTTTATGGATCGATTGAGAGATGACAGAAACCTAATTAAGACCAAATTCAAATGCAGTTTTCTGCCCTCTGAGAACGGGGTTGACCCAAGCCGGTGGGTGGAAATACAATTATTTAGCAAAAGTATTTCGCGCAAAACGCGAAAGTTTTGTTTAACTGTATTATTTCTCGGTACTGAGCTCAATTTCTGATTGTTTTCCATCAGCGTCACATGTGTGTTGCGCTGTAATTTGACATTTGTTCGGTTGAAATCTGTAAACCAATTAGGAAATGAATTGGAAACGGCATTTGGATATTTCAACAGCACTCGCTGTAGAATCACGACCATGAATCGTCGAATGAAAGCTGGAGCGATATGACGCGACTGCCATTTTTCCTAACGACGCTCGAAACGACCTAACGACGGCGTGTGGACTCACCGTGCTCCCCCGCCGCCGCCGCCACCGCCGCCAGCGATAAGAGTGTCCAGAGGAGGCGCATGCTGCATGTGGTTGGGTGCGCATTAGGGCGGTGGGTATTTATACGGCGCGGGGTGAGGGGGGCGGCGTGATGCAAGGGTGTTTGAGCAGGCGGGCGGGGGGGCGGGCGGGGCGGGGCCGCGCCGGGCGGAAGACGCCTGCCTCTATCGGGGCGCGGAAGGGCGATGGATTTCCCCTCATTAAAGAGGGTCCAGCCCCGGGCGCGGGCGCCGCCGCATATAAGGCCCCGTGGGAGGCCGCAGCGCCACCCTCGTCCGGCAGCTGGATCCAGGCAGCCCCGCCATGACCGCCCTGGCGCTGTGCTATCTGGCCCTCGTCGCCTCAGGTGAGACACCCACTCTTCCTTTTCGAACTTGTCCCTAACACCACTTTTCATATTAATACTCTTAGTACTATTTACTGAATTAACGGACGACATTAAGGTTAAAGAAGTAGTTGGAAATTTGTTTTAATAACATTTATGCAATCCACTAGAGAACAATTTTCATTGAATTAGGTGAAAATACATTCTAAAAGGAATATGTATTTAGTTCAAAATTTCATTATTATAATTAACAGAGTTATTTCCGTTATATTGCAGTTATACATTACATATCTGATTGTTTCATTTAATGCATTTATTACCTTTTACTCTTTCAACTACTAGTTCGTGCTTACGTAAAGTAAGTTATGTATGTAAAGTAAAGTATGTAAAGTAAGTATTGTAATGCAGCGAAAATTGGCGATTTTTTTCACGTAAAACTAAATTGGTAGGTGCTATTACCGAAATTTTTTTACATAATTTTTACTCCTATGTGTAATAAATTACTTTCTCTAATGCGTTCTGTTGTCAGAATTCTCGTTTCAAGGGTCCTTGATAGAGACAAAAATCATTTACGGCCAAACGTCCGCCAGACCTTGTGACTAGTTCGAATTCGAGTTCATAGATTTTTTTCTAAAACTGATATTCGTCTATCAATTTTGCCGAACTCAACGCCCTGCAAATTTGAAAAGGATATTTTGATCTTTGGAAGTACTTTACATGAAATCTGTACAACAATATCAGCTTTTTTTCAAAAAAGACCCCAAATGTTTAATTTTTTCTCGGATGAAACAAAATACACTTATAAAAACGTAGTAGATCCGATTTTTGTTGAATTCTCTGCGATTTTAACAAGTACAAAAGTTTAATATTTTCCGCAACTTCCCACTAGTACGGTATTGGAAATACGGGTTTCGTTTCCCTATTGAAGCTGTTTTTGGACTTGTAAAAAGTCATATTTAAAAGTGTTTAAAATCACGAGTAGTTTTTGTATAATTTTACGTCAAATGTAGGCAAATTCGAAAACAACATTTTCTTGATTTTTTCAAGATTTTCTTGTTGACTGGACAATGTACAAACAGGAGGTAACGCTTATTGTTCTGTAACATATCATTTTGCATGTAGATTACTACGTGACTACAATATTTCGTTTTCCCTGATTATGGCCCCAACTTGTTTAAGGGCTAAAAGATCGGTAGTATTCACTATTTTACAACCTTTTATTGATTGTCAATGTCTGTTAAAAATGGTCAGCATTTGTTATTCATTGTAAGAATAACATGCTAAACCTAAGAACGTGAGCTCAATTCCCAAGGAAAGAAAAGTATTTGCTGGTTGAAAGCGCTTAAGTAGGTTCAAGTAGTATTATAAAATTGCATAGCCATTACAAATACTTACGAGCACCACTAGTTTTCAAATGTCTTTATTTAAACTTGCGGATTTACCAGTGTAAATTGAATATTTTAGTAAGGAAGGGAATTTAAAAAAAATAATTTATAGCTAAATATAATACGTTACATTTCACTTGTGCTAAACGCTTCCACGTGGTAATATTTGGAAAATTTAATATTTCGATCTTGCCCTGTTCAAATCATTTCACCTGTTATAACAAATCAGCATTGACCAATGCCCTCGAGAGCAACGCAACTGGTGTGAGAACTGCGATAACCAAACGACTACAAACTGCGCCAACTTGTAAAATATCTGCTGTTTGCCACTGGAGGTAGGTTATGTTACTTTCAGTTCCACGAAAGAGTACACATTAAGAGAGCATCTGTGTGGATGGTCGACGGAAGCTCACTTCCAGATGAGTGTCAGAAGAACCCTCCCTTGTGTACTGTCACCGGCCCTTTGAGTTAATTCTAGGACACACTTATTTCATGAAACGTTTCGTAATATATTTTATGCCCGTTTTATAAAACTCATTTTATAAAAATTCTCAGCGTGTGCAACATGACGTATTTAATAAATTTTGTTTCAATGGAAATGTTAAATGATAAAGAATACGTACGGTTCAGAACAAATTTTAATGAATCTGAGTTTGTGGGAATGGAAATGTAATGGAAATGCATTGCATCTTAAGTGTCATTGTTCTAAAATATTCGTTTCAAAGCATATTAAAAATTAAGCATTTCATGTTGAGCATTGCTATGTTATCTCTGGAGACATTTATTTTAATTAATAATATTAATTTTTAATAACAAATAGTTGTAATATTGTAATACGATACTATATTCGATTCTTGAGTACATTATATGTACAAACAATTTGCAGGACTTTTTTCAGACAATTCTTGTAACTCATAAATTTGTAGCTGTTTAGAAAAACAACCAAAAGCTCACCAAACGTTTTTATTCTTCTCCTATGAGGACGGCTTAACTTCCTGGAAGGGGGATGATAGGTTTCGGAGGATGGCGACAGCGACGTGTGTAGGTCAAGAGCAGAGGAATGCAGTTGCACAGTCGCGCTGCTTTCCTGCGGCCGCGCGGAGAAGACAATTGCGCAACTGGGGCCGCGCGCCGCCGCCGCCGCCCGAAAGCTCTCGACGCGGGCTTCCCTAGTGACATCTCAAGCAATTACGGCGAACTTGAAAAGAATATTGGAAAGATCTGAATTCTAGAGATCCGAAATATTTGAGAATTTCTCACGTTCTTACAATTTTATCGATTTTCGCGAACGCACATTCTCGCAATTTAATTAACCCTAAAAACAAGGGGAATATTTAAGAATCCAATCATTTTATAGATGCTGTATCGAAGTAAAATATTCAGATCCCTCGAAGCCGGTGATAAATTTAGCTGCGCAAACTACGAGTATGTAAACTGCCGTTCAGCGGAATTTTCGCCTCTGTGTAGGAAAGGGGGGGTGGAATTGAATTTGTTTTAGATACTTCCTAATATAAAACATTAGATCTATTTTAAATTATTAGCAAATATGAAAACTGCATAAGTCTCATTTCATGACAGATAGGTAGCATTAAGATTTAATTTCAACGAAATACCTCAAGGTTTATTATGTGCATCTAATTAAAACGAACATTAATTTTCAAGTCAACTTTTTAATTAATGTGCAATCTATTCGAACTTCAAAAAATAATTATAGTTCATTCTGCTATCGTAACAAATGAGGAAATGAGACCATTAACAAGTTTATCGTACAACAGAGCACTTTTAAAAAAGATAAATAAAAACGGCGGCAGCGTTCAAAATTACAATAAGTTTAATTTGTTCAAAGAATTGTCGATCCGACTGGAATTCCAACCCCGGTCTCCTGATTTAGACCCAGTCGCTCTAACCACTAAGTTACCGAGACAGCCAATTCCGTAATTACGTTGTTAGGCTTGATATATTGCCCGGTATGACGAGAGAAAGACTGCCATTGTGCCATTTCTGAAGCGTGAGCGCGGGGGCAGGTGCCTCACGCGCTGTGTTTGTGCTCTGTTTGCGCGGCGCGGCGGCTGGCGCGGGGAAAGCGAATGGGGAGGGGCCAGGCGACCCACATTTCCGGGAGGGGCTTCCCTCCAAAATAAACTCTAGGTCACTGGAAGGTTCTTCTGTGACGTCGTTTATAAACTTTTTCCCCCTGGAGAAGTTTCGTTTATTTCTGATGGAATGATTGTTAGTGATTCCGAGGGCGTCAACTCATAATGTCATTAGTCTCGTAAGTATAGTGCATTATTTTCCTCGGGAGCTGGCGCAGGTCTTCCCGCTGGACGACGAGATCCAGCTCCGACCTACTCTCGGCTAGCGGAGTTTTCTCCAAGCAGGTATCTCCCACACTGCCCCGGTCGGACAATTGGTAGTGTAGAACATGTTAGTGTAAGTGTATGTATGTAAGGGGTGACGATAGGACAAGGAAAAGGAAGGAAAGAACGCTCCCGGTCCATGGCCCGTTTGTTAGGGTACTACTCCGGCATTCGCCTTGTGTTGATTGAAGAAACTAAAGATCAGAGGAGCCGGCCGCTAGAATTCTCCTGCAGACACATACATTCATTCATTCTTGGATTTTGAGCTTACAAGTTTCGATATTGAAAACTGTTGCAGGACCGTTACTTAATTTACGCACAAATGCTCTCAATAGCGGTGTTGAAGAGCCAGGATATTTGAAGCAAACTATGGAATTCCAGAAAGGCCGCTCTATTAGAAACAAAGAACATTATGCTTGTTTTTTCGTATAATATTTCTCTTTACAAGTACATGATCATTAAGAGCAATGTAGAAACTAAATTTTAAATTTAATACGTATACGAATTGCATTATAAAGAATACGATCAAGTCTATGTCTGCAATAGTTTCATTTTAAAAGAGCAACTTCTTTATAATGTTATACTTTATTGCATGCCTGAAAGTTTGCAATTTGCTCCTACATCGCATGTTTTCTAAAAGCCTTAACGATCGATTGATTAATACTTTCGTGCTCCAGGTGCCTCAATTGATATGGCGAGTACGTGAATGGTTTAACGATTAGAATTCAGAAATCTTAGTATCTTATTGCGTGATATTACGCACCACAACTGGCCTCTGGCTAAGGTTAGAAACCATTCTTCTCTTAGCGACTAGCAAAACATTATGATCGTAGTGCATATACCAACATATTATTAAAAATATTTATTTTCTGCATTTATGTTATATTAATCTCTACCAAACTTTGCAAGGACACTGCGACATTCCTGAAGAAGAACATGTGCAAATTGCGTATTTACTCATACACTACTTTTTGTGGTACGTGTGGTATGTGTGTTTAATGTTGTTGAATTCCATTTTATTAGTATCGATTTGCCTTTCATGGCTATCAAGTCCTCACATTTTACTTGGCATTCAATGTAAACATTGTTTCTCAAATATTCTTGAATGGAAAGTTTGGTCGTTTACCTCCCTTTGACTCACTTCCTCTGACCACTTGACCAGACAGCGAACACAAACTAGTGATGCTACAACAACACAAACGTTCTGGCATCATCTCTAAATTATTCAAAAAGTTTTACATGACCTTTTGAATATTTGAATAGAATGTTTTAAAATAGTGTTTATTTATCACATAAATCTGCAAGTTTTGTAATGCTACATGTCTGCAGTCTTCACACAAAATACAGAGTTTACTGAAAATGCGAATGGCGCCAATTTTTCCGTTCTTTGATATGAGCGTGGAGAAAAATTTAAAGAATATTTTGAGAAAATAATTGTTTAAATATTGCCTAAATATCACGCAAAATTACGGGAAAACGGTTCCTATTTTCGAAAAATTACCTTATTGGCTATAATAATCGTGGCCTTAATCAAAGATCTTTCAACAACATATTTTAATATAATTAGCGAAATAAATTAACGAAAATGACGAAGAGAAAGATTTTGAAACAATCTCCCTTCATTATTACGATGTAGAAAAACGTATTTTGATTCGTAACGGATTTTGACTACACAATGTTTTACAGTAATTAATATACTATACATAGGAACAAGATCTATCCAACTTTTCTGTATCAGGAACTTTTCTGCATTAAATGATTTTCTGTCGAAAATTTGGCGTTTCCGGCGCACACTTAAAATACTTTATTTTCTTAGGAAGAAAGGGTGAAAAAATAAAAAAAAGTAATTCGTGTACGTTTTGAAAAATTGAAAGAAAACACTAGATTATCACAATTCCGGCTCTTCCATGCACATATGGGTGTCGAATTTGCACTAGTGCCTGACTGTAGCAAAGATTTCAAATAAGTTTAAATAACTTGATTTCATATACGTAATACTTTATTTATATTCAAAGATGCTATTCATTAATTTTTATAAAAAATGTTTTGCTTGTTCAAAATTGTATTTATTAGATATGGCTTTTTGAGAATTTGTTTTCAATAATTTGAAGATTTTGTATTTTAGATTTAACTGTGTTTGACCATACTGGACTAGCTTATGTTATAGTAGATCTAATAATTGACGTGCATATTAATTTAGGAGTATTAATACGAAGAGCTGAGATATTATTTATAAGAGAATTAAGTTTGTGTATTTTAATAGTGGTTTTTGTATAACATTAATATGAGTATTCCAGTGCAGTTTGGTGTCCAATTGGAGACCTAAATATTTAAAAGATGAATAGGAAGAAAGCCGACTATTATGAATGAGGAGAGGAACCATTGGCCTACACAACTTAAATATTTGGGCTTCGCACTTATCCGTATTAGTTTCTATTCTCTAATTGTCGGCCCAAACTGTACAACGATTAAGATCTTTTGAAATTTATTTCTTGCAAGGTGAATATTAGCGTGTGAATCATATCTGAGTGCTGATCATATGCAAAGATGCCTAAATTAGAAGAAACGAATTTTGAAATGTCGGATAGATAAATAATGAATATTCTATATTTATTTGATGAGAAGGAGATGAACCTTGAGGGAGCCCGTCGACATTTCTGCTTGTCTGATTAGAAGCAGGATATTATTTGACCACTGATGATTAGCGATTAGCAGCGTTACGTTTAGTGAAGAAATACCTCAAAATGGACTTCATGCCATGTTATACAAATCATTTGGTATTATACGTAAAAAAATATAAAGAAAAAATGAATACTGTTATTGAGGAAATGTTTCTCATTTCCCATATTTCACTGACAATAGTGAAACACGCGAAAACTACTAATATTTTCAAAAAGGGTCATAACATAAATGGAAGAAATAATCGTGGAGAACAAATTTCAAGAAAACAAACACTTCCTTCTATAATGTAGTTGTTCGAGGAGGGTAAAAAAGTCAATCTTTTGCTTCTTTTTGAATATTCGAATAGAGATAACAGTGAAAACGGTCCTGATCTATCTTTATATGTCTATTTCAGTCTATTTCTACAAAAATTGTGAAAATTCAATGAATTCTTTCTAAAATCGTAGGCATTCACGTCAGGCCAGATGGATCGGGGAATATTCACTTCGGCAAAAATCCTACGAATAATTTAGGCGCTGGTGTCGATTGCACATAGAAGGACGGATATTTTCAAACAAACATCTTCTTAGATGCAGTAGAAAACGTAATTGTGGCTACGCTACGTATTCGAGGCAGTAATTTACTAAACACATGAGCAAGAAAAATCACCCTGTACTGTATTAGGAATCAATAACACGAGTTTTTCTATCGGAAACAACACTCTTTTCGGCCGGAATAGAGAAAGCTATGTAATCCCGAAATACCTACACAATAAAGAAAAAAATCAAAAACAAATTTTTTTTCAAGAATTACACTATTTTTTTTCTTCATCTACTTTGTTCAAATTCAAACAAATCTTTTAATTATATGGTGAGAGTTTGATTTCCCTTAAAAGAGAAATTTGTTTAGGATCTCATAATGTATTGGAACTTTGAGAGTTACAAGAATGTGAAAAAAAAATCGTTGAAATGATGTCTAAATGTCCCTCTTGTTCTTTGCAGCGGCCTCCGTGTTCGGAGCTGCGCTGACGGAGCACACCAACGCTCGCGACGACAGGATCAGTGACGTGGTCAAGAGGTTTGCTCCGTATGGTGGAGCATCAGCCGGTGCCCACGCTGGAGCAGAAGCTGGTGCTGGAGGCTTCGGAGGCTTCGGTGGAGCACATGCCGGAGCCCACGCTGGAGCAGAAGCTGGTGCTGGAGGTCATGGAGGCTTCGGCGGGGCACATGCCGGAGCCCATGCCGACGCTGGAGCATCCACATTCTCGCATTACGGCAAACGCTCCGTAGATTCAGACTCAGACAAAGAGATCGTCCACGTGAGCAAGAGGTTTGCTCCGTACGGTGGAGCCTCAGCCGGTGCCCACGCTGGGGCAGAAGCTGGTGCTGGAGGTTTCGGAGGATTCGGCGGAGCACATGCCGGGGCCCATGCTGGAGCTGAAGCTGGTGCTGGAGGTCATGGAGGCTTCGGGGGGGCACATGCCGGAGCCCATGCCGACGCCGGTGCATCCACATATTCGCATTACGGCAAACGCTCAGTAGATTCAGACTCAGACAAAGAGAACGAAGGTCAAATCATCCACGTGCAAAAGCGAGGCGTGGCACACGCTGGTGCTCATGCCCAAGCCAGTGCGAGTGCAGGAGCCCAGGGACATGGAGGCGGGTACGGTGGTGCCGGAGCTCATGCAAGCAGTCACGCTGGTGCTTCATCGCACGTCGGGCACCACCACGGCAAGAGGTTTGCTCCGTACGGCGGTGCTGGCGCCGGGGCCCACGCTGAAGCGGGAGCAGACGCAGGAATTCACGGAGGATTTGGAGGGGGCTTTGGAGAGGCCCACGCTGGAGCAGAAGCCGGTGCTGAAGGTTACGACGGCTTCGGCGGAGGACATGCCGGTGCTCATGCTGGAGCAGAAGCTGGTGCCGGAGGTCATGGAGGCTTCGGCGGAGGACATGCCGGTGCGCATGCTGGAGCAGACGCTGGTGCTGGAGGGTTCGGAGGCTTCGGCGAAGGACATGCCGGTGCCCATGCCGGAGCAGAAGCTGGCGCAGGAGGTCATGGAGGCTTCGGCGGAGGACATGCTGATGCCCATGCTGGAGCCGAGGCTGGCGCAGGATATGGAGGTCACGGAGGAGGTCACGGAGGAGGTCACGGAGGAGGTCACGGAGGAGGTTACGGAGAAGCAGGCGCACATGCCAGCGGCCATGCCGAGGGCGGATACCATGGAGGATACGACCACCACCATCATCATCACCACCATCACCATGGAAAGAGATTTGCTCCGTATGGTGGAGCCGCAGCCGGTGCTCATGCTGGAGCAGAAGCTGGTGCTGGAGGTTTCGGAGGCTTCGGCGGAGGACATGCCGGTGCCCATGCTGGAGCAGAAGCTGGTGCCGTAGGTATGGAGGCTACGGCGGAGGCATGCCGGGCCATGCTGGGCAGAGCTGTGTGGAGGTTTCGGAGGCTTCGGCGGAGGACATGCGGGTGCCCATGCTGGAGCAGAAGCTGGTGCCTAGGTCATGGAGGCTTGCGGCGGAGGACAATGCCGGTGCCCATGCTGGAGCAGACGCTGGTGCTGGAGGTTTCGGAGGCTTCGGCGGAGGACATGCCGGTGCCCATGCCTGGAGCAGAAAGCTGGTGCCCGTAGGTCATGGAGGCTTCGGGGAGGACATGCCGGTCCCATGCTGGAGCAGACGCTGGTGCTGGAGGTTGGAGGATTCGGCGGAGGAATGCGGTGGCCCATAGCTGGAGCAGAGCTGGTGCTGGAGGTCATGGAGGCTTCGGCGGAGGACATGCCGGTGCCCATCGTGGAAGCAGACGCTGGTGCGTGGAGGTTTCGGAGGCTTCGGCGGAGGACATGCGGTGCCCATGCTGGAGCAGAAGCTGGTGCGGGAGGTTTGGAGGTTCGGGCGGGAGGACATGCCGTGCATCTGAATGCTGGAGCAAGCTGGTGCTGGAGGATTGCTGTGGAGGCTTCGCGTGGAGCCATGCCGGCGCTCATGCTGAACGCAGGAGCATCCACATACTCGCATTACCGGCAAACGCTCCGTAGATTCAAGACTCAGACAAGAGATGTCACGTGAGCAGAAGGTTTGCTCCGTATGGTGGAGCCTCGCCGGTGCCCACGCTGGGGAGAAGCTGGTGCTGGAGGTTTTCGGAGGATTCGCGGAGCCATGCCGGTCCATAGCTGGAGCAGAACTGGTGCTGGAGTATGGAGGCTTCGGCGGGGCATGCGCGCCATGCGACGCTGGAGCATCACATTCTCGCATTATGGAAACGCTCAGTGTCCTGAGAATATGAGACAACAAAGGGTGGGAGCAGCACGCTCGGTGTTTGTTGGCAAAGGCAACAGCATCCGCCAACGCTCGTGGTTTGGGAGGTTTGGAGGCGGATGGAGTGGTGCCAATGCGCTGCCAACGCCAAATGCGGAAGGGGTTTGGGGGTTAGGCGGTGCTTGGTCATGCCTGGGCCAATGCTGCTGCCGAAGCATTGAGTGGTGCTGTCTGGGTGGGTACGGAGGTGCTTTGCTAACGCTGCGCTGACGGCAATTGCTGGAGGTGGTTTGGTCATGGATTCGGGGGAGCTATGCCTGCCCGCAATGCTGCATGCAAATGCTTTGAGGATTTAGGTTGGTTGGGTGGCGCAATGTGCTGCCACGCTGCAGCCATGCTGGAAGCGGATGGCTGGTGGTTTTGGAGGTGCATCTGCTAAGCGCTGCTGACGCATGTGGTGGAGGTAGGTTTTGGGTCATGATTCGGGGGCTAATTGCTGCGCAAATGCTGCGGCAAACGCGTGGGTGTTTAGGTGGTTGGGTGTGCGCCAATGCTTTTTAAACGAAATGAGGCATTGCAAATACTCTGCAGTTTCCGAGTTCTGATGGGAGATGTTGCTAATAAATATTAACAAGTAAATCAATGGTATTTCTAGTTTCCTTGAATGTATGTCAACCTCTTTTCGTGGTAATAATACGTCGGTAAGTAAGGCGATAGGTTTTTCATAGGACCCATGGGGGCGGCGAGTGCTGCTGTGCGTGCGGAGAGGGGGGCGTCTGAGCGCTCCGGCAGCGTTCCCCGCCCCTCCAGCGCCAACCCTATGTGGTGATGGAACGGGTTGTACGTTCCAGGGCGCATGTAATTCGCAATAATACAAACCTTCGGAGCTATATCCATTCCATGAACAAAGGGGGATGCTCCAAAACTAACGTGACGCGAGAGGTCCAACAGCGAAGAGACGCAATGATAAATTGTGCCAGATGTGTTTGCAGGTGGATTAGCTGAGAGAGGAAAGCGATGTTGAGGCGGGGAAGGGTGTGTCGGATTCTGCTTGGGAGTCTGTGGTGAAATGCTTTCATTTGGATCTGATCGTCAGTTTGAGAATGACAGGATCGTGGTGCTGGAGTGGGCCACTTTAGACGATGTGGCAAAGAATGAAGATTTGACATCAGCTTGCCGTTCTCAGGAACGTAGTGTCGTGTGACTCTTGTTAATCGTGATGGGTCTGCGGACCTAATATTTCGCGGTAGAATAGTGTATGAAAGTGAAATGGGTAGAATTGTAAGGTAGGGAGGGCAGGAGGATGACATGTAGTTTTAATCAAGAGAGCATGATTATATTACGCAAATTTGTAGTAGAAATACCATTTATTTAGGGTATGGTAAAATAATGCATAAGAGGGAACTGGCATACACATGAGTTGTACAAATATTAAATAACGGAAATGATGAAAAATGTCCAACTCAAACATGAAGTGGTTTTTCTTTATGTACATTGACCTAATAGCATAGTTTCCAAATAGAGTTATGGTGAATTTAAAAATTTTACATAAATTGATAAATGCTTCTTAATAAAGGAGTCATCATAGGTCAATTGTTTGAAAGTTAATTATAAAACAAATTCTTCTTCTTTCGTACATTATGATCGGGTTTGGAAGTGTTTGTTCTGTGACCGTTATTGCGAAACGTTTGGGCGCACCATGGCTTGTTGCTCTTTCTCTGCTTTTTTGGCACTCGTTGTTTTGAATTGGCCTCTGTTTTTTGCAGCTGGGTCGCCGCGGATGCTGTACGAGGGCTCCTTAGGCTCGGGATAGCGCTTTTGCCGGTTGCCGGCTCCTTGTTGCGCCACCAGCGCGCGGAGCGGCGAGGCCTGGGAAAGGGCAGCGTCCACGCGTTTTGGCTCCTCACTTCTTTTTGGGCTTTCGTTTCTGTTCTGGTGAAACTTTGGTCCTCCTGGCGTTAATTTTATAAGACTGTAAGCGTGTTTTCAATTTGGCTACTATCTGTTTTGTTTCTTTCTCTACGCGCTTTTTGGCCGCCTATTTGCATATTTTTGAGGGTATCCATCGCCGGTTCTTATATTTTACCACTACAGCTTAGTGTTACATCTAGTTATGCCTATATGTACTATCAGTGGTAATTTCTGCTGTTCGAATCTCTATAAAATTGGATTCGTTTCTTGTGGCATTTACGTTTCTTCAGGGTTTAGATTGTGTGGTTGATAGATCCCAGTGTAATTTTCTGATTCGTACCTAAAAATTATTTTTCGATTCTCCTCGCATCCAATGTTCCTCCCTGGAGGCGTTCGTCCTTGGGGCCTCGCCTTTCATTTCCGGCCTTTCCATAAACATGAAATTTGGAAGCGGGCGCGCCCGACGGGGCCGGCGTCCAGCTCATCCGGAGTGGGAGTCGAGGCCCGGCACCGCCCGCCTTGAAGGCGCTGGCTGCGCGGGCGAACGCATCGTCCGATGGCTGCGCGCGAAGGAGACAGAGCGCCTGGCGATCGCGGCGTTTTGTTAGAGATGTGGAGCGCTCTTCATTAGCAGTTTCTTCTACATTGTGCACTATAGGCCGATCGTACGGCATACAAAATTAACAGAAGGCCTGGCTGTTTGAAGCCCCTCGAGTTTCAACCAGCCTTGCTTCACGTCTGCACTTAGCTTTTTTTATTTTATTTTTTTATTATTTTTTCCCTGGCAGGGCCTTGGAAAACGATGTCATTTTCCGCTCATTTTCTTACATCCTTTTTAACGACTCCCGTCGGCGTAGTCACCGTCGCTCTCTCTTTTTCTTTTCGCGTCATCACTCTCCGCTTTTATATCGTCACCTGCACTGACAATAATCACTTTCGTCTCCGTGGTCTTCCTTGTAAAAATTAATTCTTTCCTTTCATCTACGTTGAGTTGCTGAGAATAGTTCGTCACGCGATCCGAGTTCTTGCTCGTTCAGTCTGAACCGAATTGTTCTCACGAAGGAACCTCCTCGCATCCTGTGTCCCGCTTTCGAATTCCTTATTTTTGAAGTCATAGGCCGACAAAGGTGGCTAGGGCATCGATTATGTCATGAGGAGCCTCTGACCGAAGACATTAGGTTGAGTCCGCACGGAATAAACGGGCCACGGACCGCGTGGATATTTCCTTCTCTTCTTTGTCTTCGCTCGCCCTTTCAAGCGCTAGACCTTCCATGCTTCCAAGACCGGGGGGGATAGTCGGAAGGTTTCGGTTGGTACCGGGTGAGAGCGGTGCACGCTGGATACTTGCTTGGGGAAATCCCCCTCGAAATCGTAGCACCGGGAGAAGATAGCTCATTTCATGCGATAAACCTGCACTAATCTTACGGGACCTATCACTTGCAGTTGACGCACCCGGGGAAATCACTCTTAAATATCATAGTTATATCATTCTTGCCGCTTCTACTGCCCATCGTTTCGTTTTCACTACGTTTCTGTTCCCCGCCCATCTGCTCTCCTCAAAGCGGCAGCTCTGTAATACTTCCGTGGGAGTTGCACCGCTCTCCACAGGGCCTAGATTAGTCTCTCCCCGCCCCCCCCCCCGATCGCGACGTGCGCGAAGCCTGCCCGGGCTGCGGTCTGTTACCCTTATAGCGGAACTCGTCCCACCCACCCACCCGCCGCGCGCCGGCTGCGCCGCCGCGCCGGCCGCCAAGGCGGAGAGGCGCCAAGCAAGACAAACTAACATTGACAATTAATTACGGCTGGGGGGCTGCCGCGCGCGGGTGGGGTGCGCTGCGTGGGCTGCGGCCAAGTGTGCAAAAGACACCTTCAACCAAGTGAAAGAGAGATGTATTACTTGACGGTCTTGAGAGGCATACTCTTTGGGATAAGAGGATTATTAGTGGGTCAGGAAATAGAACGGGCTTTTCTGAATTGGCTGTAACGGCGAATGGCTAAATGCGGATGTCCTGCTTGAGAGTTGCGATTGTGCCACTGGCTTTCGCCTGCCTCATGGCTTGCTCTTTAAGACGTTTAATGAAATTTTCTGCAAATTGATATTAGAAAGGAAGTAATCAAATGTAGAAAATGCAAACGCCTAGTTTTAATAATCTTCTCTGAAAATAATGATGTAAATACATGTCTGGGGCGAGGATGAGTGGTAAAATACGTGTGAACTGTAAAAGCATAGAAATTGGAAAGTGAGCATTTAAAAGCTTCTTATTTTCTATTACAAGTATGGCCTTCCGCAGGTATTTGCATGTAAAATGTGTGATATCAAGTTTATGACGAAGAAGAAAATTGAAATATCACTACTGAAGTTTACTGGCTGGTTCATGTTTGGACATGCAGTGTTACATGAAACTATCCATAGAACTATTTTCTTAAGTGTTTCCTTAAAAATCGTTTTAGATGTTAACCCTCTCCCCAAGCTTTTGTGGCGTGTCCCCTAAAAGATGCTTAGCCCACACAAGAGCACACATTCATCGCATTATTAATAAGTTTCGCATTTTTGAAAATTCGTAAGTTAACACAGATGCGTTCTTCAACTGGGTCACCTAAAGCACCTGCGGACTTCTTGAGTCTTTCCGATTGCTATTCCCAATTGATCCGATGTAGTTCTGTTGTTTTTCTATTGGGATTCTTTTTAAATTATACGCAGAGCTGTTTTGATTCACTCTCCGTTACACGCGTTGGCGGTGGGGGTGTTCGAAGGCCGGCTTGCGCGCGCTGGCCGGGAGGCGAAGTTGTTCGCCCACCCATTGAGAAAGTCTGCAAACGGTGTGCCATTAGCAAGGGAGACGAAGAATTTCGTAGCATAAGGAGTTTCACTGATTAGTGGCGACTGTGCAGAGAAAATGAAATTACTGAAAAACATTTTTCATAAAATAACAGCTTCGTTTCGGTTCAGTTGATCGACTTTTCTTTGTCGGTATGATTTTGTTGGTGAATGTGATTGGGTTAATAGTTGGCGACGAGTAATGTTTTCAGGGGTAACATTATATTTGATGTGAAGGAATTAGATGGTGTGGTCACCCATATTCTTCCTAAGCAGAATTGGAATAAATTTGGGACTGCCAGTATTGTGGTACCGCATTATTCTCTTTAAAAATGGACATGAGTTTAAAACATGTTGCGTGCAACTTTGTTGTTTATGCAGTCCGTTCATCGAGAACATTCTGCTTCTAAGTGAAGTAGAACTTTTTTGCTTAGGACTCGTAGAGGCGGGATCCGCCCCATTTGCCGTTGGAATCGTGACCTTTGTCCCTCTCCGCGCGACTGTGGATTGCGCATATCCTACTCCCGCGTGTGAATTGAAGAGCTTGTAGATGAATAGAGCAAAATTGGATGGGGAGGGATGGAAGAATGTTGGTTCCCAGAGCTGAAATAACCAGAATTTTTCATCGGCAATTTGAAATTCCTTTTCTTCTTCCTACATATACCTGTATGTTTTTTTTTTTTTTTTTTTTTTTTTTTCATTTCCTTCACTTTGTAGAGATTATCTTTAAATAATAAATTATCAAGAGCAAAGCATTTTAGGAATATTTTTGAAACACTGGCGCCATAATTTTAGTTTCAGTGATGAAAAATATATCGCAAAAGGTGTCCAATTGTAGATACCCTACTGCATAGTTTCCGCCAAAGCCAGACTATTGCTCTCTTTTTGACCGTTGGAACTCGAAACTATTATGAATACATTTAATGACTTTACGTATCAAGGAGCATGTGCCATGCACTAATTTTGTTCTAGAACTTGTGGCTTTATAGTAAAAAGTGTATGTTGGCATTTAAGGGATGGATTACCGGTTTTACAGTGCGTATGTTCACATATATTATACATGCTATAATATTATTATTATTGTTAGTGATAATACTAACGTACTAATTTTTGCATTTATGTAGGCGGTTTCATCTGTACTAAAGGTTTTGTTTAGAAAGAATTTGAGCTTTCTATTCAACCACATTCTTGTGTGTTGTGTTTAATGAAAGTGTGGATGTTATCGCTTGCTATTATTACTGGCATTGTAACAAACACTGAATTTAATAATTGCAATATATGGCTATATTATGCGAAAAGTACTTGTAACCAGCGAAAAGACACGCGTGGATTCGATTCTGTATTACACGAAGACAGTATTCCATTTAGCTCTACAAGATATATACAAATGTAAGTTGTAGCATCAGGGTGAAACAACTTCTCTCGCATTAAAAAAACAATTGCACTTTTTTTTGCAACTTTTGAAGTTAAGAGATTTTTACAGACATTATTTAAGTTCTAATTTTGGAAGCAGATTATTAAGAAATTATCTATTTTCCAAAATTGTAGTTGTCGAGGAAAAAAGAAAAAAAAGGAGACTTCAACAATTTCAGCTTTTTACAATTTTCGGAATACAGCGAGTTCTGCGAAAAATGGAAGAGCCTTGAGCTAATCGATTGGGCATACAGTTTTGGGTAGAACTACGGTTTGGCTCGAGCGCGACGGGACGTTTTGTTCTATTCAATTGTTTTATTATTAGGATTCAACAAAATGTGAATTGTGATTTAGGTTTTTCAGTCTACAATCAAATGTGTATACCAATTCTTATTTTGTTATAAGTTTCAGCGAAAGGAACTTTTTTCTGACTGTTAATCTTATTATTAGATTCTAAAACGCAGACATTTGTTATTTGAGATAATGAAAATTACTCGTTAGACTTGCCAAACGCTGCTCGACGCTTACTTCTCGCGAATGATCTTTCAATCATTCTTCAGAAGCAGGTTCGCTATTCTTCTGCGTTTGCGCTCTTCGGGCCCCCTTCACTTCTCTGGGATAGTAGGGCGACGGCGCGAAATGCGTTTTCCTTTCAAATTCTTCGTGCGTTGCATGCAGTGTAGCATTTCATTCTAAATGCAGATAGCTGCCGAGGTTTGTTCGCATGTTTTCAATTTTACATTAAAAGATAATGATCTTTCTAAACATTTCTGGGCAGATGTATTTGATCCTGAGGACAAAATTGGGCTTTTTGGTTTCATTAATATATAAATTTTTTTTTGTGATTATTATCAAGCTACACTGGGGAATCTAATAACTCAACCACAGTATTGCGAATTCCATGATATCGCGATTTTTTTTTCTTTCTCCCGTTACCTATGAATGAACATTTTGGTAACTTGGAACTCGATGCTCCCTCGATAAATCAACTTTACATTTTAGTTCTGTTGTAGTTCTGAATTGATGTAGTCCAAAAGAAAGGTTTGTAATGCTGCGAGAATCACCGATTTTCAACAGAAAACCTGGGGCGGGATGACAAAAAGTGGTAAATCGTGTTATGAAAGAGTAAATAACTTACTCTAACACGTCGCGAGTCCTGGATCGAAACATTTCGTTTCGGCAATGTTTGCTTGAAGTTAACGATATTTACTTCTTCAAAGTGGACCGAATTTTTCTTATTCTTTTTCCACGGAGAGAGCAAGGGAGCATAAAATGGCACAGATCACATATTGTTTACTCCTGAATTTTTGAAAGACTAAAAGTGAGAAGAATGCGAAAAGTAGTTTCGGTTTTGAACAACTAGGTTTGAATGGATTCACATCTGCACATTGGATGAGTTAACCCGTGGATTAAATTGACGAAAAACACTGGATAAATTTATTTGAACATTTCTCTGCGCAGCCATAATTTGAACTTAATATGTTATTCGAGAATTCGTGGCGACCAACAGCCGGCCTCTTGATGCGGGAATCGCGTTGAGCGCGAGAGCTAATGATCGCCTCGCTTGCTGGGAGTGGCCTGTTGAAAATTGACCGGCTCCACGTAATGAGCTATCGAACAACCCGCCGGCGTTCTACAATGCTCGTTGTTTGCTTGTAAGGTGTTGTGCTGCGTGTGACGGCATGGGGGAATGTGAAACAGCTGATGCTTGCTGACGTGATTCGATACGCGTGGCGCGGAATAAGAGTGGGGAGGGGTGTGTTCACCACAGGATACTTCGCTGTAGAAACAACCAATAGAAAGAGAACGGCTCTCTCAACCGCCGGACTGTTTTTTCTCTCTTTGTTATATTGCGAGGTTGGTTTTTTTGGAGAAATTTGAACTGTTTATGTACAAGAGCGCGTTTTTGCTTGTGGTGAAGATTAATTTTGCTGATGTCTGAGAGAGGCAATGTGTCATTTTGAACCTTGAGATATAAAAATGAATTTATTGAAGGGTTTGGTAAATGTTCATCAAGGAATGCGTTGAAAAGAATCAAATGATAAAATCTGTTGGTTTTGTAGTTTCTTGATTACATATCTTTGATAAATCTCGTTTATATTTTTGTGGCATGTCATCTCGCTTAATCGTGAATGTCCCTTTATTTCAGCCATCAGAATCGTAGTGGAAAAACAGTTTAGAATTGTTATGCTACAAATCTGTTGCTTCCACGCATTTCAGTTTAAGATGTGGTGTATTATTTATATCCTTAATCGGCAATTTTGCCTTTGTAAGATTTAAATCTCGTTTTTTGTATAAATATTCAGTAGCTTGTTAGGTACCTTTGAAGGAACTCAATAAAACCCCCGCAATGAAATGCGTGAATTGATTTTACTTTAACATTCTCGTGAGGAAGCGAAACTGTTACTTAATTTGATAATTGTTTAAGTGGGATGATTAGTAAGGGATAACAAAGTATTTTGAATGAATGAGCGGATTCGTGGGATTGGAGAAGCTGAACTTCTGCTAATAAATAGCTTGGGATAGGTTTAAAAATGAAGTGATAATGTTTTGATATGCTTTTAATCTTAGACATGATTATATTGCTGTTTCGTTTGATTTGTTCATTCGAATCAAGCATGTAAAATCGCAGTAGGTAACTAGCTCACTTGAGTTCGAGGGCAACTGTGTCCAGAGAAAATGGGATATTTAAATGTGAGGGTTGTCATTTCAGCGGGGTGGAGTGCATTTAGATTCGTGGCAGGTCATGTAGGTCTCCAGTTAATTTCATTTGTAATTTGTAAATGAAATACCATCACTAATATTGGATTTATCATTTTGAGTAAAATTAATCTTTTTAAATGAGAGGATTCTGGATTGTAATGGTTTAGTTGAGAATATAATCATGGGAATACGTTACCGTTAGGTGCCCTCTGCTAAAGAGTGATTTAGTTTAGCGGCGGTTTTATAGGAAGATATGAAACTTGTTGACTTATTTTACATGATTGTTACATACAGAATAAGAATTATTTAATAAACTGCAGAGAAGCGGCTAAGAATTTTGCGTTCGAATATATTTTCTTTCTTAGAATATTTGGTGATACGCCGTACCAGCCTCGCGCCTCTGTTTTGGAATATTTCGTGGAATTGCACTATCGAACACACAATCGGTCTTTTTGTGTATGTCTTTAAAGAGATGAGGTATGGTTTCTTTAGATTATTTAAATGTGAAAGTTTGTGTGTTTTGTATTTCTACTCTTATAAGGCTCGGCTCATATTCAGAGAATTCCACTATGTAGTGTCAATACAGTTTGTGTGTCGTATAATTCGGCAGCTTCGCTTGTCGCTCAGCGAGACGTAGTGTCTTTTAATAGTGCGTCCTGTCTCACTGTATGAACTGTAATGGCCGGCACAATTCGTAGTCGCGACCTTTGTCCTCTGGGGGGGCAAGCGGGCTACTGCTGACCGATGCCGTGGCAGACCCACAATTTGAGCTCGGTGGAGAAAGTGCTGATGAGCATTCCAGAATGGTGACGGAAAGATCCAAACTACTCATTGTAGTATGATGTTAGTTATCTACATGGACTTGGAGAGAACTTGTCAGTCGTACAAAGGAAAACGTTTCAAATGGAAATAACTCGTTTTCGGACGATTGTAAAACTATCGGGTGCAAACTTATTTCTTATTTCAATTTCTATCCATTATAAGCCTTATGGAGCTTCAGTATTTGGCAGAAGTTACCAAATTTTTGTAGCTTTTAGATAATATTTAAAGCTTTAATTTCGGTTAGGCAAAATATTGATTGTAGGATATTTTAATTTGCTTTATTGCTATAGTATTATTGGTACGTTTTACGACCCCAAGAATATTTATTTCTATTTGTGTAGATTTTAGAGTAAATTCTGGTGAATCATTTTGCAAAGGATTTGAGGTGCTCGGAAAGTAAAAGCAAGATTTACAGAGGATAGTTGGGCGTCATGATTGCGGTGTGTTATATTCAAAGGCAGTTTTAATGCGTCCTTTATCAGAATTCGCTTCCGCATTGTCACGTTAATGCTATTAGTGATATGCTAGAATCCAATCTCTGGCAGATTTACAGGTCGGCGAGTAGTTGACTGAAGGTAAAAACAGTCGTTAAGCCACGCAATGTGAAGGCTACCTCAATCGAGGGTTTACAATATGGATCAGAAATGGCATTGTGATTACATAAAAAACTAGACATATGAATATACTTAATTTAATAAAATTTTAATTGGAACTCAGAAAAACTATTGCAAGATTTGAATTTCAATCTTTTGTGGAGATCATGAAATGCATTTCAACTTGGGGTATTACGAAAAAAGCAGGTCTTCTTGAATATATAGTAAAAATTATTTGTGAAAGATTATTTCATTGTATTCAAAAAGACGAACAGAATGAAATTTTTCTGTTTTGTGTTGTGTTTTTGCTATGCTAAAAGTTTTCATCTATTGTGAGTCATGGACTTTACCACACGACCACAGACCCACAGAGTTTCGTATAACAAATATTTTATACAAGTAAC
>BOPP01000010.1:1800516-1815611 GCA_017312745.1 Gryllus bimaculatus | reverse complement strand
TTTTTTCGTTGATGAAAAGCGTATTTTTGAGTGGAATATTAAAAATTGCTTTTCATTAAGTTTTTTACAATATGTTAATTATTTTCATTTCAGATTTCAATATATTCATAGTGAAATTTTTAATCAAATATGAATGATAGCAGACCGTAACTGCTACGTTAACAACACCAATCATTTTCAGTATCAGCTTAATCAATGCTTACAGCCAGTGTTGATTTCTACACTAGAATGATACATGTCTTGCAGATTGGACAGAATGATACTTTGCAACGAAATAGAAGATATGGAAAGACTCGCGTTCTGATATTAAACATTATTATTCAATAACGCGAACTCTTCCATTAATTCTCAGACCCTCTGAGTGACACAAAACCCGCGGTTTTGTACATAATATAATTACAAAATGCAACGCGTAATTGCAACCGGACCCCTATTGAAAGCAGTATCTAATTTTTTCACACTTTGGTGAAAAACTTTTTTTTTTATAAACTAGACCTCAATCGCCGATTGTCGCAATATTTAGAAACAATGTTTGCATTTATTTCAGTAGAATTGACATTTGATGCATTCGGAGATAACGCTCGGGCATTGCCTGCCGCGTTCGTATTCGTATAGTTTCCGTGAAGGAAACAATCTGAATATGTTTGTCCGCACCCAATACGGAGGCAGGTATCATAGATAACATCGCCAAGCAACATAGAGATAGCTTCAGTATCTTAAATGGTTTGAATCATTAATAATGCAAAGCCACTTCTTAGAAAATGAACACATTATTATTATATTATTATTATTATTATTATTATTATTATTATTATTATTATTATATTATATTAATTATTATTATTAATATATTATAATAATAATAATAAATATACATTGAGGAAATCAGAGTACAAATATTTTGGATGAATTATATATGATTGAACAAAAAATGCCTAAATCTTTATTTGCGCTGGCCAGTGTTAAGAAGTGCGCGCGACAAGTTTAAGACTGTTCTGCCAGTCGCTCTGACTATGACTGCAATCACATCCACACACGAAATTGAAAATAGCACTATTGTGAATAGTATATATGTCCTAATAATACCTGAGCACTGGTCATGGCTAATACTCAGTTGACAGATTTTTCAGGCAAAAGTGTGTCAGAAGCGTTCCAAATACGGCGCCGCGTTACGCGATGCATCGGCACAATCAAAGAAGAAAATGAACTTTAATGTATTGTTCTCTCTTATTTTTACTTTTACCAAAGATATAATTGATTTTATCTCGTACATCGCCAAACTGACCATGAAAATGTGCTCGTAAAATAAAAAATTCACCATCAACAGGAAGACAGAAAAGAATACATCAGAAAGGCAATCACGCATCAAGAAAAATTCTAGCAATTCTAAATTCATTTCCAATTTGTTCATTAGGATAAGTTCAATTGTTGTGGGCAAAAGTATATTCAAAATTTAAACTAAACAAACCTTAATTTTTTGACGCGGGGATGCACAACTACATTATTATTTTTATTTGTTAGTCCACCAACTACGGGCCATCCCCATAACTTCTAACGGTTCACGATATCGAAACGTTAGTTTTCGCTCACAATGTGAAATCATGAGGCAAGTAATGTGCTTTAGGAATATTCTTCAAAATATTGTTAGTTACCGAGAAATTTTTTCATCTTTAATTTTTTAAATGGACAAGTATTTTATCTCACTAGCAATAGATATATGATAAATAGACGAATGCAATGATGTAACACATGTTAATGCTTTCATAGTATTTCGACACGAAAAATATACTTTCCCGCCATGTGATTTTGAAATAAATATTATAATATCCTTATATATATATCCCTATATATATCCTCCTGTCTCCTTTTTGGAAGGTTGCCTTTCGTGGGGCACTTTTTACAGGGAGAGGGAGAGGCCGCAAAGGTCACGTCGTCAAAAGCGACAGTTGCGACGGCAGCTACAGAACAAATTGCACGTTTAATTTATAATCTCAGTCCATATGTATAATTTTATGCACAAATCACAATCAAACTGTTAGCAATGTTACATCATTGCATTCCTCTTTTTAAGATCTATCTATTGCTAGTGAAAAATAACATGGTTCAATTTAAAATCAAAGATTATTAAATTTGTCAAAAACTAAAAATATTTCAAACAATATCTCAACACCATATTACTTGCGCACGATTCCGCATAGTTGAGCGAAAATGTAAGCTGATATCGAGAACGCGTTTAGTAGTACGTAGAAGTTATGAGGGTTGCCCATAGTTGGTAGGACTCCCTGTATGCAAGCAATGTATATGTATTTTGGAATTCGAGGTTTAATTCCGTTCCATTGAAGACATGCCATGTATCAACATTATTTGTAATTATCGAAATATGTTGGAGACATTTCAAACGTTTCTGAAAATTTGGACCAATAATATTTATGTAACTGACTAAGGTAGAAAGTGCTTGTTTGGCTCATTGATAGGAGCGTTTCTTTCTGACCTCTATGCAGCAAGATCGAATCAAGTGCGTGTCGGTTTTTTTTATTTTTTCTTTTTTTTCTTATCCGTGATTTGTTTGTCAAATGAACTGTATTACATTATCTCTCTATTGTGTAAATAAAGTATTATTTTGATTTTAAAACAAAATAACCTTGAAAGAGCTCTTTATCTTTCTATATTTGTTTTTGATTTTCCAAATGACATATTTTGTAAAAACTTTATTGTATTGTTACATTAATTGTTTATTTATCAATATCTTATTCTAGAAAAATGTAAGGAATACATTTATAAGAATCCAACACCGCCACAGATTCTACGACCATCTCATCCTACGTGGGAGAGAATCCACAAATCTCGCCCATAGTTTTCACATGTGAGCGACCTCCTCCCAGGCTTCATGATTTTTGCCAGAGCGCATCGGCATTGTTAGGTTCCGTATCAGGCCAGTTTTCAGCCATGGTGGCATCTTGTCTCTGCCCAAAGATTTTCAATAGGTTCAGGTCTGGTGCACATGGTGGCCAGTCAACAACCTGAATATCTTGTTTCTCCTCAAAAAAACGATTGAACCAAAGCCGACTTATGAATCGAGATAGGTCATGTTGAAATTGAATTATCCCCTCAGGATGCAATTGCCTTACTGATGGAATCATGATATCTCTCAGTATGTGCTGTACTGAGGGGCATTAAGTGGTATTGGCTCTATGGATCATTCCAATCCCACGAGATGACATCCAGCCCCAAACTGCCTACTGCGAAACGACCTGAATCTGGGGACTTGTTTTACGTACCGAGAATCATAGCGGCTTCCTTGGGTCCTGAAAACGCGAACGGGTCCATCATTTGCGGAGGAGAATATACTCTTATCAGAGAAAATGACATCAGCCCAGTCTCGATGTAATTTCTACCGCAAAATGCCAGCCGATAGAGCTGGTGTTCTTCTGTCAAGCTTCGGTGTTCGAGCTGCACTTCTGGATCGAAGACCAGCCTCCGAAAGTGTTGCGTATTGTTTGGAACATCCAGGAAATCTGGTGGTTCTTTGCAGTTGTGAAGAAGTTTGAAAAGGGTTTTCCACCGCTGCTTGTATCAAAACTTCATCTTGGGCAGCGTCTGAAATACGCAAAGCCCCGTTCCTAGTTTCCTCCCGGCTTTCTCCGTCTCTCGATAACGTTTAAGCTAGTATTGCGCTGTTCTTGCCCCAACGCCATACCGACTCGTCGCTCTGAAGCAGAGAGTGACCCTCTTCTACTAATGCGATAACTCGCTCTCGTGTGGCTTGGCTATGGAGAGCCATGTCGAATAATGAATGCGGAGTAGTTCAATTTGCTTAGCTGCGACTTTTCTCTGCTTACGAAAGTAGCAACGCTGCAGAGCCCCTTTATCCCTCCTTTTGACCTGCAGTCCGAAACACGGAAGTACTGCGAAGTCAGATTCAAGTCGTAGTACCGTGAGGCTTACGAGAGGAAATCGATAATCTCTCTCATCAAAAGAAATGAGTTTATTCCACTGTCTTATGAACGAGAATATTGTAGCAAGCAAAATGACATAGCTAATATGGCTAATTGGCAGTCTGATGTTTAAGTAGAAGCATTCATGTTTTGCGTTAATTTTTGGTAGAAATTGTTTTTGAAATGAAAAAAATCTCTAGTTTCTGCCATTATTTGTTATTTACAATCTGAATTATAATTTTTGTGCATAAAAAACGATCAATACACTTAATGGATATCTACTTACATCTGAAATAGATGTTTGTGTTATATTGTAATGAATTTCAATAGCATGACAAAGTCTAGGAATATTTTCCCTTCAAAATTCGTTTTCGACAAATTGTATTTTTTTTTACTTCACAGCTACGAATATCCACATAACTAAGGCCTCCCACATGAAGGCAAGGGATCTCAGAAATATTCATCATCAGAATCAATGAGCCACATTTATCATCAAAACCATTTTATTTACTTCAGTGTAGACATTGCATTTCAAAGCCTTGTCACACTAAGAATTATTGTAATTACAGAACATCAACAGTTCCATCATCTTTATTCACATTATATATCAATAGCATAAGGGAGTCTATGAACTGAATTTTTTAAATGTATTTATATATAGTAGTATAGTAGAAATAAAAGTCATATCAAAGCCAACAAGAGATGCCAAAACGGGATTTAATGAATTATTTACAGATTCAAACACAAGTCAAATTTTCTTGTCAGTATATCACTATATATTTTGTGATATTGTTAAACGAATTGTCTTTCCGAGATTTTAGGCGTTCTTTTTTTAGGGATTCTTTAATATTCTTGAAATAATATTTCCGTTCTGCCATTACGAAACCGAAACATTTAGAAATTTTCAAAAAATGTGTTTTTGCGTTGATAGGAGGCAGCTGGCACGAGTATGTGGCAAGTCCGAATAGCTTGCCGGGGCCAAAGGAAAAAGAAAACTAATACGGAAAAGTCTGCCATTTGCAGCATCACTAATTAATTTCTATTAGTTCAAACCTTTCTGCGCGAGGGAATGAACGGTTGGAGCATATACACAATTAAACAGCAACAATTAAGCATTACCTTAATTTTAAATGAAGGAAAAGAGATGAATATATCAAACTTGAACATAGCCTGTGAGTGGTAGTTTGCTTCAAAACAATCTATTGAATGATCCGCACATTTAATGGTGGACTTTTGCAGAGTGATTACGTCGTTGATTGTTAATTTAAAGTGCATTAATTAACATTATTGTTTGGAATCCACGCAGCCTTTGTTCGTCGTTGGCAGAGGCTTCAGCTGGCGTCGCCGCTCAGGTGCACGTGGCGCAATAGGTGAAGAAGGAGCGGGTCCCATGTTTGGTTGATTGATTGATTTGTTAGTGATTGCGGGCGGGTTTACGGCTAAAGCCAATAGTTTCGTAAGTGTAGTGCATGTTTTACCCTCGTGAGGTAGCGGTGATCTTCCCCCGCTGGATGGTGAGATCCGGCGCTGACCTCCGGCTAACGGAGTTTCCCTAATCAGTAACTCCCACCAGCGGAGCACCGCTCCTGCCGGGACAAACTGTACGTCCCCGCCGGTAAGTGTGTGTGTAAGTGAAGGGTGAGGATAGGACAAAGAAGAGGAAGGAATCATCGCGCGGTGTCTGTGGCCGCATGTTGCGCGGCGATGGTGTAACGGTTAGCGTACCGGACTGTTGTACCCACGTTGGCGGGTTCAAACCCGATCGAAGCCGTGGATAAATTCCTTCGTACGCCTTCCTTCGGAGGGGAAGTAAAGCCGGCTGTCCCATGTTAGTAAATCTACTTGCATGTAAAAGATCCTCAAGCCTAAATGACGCCTCTGAGCTAAATTCAATTCGCCTGTTTCTCGCCCAAGAAATACCTCCTTTCTCTGCTAGTTGGTGAAAGAAGCGTAGCGAAATTTGCGTGGTCAGATGGAAGGGCAGGCGTCATGGCCTGAGTCTCGCCACGTAAAATAAGGCATTAATTCAATTCAATTCATGTTACGGCATTCGCGCGTTATTGGTAGTAGAGTCACCGGAAAACTACCGATCAGAGCAGCCGGCCTAGAATTCTTATCTAGACAGCGCCTGAACTTGGCCTAGCCGTGTAGCTAATGACGAACATCCTGCCACTCGAACCTTAGGACCTCCCAGGGCAATGGTATCAGTTCATGCCCTGAACCATCTAAGAGGTTGATGTATGCGTCCGGCAGCGTCTTTCAGGGCAGCAATTTCTCGATCGCGTTTCCTATCAGCCACAGAGAGACAGCGCGGGGTCACTGAGCTTACGTGCGGCCGGGTCGAAGCAACTGTATTTCCCGTCAGGCATAGAGCGGCCAGGCCCGACACTTCTAAGCGGTCTGTTTTCGCCCCTTTTCTGCTCCACGGATATTCATAAACAAGATGCGAACTCGGTGATGTGTTGTACACTCATTTTACTACCATAGTATTTTAATAATCTAAAATTTCTATAATTTCAGCGATTATGTGAATTGATTTTTTTATATTTTTTTAATAAAATACTTCTATCTTTGTTTAAAAAATAGTCTGGTTGATTTTATATTATTAAAATGGGGGGTTTGGGGGAGATAGCCCCCCCAATAATAAAAATGTTTAAATAGAAAGTGTTAGTGAAATATACTGCGAATTCTAGAGCATATAAAAAAGTGTTAAGTAGATAAGATGCTTTTTTTGGTAATTAAATTTTGTCTTTGAAAAGTAATGATAGTTTAAGTAGCATGTGAGTGTTAAATAGAAAATATAATTCCTGCGATAACATGGTGACCTTTACAACATGCGAATAATAAACAAGGATTCACTTCAGTGAGTTGATTCACCTCTAGTAAACCGCATTAGTGAGCCAAAGGAACCGAAGGAACCGGTGCCACCCTAAACTCCGGTTATACCAATAAATTTTTTCACTGCTTTCATTTCATTTTACCTCTTGCTTGTGTGTACGTAAGCTTCCGCGGCTCGAATCCATGAATTCTCGGCTATCCGGGAGACGCCGCGTCGTTGGCTGGGGTGCCGACGTTTCGCCTGACATTTCGCAGGCTTCCTCAGGGCAGTGAGTGATCTTACCTCTTGCTTTTCACTTTAAAAAGGAATTTCAAATATTTCACGAAAAAGCAATTCTTGGTTAACACAAGGGATTAAGACACCATGTAAAAACAAACGAATTCCTTCATTTCTAAGCATAATGACGTATCTCAAAGTTTCCTCCCAAGTTCGCTCCCAAACACCGTAGAGGGAACACCTCCGTTTGTGCCTCCCTTGTCGTGTTCACGGGTGCAGTGTTACCTGTTGTGTATTAGTGTTTTTGTCACACCAAATAGGAAACAATACTAATCTAATCTAACATCTATTTAAAGTCAGCTTAACGGGGCTGACAATTAATCATAATGTTCTCGAATGTAAACAACACCTTAACTAACCTTCCGATGGACCCAGCTCCGGAAAATCAAGCAAAGAAGACTTACGCCAACGCTACTGTGAGTGATGTATTTCCTACCAAAAACCAAGGAGTTATCATAGAAGCCCACAAAGGTATTTCAATAAAAGAATATATTACTAAACTCGCTACAATAATGAACCCCAATGACATTATATTCGTGTCGCGCATATCTAATAACAGAGTTTGTGTATTTCTAAACACTAAGAAAACAGCAGAGTACCTGACTAGCAACTACCCTACATTAACCATCAAGGATCATAAACTGAATGTCAGACCTTTAGTTAATGAGCTTAAGAGGGTAATAATTTCCAATGTTTGCCCTGTGATACCACATGATGTTATTCAACAAGAATTTTCAAAACATAATATCCATATAAAGTCCAATGTCTCATTTATTAGAGCTGTTATTCCTGAATCAGGATTTACACATATTATGCGTTTCAGGAGACAGGTGTTTATAACACATGAAGATGTTAGCAATCTTCCAGAATCAACCACTATATTGTATGATGGTACCCTATATAGAATTTTCTTTTCTACAGATGATATGACATGCTTCTTATGTAAACAGTCTGGTAATCTAGCTAACCAGTGTAATAACAACTAAATATTCCGCAACTGAATATGATTTAGCAATTGAAAAATCTCAAAAAGAATTTACTAATAATTCCATTGAATTTACACAAAGCAAAAAGGAAAATCTTGCAGTAAATGAGAGTAATTTCCCCTCTATTCCTAAGAGAACCCTCTCATCAGAATCTTCATCCCAGATCGGTTCTGAAAGTAATATGACAGATAAGACCAATTTGGATACTAGTAAGCAAACTAAAAAGAAACAGAAAATTGGTTAAGAATCAAATCATATTAGTACTCATGTTAAGAACACCCCCAAGTCACTTGATGAACTTCTTGATCCATTAAAGGTAAAGTATGAAACCAATCCAATTGATTACTCCCTCACATATAACCAATTGAAAAATTTCATTGACAAAGCTTCAGGAGCCCCAAACCCAACAATAATATCCAGTGAATTTTCACTTTATATTTCATCTATTATCCAAATAATGTCTGAATCTTATCCATTACTTAACGAAAGGTCAATAAAATATAAACTTACAAATATTATCAACACGTTGAAGAGTGCACAAGAACAAATGGATGATTTGAATGCAGATACATCTGAATAATAACTAGAAATTAATATCTTACAATGGAATTGTAATGGATTCTGTGCCCGTCTACCATCCCTGAAACTATTAGTTAAAGATATTCTTCCTCAGATACTATGTTTACCGGAAACAAACTTTAAAGACAACCATTCTGATAAACTACACGGATATACTACATCTTTTGGTAGTAGGAATAATTCTCAAATTGCTTCTGGTGGTGTAGCTATCCTGGTTGAAAATGATATTTATGTGCATGATATTCCTCTCCAAACTTCTCTTGGAGCCGTAGCTGTAAAGGTTAAAATCATTTCCCATATCAATGTCTGTAATATTTATATCCCCAATAGGTAGGACTTTGATGTTCATCAACTTGACAATATTTTCAATCAGTTGCCCAAACCCTTTATAAATGTAGGAGACTTCAATAGTCACAATAAATTAATATTACAGACAAAAGAGGTAAAATCATTGAAAATTGGTTAGACAATCATAATGATCCTACCATATTAAATACACGTCTGGCCACCCACTTTAACTGTAGTAATGTAAATTGTTGTAAACACGCCTAGTAGTCGTATCTCGTTTTCCCCAGAGTCGTGTCCACCGCCAACGCCAACACAGACGTCATTCTTTTGTCACTTTGTATTCAGCTAAAGTTATATTAAAATAAAGATCGGTTTGTTAAACGAGAAATGTGACTTAAATAATACCTGCACGAACACAACATATTGGCGACGAGGATAAAAGTGATTCGCGTTTTTAAAATATGGCTAAAACTTTGTCGACAAAAATTGCTATACGTTCGCGAGTGGTTAGCGACGAGCACACGCCACGCGGGTGTTGAAGTTAGCTCGTCATTTTCTCACAATTCGACCGCTAATTCAGATATTCGGTATTCGACTATTAAAGCGAGCGTGAACTTGGCGGACCGCCATATTTCATCAATTTCTCAACGTTCACGAGTTCTCGTTCCACAACGCCTGTGACCACAGCAGGAGATGCGTCAACATCCACGTCGACAGTCTCCACGGCTCAAACCACGGCCCGGTCGTTGCGTCATCTTCAAACATGAAAGTGTTCGATATATCACGCCCAATGGAATGGCCGAGGTGGGTAAATTTACTTCAATTTAATTTTACTGCCATGAACATAAGTGACGCTAACCTTTAAAGGGCACATTTTTTCACCATTTGGGTTAGCAACTGTATAATTTGGCATGTCATTTGCTGCACCCGCAACAAGTCGATGAAGTCAATTTCGACGATATTATAAAAAGCCTAACCAATCATTACCGCCCGCAAATAAGCGAAGTTACAGCGTACCATAGATTCCACCATTGCATGCAGAAAACGGCCAGTCCGTTAGTGAATTTGTGGCGGAGCTACGTAGATTAGCTGCAGATTGCGGTTTCGGCGCATTATTAGATAATATGATCCGCAACCAGCTTGTGTGGATTGAAGTATGACAATGTGAAAACTCGTCTGCTGCAGCAGCAAAATTTAACTCTTAACGATGCAGTCGAAATGGAATCCCGAGCGGAGACTGCGTTACAACACGTCCGTGAAATGACTTCAGATACTGCTTCCGTCCTTTGGGCATCTCACAGAACCCAAGGACCTATGAGGACACAGTTACCAGGCATCATCTGTTTTCGCTGCACTGGAAGTCACCGTGTTTCTCAATGCATGATGGACCCATCGTCCTTGATTGGCACGACGTAACAAGACCGTTCATGTCGCAAAAATTTGCCAAAATTATCGGCAAAAAATTTAAAAGAAGGGTACGTCAAACCAAAATGCGGCTCAAAATGTACAAGAGTCTGTTTTTAGGGTGTCCGACAACGGTGAATCTGCTAGTGTGCAATCGGATCAGATACAAGGGGCACGAAAACAGGTTCAGCCGGACCCCACCTTATCGGGGAATACTCACCCCCACTGCCTCTTCTTCTGCAATCATGGTTCAGGTTGTTATCAATGGAAAGCCGTTGACGATGGAAGTTGACTCGGGGGCAGCGGTGTCAGTTGTCCACAAGAATACCTTTCTTCAGTTATGGCCCGAAGCAACATTAAATCCGGTACCAGGACTTCAACTTGGTGATTACAACAAACCCATACAAATCTTGGGTGCCAAGAATATGGAAGTCAGATTTCGGAACCGGGCAGCGGTGCTTCCACTTATCGTGATTGACGGTTGCAGAGAACATAGCTTGCTTGGCCGAAGCTGGTTCCCCGCTCTCGGTTTGCAAGTGTCGGGACTTCATCTAATGGGAACTTCCACTAGAGTGGTTCAATCTTCTCCATGGATGTCACACCCGGCGCTTCAGTGGTATAATACAGATCTGGACGAGTTCACCGCCGGTGCACCTGGAAATGGACAACTCCGTTCCTATCTACAGGGTGCGCCAGAGAAACTTACTTATTTGAAAGGTCAATAAAAACAAAAGTACTTCAGTTATTGTTTTAAATTTTTTTATTTGAGAATACAATATCCCAATTTTTTTTCATGCTGTCTTGAAAATGACATCGGATAAATGGCGACCTCCATTGCACATACACTGATGGAGTCGATTTTTGAAATTCGTATCCACTCTTTGCAGCATATCAATCGGTATGTTGGCAATGGCGTCGCGAATGTTGTTCTTGAGGTGTGATATGGTCCGTGGTCGATCGACATAAACCAGGGATTTCAAATAACCCCATAAAAAGAAATCGCATGGAGTCAAATCTGGAGAGCGTGCCGGGCATTGGAGATCGCCTCTGAGAGAGATGAGGCGGTCGGGGAAATGTTGTCGCAACAAATTCATTGTGTCTTGTGCTGTGTGTGCTGTGGCTCCATCTTGCTGAAACCACACGTTCCTAACGTTCATTTCTTCGAGTCTTGGAAGAAAAAATTCCTCGATCATGTTCCTGAAACGAGCTCCATTCACGGTAACTGCGTGTTCGTTTTCTTCAAAAAAATAAGGACCAATTATTCCCATTACCGACATCGCACACCAGACAGTAACTCGCTCACAATTAAGTGGCTTCTGGTGAAGCTCACGCGGATTTACACCACACCAATAACGCATGTTTTGGTTGTTGACGCAGCCGGAAATGAGGAAGTGAGACTCGTCACTGAAAAAAACGACCGCGTCTTCAGGCAGGTCGTCAATCAGCATTTCACATGCATTTTGACGGGCAACAAAATCGCGTTCAGTTAATTCTTGTACAACAGCCAGTTTGTAGGGATGAAATTGAAGGTCTTCATGCAGAATTCGTCGAACAGTGGTGTCAGAAATTCCCATAGCAGCTGCGTGTTTGTCGGGGAGAACGCACAATTGACTTGCCTCATTCTTTAGATATTTTCCGGGGTTCTGATGTTCCGTTGAAGTCCATTTCTGGGTTTAGTGAAATGAGTTAACCCACGACAGAATCGAATTACGGCCAAGAACGAGTCTGTGAGCAGGAATTTCAAAGCGAGCGCGGAAGGCACGTTGCGTAGCAACAAGTGAGCAACCGTTAGAAAATAAGCTCTCGACTGCGAAGGCCCGCTGCTCTCTAGTCCACAGCATGATGGCAACTGACTGGAAGGAGAAAAAAACTTGGAAACTTCCCCCTCCAGATACGCCCCCTCTCGCCCCTCTAACCGCCCAACTCACCGCGCGGGATTTTTTTCAAATAAGTAAGTTTCTTTGGCGCACCTGTACATTCGGGGCCGACAGGTACCTTATGCAATTATGTCACGAGTGGATGATGAACTCCAGCGGCTAGAAGAATTGGGGGTTCTGAAACCAGTGCGTTTCTCAAAATGGGCTACCCCAATTGTCAACGTGCCAAAGAAAGATGGCAGTATTCGTCTATGCGCAAATTACCAAGCTTCTATCAACACGTGGCTCACACCAGACAAGTACCCGTTGCCTCTCTTCGATTACCTTTTCGTGAAGCTGTCAGGAGCAACAGTTTTCTCCAAACTCGACCTGGACCAACTGCGCGTCGATGACGAATCTGCAAGACTGCTTACAATCAATACTAATAGAGGACTGTTCACAGTGCTACCGCATGCCATTTGGAATTTCGGCGGCTCCGGGTAAATTTCAACGCCTCACAGAGGGTCTCTTGGCAGGTATACCCGAAGTCGCGATCTACATGGGCGACGTAGTCGTTTCCGGGAAATCCCGTGAGGAGCACGATGAATGCTTGTCGAAAGTTCTGGATATTTTTCACAAGTATGGTCTTAAATTGAAAAAGGAGAAATGCCTGTTTCATGCTTCGGAGATAGAGTTCGTCGGCTACCGGATTGACGAACCAGGCTTACACCCCTTGGATGATAAAGTAGCTGCAATAAAAATCACGCCTTCTCCTCAGTGTAAAGCTGAACTTCAAGCGCTCATTGGGGTCATTATGTTCTACGACAGATTTCTAGGTCAAAGAGCAACCGTCTTCGAACCTCTCTACAGACAGATGGACAACGACACACCATGGGCATGGAATGAGGAACACGAGAATGCGGATCAAGCTATCAAAGACCTTTTATCCAGTTCGTTGGTTCTCACTCATTATGACGGGGTCCGACCATTGGTCATGGCTTGCGATGCGTCTCCGTGTGGAATCGCCGCAGTTTTGTCACACTTCTGCGAGGACGGATCCAAAAGACCGATAGCATTCGCTTCTAGAACAATGTCAGACGCTGAAAGGAATTATTCGCAGATCGACAAAGAAGCAATATCGTTCGTATTCGGAGTGTCCAAATTCCATAAGAATATTTACGGTCGGTTTATATATACACGAATTTGGTGTTCATCACGGACCACAAACCACATTGGGCATCTTCAAAGTAGGATCAGTGACGCCGCAGCATCTCTCTCCGAGGATGACACGTTGGTTCATAATACTGGGGGCTTACAATTACACTTTCGTCTACAGGTCAGGAAAACTTCACGGCAATGCGGATGTGCTGTCAAGACTCCCTTTACCCCATCAACCAGAGGACGTATATCCAGAGCCAGCGGGCATTCACATACTTGAAATACGTGATGCCCCAATCAGCCGTCCTGAGCTTTCCTCGGAAACCGAAAAAAACTTCTTGCAGAGGTTTCTAAATGCGTGAAAAATGAATGGCCAAGAAAAGTTCAGGGAGAGCTTCAGTCATATTGGAGCTGCTGCCAGGACCTATCAATTCAAGAAGGATGTCTACTGAAAGGACGGCGGATTGTCGTGCCTGAAACTCTGAAGCAGCGGATTCTACAATTCACTTATCGCATCATGGAATCGTTGACAGCAAGGCAATTGCTCGAAATCTCTTCTGGTGGCCTGGAATCGACCAGACTATCGAGGACAAAGTCAGCCGTTGTCAAACGTGTCAGGAACTTCGACAGACCCCTCCCTCTGCCCCTCCCTTACAATGGCCGACAGCAGTGCAGTCATGGGACAGAGTCTTCGGCAACTCTCATCCGCCACATGACAGACATCTTTGCGGATTACGACCCTCCTGAATGTCTGGTATCCGACAACGGCACCCAGTTGGCATCAGAGGAATTTCGGAGATTCTTGCACATAAACGGGGTCAAATTTATGAACTCTCCTCCATATCACCCCGCTTCCAACGGACTGGTGGAGCGAGCAGTTCGTTCGTTCAAAGATCGTCTTGCAAAATTTTCAGATGGAGATTGGCCAACTAGGACTCCGAGGGCATTGTTCGCTATGAGGACCACACCATGCAGTACAACGGGTCGAACTCCTTCGTCGCCGGCGATTTCGAGCGGATTGGACCGACCCAAACATCGTCAGTTCAGAGTAGGTAATGTCATACGCTTCCGAGACTATCGGAACTTTAGACCCAAGTGGTCATTGGGAAAAATCGTGGCCCCCAAAGGAGAACGAGTGTACATTATTCAAGATCAAGAGGGGGTTTCTCATAACCGAAGCGTCGATCAAATCTTGGCAAGCCAGGAAGAGACTAAAGGGAAGAACACGATAGAAATAAAAGCAACATTTATCTTAGTTTTGCCTCAAATGACATTGCAGCTGGAATTACATGGTCTACCACACACTACCTATATGATAGTGACCACTATCCCATTAACATGACCATTCCAGACTTAGATCTATTATCCAATCTGAGATGAGAGCCTAAATGGATCCTAGAACAAGCTAAATGAGAACCATTCCAACAGTTTATCAAGTCCAATATTGCAACTCTTAATCAACCAAGCAACCTAGATTCTGAAGAGTTAAACAGTTTATTGCATGACTTTATTTCACTAATTCTAGAAGCAGCAAGAACGTCGAGTCCCCATACCTCGGGAATAATTTAAAAATCGCCAAGTTCAAGAAGGAACAAACAATGTACTACAGCAATTAAAAATAAAAAAAGAACATATAGAAAATTTAAGAAAAACAAACCCATAGTAAATGGGAGTTTACAGGAAAGTAAGGTGTTTACAGTTATAAGTTACAGGAAAGCAAGAACCTTTGCAAGACTTACTCTCAAATCCGCAATGATCAATTCATGGCAAAAGT
>BOPP01000010.1:1787483-1798477 GCA_017312745.1 Gryllus bimaculatus | reverse complement strand
CACTTAGTAAGAAAATCAATTCTTGAACCAACTCTCCCCGGTAAACATTTTAAGAGAAGAGAACAGGTAAACATTTTAAGAAAAGAAGAGAAAAGACTAAGGATAGGCCATTTCTATCTCAATTTCTGCCACCTATTTAAGAGATCAGTCTCCACCTCTCACATTATTCTTGAATGCCCTGGTACAAAAGATATAAGAAAACTTCTAAAAATTGAAGGAACCCTACAATCACTACTCAGTTCCATAGACGGATGTGCCAAAATAATAAAATTGTTAACAACTACAAAAATGTATAACCTTATATAGCTGATTAATGTAATAGATTAAACCGTACATATTGTGTAAAATGCGATTAAATGTAACAATTATGTTCATGTAATAATTGTAACCTTTATTTTTATACATACAATTGTACAATGACGGGGTCGCTGATGACCTAGATGTTATAGAGCGATAATAAATAAACAAATAAAAAAATAAAAAGTTTCCTCCTCTGTTTAAAAAAATACAAATCATTGTTAAGAAAAGTCATACGGCAAACTACAATCATGAAACACGACCAGGATATTTTGAACTCAAATAATAAAACAAAAGCAATGTGTAATATAGTACAAAAGTCGACCAAACCAACTAGAAACCTTATAGAGAATGTTCTTTTAAAAGATAACGATAGAAATGTGAACGATCCGGCAACAATGGCTAGTCTTTTTAACCAATATTTTTCGAAGATTGCTGCCGATCCCACTAAGGGTCTTCATCCACAAAATTCAGCATCAGACATTTTCCCAAAATTTTAGACACGATGCTCGTTTCCAAAACTTCTTCCTATGAAATTTTAAAAATAATCGGTACACTAAAAAATAAATATCAGGCCGGATTAGATGAATATCTAAATTGTTTGTTAAAGGCTTGCGCGCCCGCCATTATACACCCGTTAACTCACATATTTAATGTCTCCTTATGCGCAGGAATTTTTCCAGATATTTTTAAAGCAGGTAAAACTAAGACGCTTTTCAAAAAATGCATCAAAAATAAAATTCAAAATTATCGGCCAATTTCTCTTTTGTCGGTATTTTCAAAAATATTAGAGATTTTTTACGTACGATTTTTTTTACGTACAACCTTTCTTAGTAAACACGACGCGTTTTCAGATTGCCAACATGGGTTTTGAAAATCAAGACTACGGAAAGAGGCATATTTTCTTTTCTTAATGATGTGGCCTCATCTACGGATCAAAACTAAGCACCTATTGGAATATTTCTAGATCCTTCAAAAGCTTTTGACGTCATTGATCATAAACTTTTACTTTCAAAATTACCTTCGTATAGAATTCGAAAAATTGATCAAGATTGGTTATGTTCGTACCTTCAACAACGATCTCAAAGAAAGGAAATACCTTACTGGAATAATAGAACTTTATGTACTCCTTTCTGATTCTTTACCAATTGCATGTAAAGTCCCGAAGGGATCGATTTTATGCCCTATTCTCTTTCTACTATAAGTATACGATATGCCCTCGTCGACTAGAAACGGAGGTACAGTTCTCTTTGCGGGCGATAGAGAATATTCTTTGCAATAAAGAAACCGCAAATAGTACAATATCAGATATTTCAAATTGGTTCCATAATAACAATTTAATAGTAAATGAAAAGAAAACGTGTTCAATGCAGTTTTCCATTTCACATAAACAGCTCTGTACTCCATTGAAAACACGTGATTCTTGAATCTCTTTATTAATCTAGGTACTTTACCATTACCTCGTTTCTTGATATAAGAATCAGTTTGTCAAAAATGACTTACTTAAGGGCGAGAATATATTTTCACCAAACACTAATGTCTGTAACTACAACACTCGATGTAGTAATAATATTCATCAGTATCAACAGCTCACTACAAAAAAATTCACATATAATACATGTATATTATTTTACAAACCCTGCCAAATGACATTAAGCGATTAAATTCGATACAAAAGTTTAAGTGCCAAGTAAAATCTTTTCTGCTGAACAACTATTTCTCTACAATTAGCGACTATGTCGAGCATCCAAAAAGAAAGTAATATAAATTTTAACAACGACATTTAGTGTTGTTTACCATTTGGATTGTATAATTTTAAAGAACCTGTAACAAGTATTAAACTTCAGCTTCTAAGTCAATGATCCCCATTTCGATCAGATTTCCGTCCAGTGTCCCTCTCCCAGTTTCCCTGATCCTCTAGCAAATGCTGAGATGGCCCCTTGCTTTGCTTCTAGATAAAAATTCAAATTAACTTCTCCCCATGGCACGTCACACACAGTTTTTAACTGTTTTTTCACGAAATAAAATAAATAAAAAATAATGCTAGCAGTTAACCGTTCAGCCTATTTTCTCCAAAACTGATATTTCCTAATAGATCTGGCTGATGTCGCGAGTCAATAAACATGAAAGTAATATTTTAATTTTGGAAGGTACTTTACACACAGCCCCTGGCAGACTTTCAAAATTTTAAAAAAAAATAACAATTGGTTTTCATTAAATATTGCTGTTGAATGAAGTGATGGACGTTTGAGAGAATGATACAGATCTCATTTTCAATTAAAACCCCCATTTTAGAAAATTTCGAAAATTCAACCTTATTTATGTGTTTTCCTACCACTACAATTTGAAGATAATTTTTTTCTTAATGAAATGTATTCAACGAAAACAGGTCTTTAAAAGACGTCACGTTCAATATTTCCAAAATATGAATATTTTTTGGGATGAAATACAGGGGATTTTAAATCAATTTTCTCAGAAACGGGTTCTTATCTGTTCTTAAATTTGTATCCTTGTATGTAGCAAAGAACTGTTAAGATTGTGGTAATGGTCCTAATTTCGGCGAATTATGAATTTTCAAAAATTGAAAACAAAATTCGGAAATGAAAATTCGAGGGAAATTTTGGAGAAGGTCAATGCGAATTATTGTGCAGTTCAGCATTTATGAGGATTTATATGCCTCCATCCTTTTTTTCGATATTCAGTGAAAGGAATTATATTTATATTAGTTATATTATAATTTTATTAGAGTCTGAGCTAGCCGGCGCTCCAACGAGTAATGCCTGAGTGACACTTCCATCACAATTGATCGAAGTAATTAATTAAGAGACACCGACGTCACATAATAAATATTGTTTCTCTACTATGTTCGTGTCATACTTCTATAAAATTTTAACATACGTTATTTTAAGTGAGTAGATATTTCATATTGATTTCTTTGAATGCAAAGATTTTCTCGCCGAGACTAAATATATTGCAGTGAAAAGAGAAAATCGAAAAAAAACTCAAGTATATTGTCATTTGCGACCCTAACATTTTGATTCTTTTATTGAATTACAAGTTCATTCCATGTGAAATCATCCTCACGCTCAATCTGGAGACATCTGTTCAAATTATTTTTTAATTGCTTTTGGGGAAAAGTATTTTTTGAGTTATTGAGGCTTGAACGGGGAAAATACCCATATTCATATTTACATATTTCTCAGAAAATTCTAGAAACAAAAATTGAAAACTACAAATTACAATGTAATTTGCCTTTTACGAGTATTTAACAATTTACAAAAAAATTGGAAGAAAGGGTTGTAAATCCAACTTTCTTGGGGAGAGTTGCCATGAAATGACTCCATAGTTAACGTTTATGTACTAATTAAATAAGTACAAATCATGGCCATATTTAAATAAAACATATTTATTAAGTTGTCATAAATAATTACACAGTAGCCAAACGTTTGCACTCACGAAATAACCAAGGCCCCACACACCAATGGCATGAAGGTCCAACGCGCAAGCAGCGGCGATGGTGTAACTATTAGCGTTCTGTTGCGTAACGTTAGCGGACTGTTGTACCCAAGTTCGCGGGTTCAAACCCGATCGAAGCCGTGGATTTTTAAGGGCGAAAAAATCCTTGTACGCCTTCCTTCGCATGGGAAGTAAAGCCGGATGTCCCATGTTAGTAGATTTACTTGCATGCAAAAGATCCTCAACCCTAAATGACGCCTTTAAGTTAAATTCAAATCGCCTGTTTCCCGCCCAAGAAATACCACCTTTTTCTGCTAGTTGATGAAAGGAGCGTTGAGAAATTTGCGTGGTCAGGCGGAAGAGCGGGCCTGATGCCCCGAGTCTCGCCACGTAAAATAAGGAAAAATCAATTCAATTCAATTCAAAAACTGAACGTTGCGCCAACCGCTATGATGATGGCAAAAGCACCTGAGCTGAGCATACAAATACGGAGTTTCGGAAATAAAAGCAAGTATAAACATTCAGTTAGATGCATCAATACGAAAATATTCGTAATAAAACGTATTTTTTTATTCTTCAGATCAATGACATTCATTCAGAAAGTTCAAAGAATACATTTTCTTGATTTATACAGAACATTTAATGGCTAATCTCAACTGCAAAACTGCTTATTAACTTAAATTATTTTGGGTTTTGTTTATATAAACGTTTATCGGGACATGAACAACCTTTCATAATGAAGTATGATGGACAGGAAGACAATCTTTCAGTTCTTACAAATTTTCCTAAAAGCACATCAACTTGATTATACACAAGATTTAGAAGGAAAATTAGACACTACTACGAAGTTTCAATTAATTTAGTAGTATAACACTTCAGGACAAAATTGAAGAAATGAAGTCTTGAATATGGAAAATAAATTATTTCAAACCTATAATTCTAACCAATAATATTTAATAATTATAGAGAACTTTTTCTTTTGAAAGGATTTAGGGTATTTACAGCATTTAACCACTTTACTAATAAGGGTATCATTTTAATAATATAAAATCAACCAGACTATTTTTTTCAAACAAATGCTATATGTCAAAGATAGCAGTATTTTATTAGAAAAAATATAAAAAATCAACTCACATAATCGCTGCAATTATAGAATTTTTAGAGTATTAAAAATACTATGATAGTAAAATGAGTGTAACATATCTGCACTAATTACGTAGAACATCCTTATAACACGAAAAACTTCAATGGTTCATCAACGTATCACTAAATCTGCTTATATCTGAAATAATACACTCACTTTACTTCTTATGAACTAAAGTTCAGTAAATTAATAAGTCTACTCTCAAACCAAGAATCTTTTCGTACAGACATTTTCACACAATGACCATTCTGGCCTCTGACTCTATAAATCCACTCAAAACCATCTGTTCTAACCTTTCTCTCAATAAACCATTTCATTCTTGCATACATTACATACACGTCGAGACTCAAGCAAACCCACTTTCTGACACCACTGAATCACATTCAAACTTCCCTTTCGGCGCACATCATAAAAAAATTCTGAATTTATACCTTCCATCTCGGTAGACACACAAAACAATTAAAAAGAAACTTGAAATGGCAATAAAACACGCAAATCCACGTCACAAAATTCTTCGCGATTTAACTATTCATAAAATTATGAAGTAAATAATTTTGTAGTCATAGTAACAACTGAATGTGTTATTAGGAGGCTGTTTTTTAGTAATTCAAGTCAATTTCAACCAGCTAGCTAAAGTCGTAATTTTGTGATTTAAAAGAGTTGTGAAGTGAAATTTTAGATGTGAATTGAAATTTAAAATGTATCATCATGAAGAAAAATGTTTCGTAATTGGAAAAATGTATAACTTTATTTGTCATAGTGACAATAGCTAAATTGTGTACTATACGCGCAAGTTTTCTTGATATTCCCCAGCGGGGGGTGCGGGGAGAGGAGGACTCTGGCTACGTCCCGACTTAAAAGGGCGTACCAACTGTGGGCATGAACTAAACTCGCCAAAGCGGGCCGTGAGAAATGCTACGATTGTTTTAAAAATACGAGGCGGTTGTTGCCAGCATTGTAAATTGGTACGTGCCGTTCCGAGTCGAACCTAAATATCTCAACGTGCCGTGCTATCGGGAGATCGTGTATCAAGAAAACTTGCGCGAGTAATATATATTTATGCTTTGAATGAATGCCATCAAAATTTTTCTCCAGTGATTGAAGTGAACCGCGAAACTATAACCTTGTGAATCACGAGATTAGTGAACCGAATCAGTGAACCAAAGGAACCGGTGCCACCCTAAACTCCGGATCAACCTCGATTTTACATATAACTCTCAATATGTACATTCAAATAATACTTTCAATACATTCGGTGAATGAGTTTCGCATTCTTACTTGTATTAAATAAGATACGCATTTCACATGTACTTACTTGTGAAAGGATTTTTTGGAATTATTCGAATTTCGATTCGTACAACCGAATGCTGCCCAGGAACAGACCGTAATGTTTCACTAAAACTTTATATTATAAAATAATCGTACGTAAACGCATATGGGCTTCGGCTATTCACTCACACACTTGCCATCAACATGACGGACCCCGCAGTTTTCAATTTGCAGCACTCGGAAAGGCAGGAGGGTAGGTCTAGTATTATATTCCAAAGTCTTTGGAAATAACCCTACTTTCTGCTCACGAAACAACTGAGACTACGAAAAACAATTAAATGTCGGCAAACACAATTCTGCCAACTGTGAACTGCTTCGTTATCTAAATCTACTTCCGCCAGAGCTTACTTTGTGGGAGTAATGTCTATGAACCCGATTTGTTCGAAAGTTTTCGTTTTCCTAAAGACAGAGCCGAAATATTTCTTTAAGAGTAAAGAAAATTCCTTCAAGAGTAACGAAGGCTAAACCTCGTCCTATAAGATTTTCGTTAAAAAATATGAAGCCGTTTTCAAGAAAATGGTGTTTAAGCGTTGAAGGTACGAAATTTGAAGCTCTTTTTCACAAACATGTTTTGAGTTTTCGAAAATCTTTATTGGAAGTAGTTTGAAGCACTACCACTCTCAAATGCAAAAATGTATACAAACTGCTGGAAATTTGCATTTTAAAGATGTGAACGATATTTAAAAAATGCATTTATATATTCTTGAAGATAAAAAATGATACAATAAATAGACTTTATGTCATATTAAATAGTGAAATTAGCACTATTCATACGAAAACTTTGGAGAAAAAAATTTGGAGAGAAAAATTTGGAGAGAAACTTTGGAAATTATTGAAAATATCGCAGATGGTTCATGTAAAGTACGTCCAAAAATGAATGAATGTTATTCAAAATCGCAGAGCTTTGTGTGGGGTTAGATCGACGAGGATCTATTGGTTTTTGGAAAAACTCCTATGCGTAGTTTAGGCGCTAGTGTTCTTCACATACATCAGACAGACAGACAATAGACGGGCAAATGGAAGGACGGACGTTTTGAAAAAACCAACACATTTTTGGTACCGAGGAATCACAAATTCTTAAATATGACATCGTACTGAGTTAGAGTGAGTAATTAATTACATTTTAGAGCAGGATTTATCCACTTTTTCTGTTTCAGGACCCCCCAACATAAGTATTTCTGTCGGAAAATTGCGTTTTTTTCCGCAACATTACATAACTTTACCTACACTACGTATATACGCACATATACAAGAAAGTAAGTGGAGATGCCACAGAATAGTACAGACCAGTAACTTTCCTGATTTCTTTGGCAGAGGTTTCTTTTCGGTCGTGCTCCTTCTCTTGCAAACTGCCTTCTATCTCCGCCCAAACATGATTTGTTCACATTTGCTCCGTTTTCGGTTTGCTAATGGTAGAACCGAAATATTAGTTTAAGAACATCATAAAATAGTAAAATCTCGTCCAATTTGAAATTTTTCGTTGAAAAATTCGGATTCGTTTTTATCAAAATGTCATTTAAGCCTTTTTTTAAATGCATTATTTGAAGCTCTTTTTCACAGAAAGCTATCGAGATTTTGAAAAATTTAATTGGACATTACTTGAAGCACTTCCATTGACAAACTCTATGATATATACAAATCTCTGGAAATGTGTGTACAAAAGGCGTGAGAGATAAAGAAGATGGAATTTGGAGTCGTATTTGAGGAAATGACGTTTGATCGTTTCTGAAAATGCAGAATTTTGAGTTCATTTATACGGAAAACTATTGAGTTTTCAAAACCTTTACCAGACATCATTTAAAGCACATGTAATCGGAAATGCTACAATGTGAAAAAATCGTTTCGGCTGCGAGGCTCGCCTCTGGCCGGGAGGCCAGGAGCGGCGCTAAGGTTAGCCGCTGGGATCTGTGTCAGGCTGGGGCGGGGATGCCTCAGGAAAGTGCAGTGCTAGGAGTGCAGAGCTAGTTCCTCAGGAGTGTAGTTATTATATAGAAACATAGTAAATAAATATGTACATAATAATTCCGTGTCTGTATTTCACTCACAACCCGACGACGTCACAGTATAGACGGTCGGACATTTTGAAAAAAAAATAACCCGTTTTTGGTATCAGGGGTCCCCAAATTGCGTATTTCCGTTGGAATCTCGTAACTGATTTTTCGCACTATTACATAACTTCAAATGTACTATGTAATTACTCGGTATATACGTACGTATTCGAGAAAGTAACTAGTGGTGCAACAAATGACATAGACTTTCTTGTATTAGTTTTCTAATGTTTTTTGCCTCTGCTAGCTACTCGGACTTGCCACATACTCTTGCCAGCTGCCATCTATTGCCACCCAAAGTAGCTTTTTTTTTTAATTTCCTTAATTGTTCGGTTTTTTAATTGCAGAACCAAAATATTACTTTAACAATATTAAAGAAGAGTAAAACCTAAAATGCAATTATTATTGAAACATTTGTAGCTGTTTTTAAGCAAATTGGGTTTAAAAGTTACTGTAAACACGAAATATGGAGTTCTTTAGCTCAGGTTTTTTTTTTGTTCTCGAAAAAATTAATTTGAGGTAATTTAAAAAAAATTAACGTAACAACGCAGAAGTGTTGACAAATCCTTGGAAATGTGTATATTAACATCGTGAGAGATATTTAAAGAAATAACATTTGTGATATTTTTTAAAATAAATTATCAAAATTAATTTTACGTTGTATTAAGTAGTGCAATTAACACTTAAAGTACGAAAAGTACGAAAAGTTTTTTTTTTTAAATGGAGCCGTTATTAGAAAGTGGCTTGTAAGCCTTTCTGGGAATGCAGAATTTTGAGCATATTTTCACATAAAACTGTTGATTTTTCGAGGAACACATGTACTCGTAAAAGCAATAATGTGAAGAAATGGCCTCTAATGTACGTATTAAGAGTGAGGGGTCTTCCTGGTGGCAAGCGGTGAGGCAAGTTTGCTTGGGGCGCGTGGCTGGCCGTTAGCGCGTATCGCGTGCTCGTTAAGGCTCGTAAGAGGGCGCGAGGCCTTTAAATGCGCGGGCGGGCGGCGGGCGCGGCCACGGCCATGGGCTCTCCGGCGCAGCGGCAGCGGGGGGTGCAGCGGGCGGGGCGCGCGGGGGCGCTGGCGCTGGTGCTGGTGCTGCTCGGCGCGGCTGACCTCGCGCGCGCAGGTGAGCCCCACTTCTGGTCCGCGACGCGCGGTTGCGGCAGCTGATTCACTGATTGATTGGTTAGTGTTTTTGGGCGGGAAGGCAACTGCTAAGGTAATTAGTCCTGTCAGTGTAGTGCATGTTTTTATCCCGGGAGATGGCGGTGATCTTCCCCAGCTGGATGGTGACATCCGTTGGCTAGCGGGGTTTTGCCAAAACGGTTATCTCCCGCCAGCGGGGCACCGCCCCAGCCGCCACAAGCTTTATACTCCCGAATGGAATCCCGGCATGTGAGGCAGTGTAGTGCGTATACGTTTAGTTGTGTGTGAAGGAAGATGGTAGGGAAGGGAAGGAGAAGGGAAGATCGCGCGCGGCCCTTGCCCCGTTTATTGGGGTGCTGCTCCGATATTTGCCTCTTGTTCATCGTAGAACCCAGGGACAACTACTGATCAGAGCATTCGGCTGCCAGAAGTCTGCACTAGACGACGGCTATCTGGTTGGCGAAAACCCTGCTAGTCGACGTGTATCCATACTAGATGACTATCCGGCGGTGCCGAACCACGCTGTCGAGCGGTGGATGATCTCCATCACCTCCCGTGATAAAACACTTACCACACTTACGGGACTAATGACCTTAGCAGTTGACGCACCCTAACCACTAATCAATCAATCGGTTCTTCTAATAAATATAAATTGATAAACATGACTTTCGTTATTTCATCCTTGATTAATGTCAACAACACCTCATCAGCCTGGCACAGATTCTGATGATCAGAAATTCTTTGAAAATTACCTATAAAATTACTTATAAATAAGGAAAAAGACATTTTTTTAAAAATACTCTGAAATTTGTATGAGATGTTTACTTGTTCAATGAGTTTTACAATTTTATATACAACTTATTTATATAAAGTTTATTTTATGTTAATTCTTTATTTTAGGACGAAATGTAATCCTTAGCTCCGATTTTCTAACCGTAATTCTGAAAAGTCGAGGAAGTTACCGAAAATCCATGTAATTTTGAGAGTTCTAAAAACAGAGTCCACTTCAGTAGTGAGTATCATCATGTACTGATGATACAATAGAAACTTTGTTTTACTGTGTCGTAAATACATGAAACATTTACTAATAAAAAAACACGAAAAGAAAATAAAATGCTTAAAAATGACAAAAAATGACGCAAAGTTAAGAGAAGACCAAAAAATTGAAAAATTACCAAAAATGCCGAAAAAATTTCCCAATAATTATACATTGCTATCACCTATATGTCATGATGAACAGTCAAACAATTTGGCAACATCTGGAATGCACCAATGCAAAGATACATAACATTAGAATCTGAACTTTGCTCATCAGAATTCGCAGCACAGTGGTTTATACTAGGATTTATTTAGTCCTGCCCTTAACGTGACGTCACTGCAGCACATATAAGCTCCCGATTAGAGAAAAACGCAACAACTGATTAACGTGAAGTGCAGGAGTAAATACATTGCACTGCAGTGGCGGCTTGTTGCGTTGCAGGGGAGGTGGCGGCGGAGGCGGGCGGCGCGGGCGCGGCGCTGGGCGGGCCGCTGGGCGTGGCGCTGGGCGGTGTGCTGGGCGGCGCGCTGGGCGGCG
>BOPP01000010.1:1765816-1777869 GCA_017312745.1 Gryllus bimaculatus | reverse complement strand
TCGGCGGCGCGCTGGGCGGAGCGCTGGGCGGCGCCCTGGGCGGCGGCGCGGGCGGCGCGACCGTGGGGGCGGCGCAGGGCCTGCTGGGCTGGGCCGTCCCTCGCCCCCGCCTCTCTGCGTCCGTGCTCAAGAAATAAACGATGCCAGTCCTCTACTTGGTTTATTCATTTAACGTAACATCTTAAAAACTATCTTTGACGTTCTATGGGAAGAAGTGTAATCTGCGTACGTTTTCTTGATCTCTACCTAACTCATACACACATTCAGTTGAATTCTAAATACAAGTATCAAAGGGCGTTTTTGGCAAGAAAACATTCGCTCCCGTGTATAAAAAAAGTTTTTGGAAAGACTAGGGAAGGCAAATTAGTTCCAAATTCTGGTTATTATCCCTTCTCACGCATTTCCTAATGAAATACACTTAATGTTACGAGAAAATGGACAATGTTTATTTGAATAACGGCCTTCCCAATGGAGCGCAAGAGAACGTGCACAGTTAGAAACTACAGTTCTCTTCATTCCTCGAACGCAGGTCTCACCCCTTCATCCTCCAAATATCCACTATCCTCCTCGCACGACAAGTCACAGCACTCAAGAGCAAGCTTTCATATCTCTTCTCCGCGACGAATACAAATCAAACGTATTGGAGGAATATACTTTAAACTTTTCAGTCACTTCTCTAGGCCGTGTTCTTTCTCGTATGAATTGTAGCTTCAACTTAATATTTTAATATTGCACTTCCTGCTCTGCTAGCACTTCAATAATTACTTAGAAAACACAAACAAACGAAACGCCAGTGGATCAAACCTGCAATTACTTTCGCCCCTGCCGAGAGTTACCATTTCTTTACCAGCCACAAACAAACATTTTTTAGACGTAATTAACCTACTGAATATGATACAAAATAATACAAATAATGTCAACTAGCACAACAGTTAAGTTAAGTGTAAAATAGGTAGAGATGTATAGTTATTGAAAAAACACGTATTTTTTCCCACCTTTTGTAGTCTCATAACAGCTGAATAGATATAAAGTATATTATGGAATAAAAAGTATTTGTGTATAGGATGTTTTTGAGAGCGTTTCGTTAGTGTTTCTGAAATAGTAATTTGAATCCGTTTAAACTCAAAATCCTTGTAGATTTCAAGAAATTCCCTGAGAAGTTAATTTGAGCACTTACGTATATACAACTCTATTAAATATGAATTATACATAACATTGATGTCCAACGAGCGAATTTTTAAAAAAAATATTAAATATTTTTAGTTGTATAAAAATTGAATGTTTTAATCCAAAATGGTACTAATGCCACGTCATTCATTTAGTACTATCCATACAAAAAGCTTATAGAATAAAATCAGAGTCGTTTTTGAAAAAAAATGATCATGTATTTTTTTTAAATGTTCACTATTTTACTCCTAATTACGTGATAACAGCTCATTTTATTAAATTGTACTAAATGACACCATTTAAAATCTAATTTTATTTTTAAAAAATCTCTTATTTTCATTAATAGTTAAATACAAGGACAACAATTACTGCAATTCTGCAATACTGGAAAATTCTGAATTTTAATGAAAATATACTAATACCTTTTTATAGGGGTTCTTTGAATTGTTTGAGCTAACAATTTAAAGAAGCCATTTTCAAAACACATTGAAAATGCATGACCAAAAAATAATTAAAAGATCCTTTTTAATCTACACCACATCGATCGGAGTCTATCCTTTTCTATGCTAGTCCTATTTATGATTTCAGCGCTAGAAGTTTTCACGGACGAATGGACACGTTTTTAGAAAACGTAGGATATCAAAGACCCGCAATGTGCATTTAGAATATACTACACATTCTATCGAGTAATAATAAAGCAAGACCAGTTTCACTTTTACGTAAGCCAAGTAAAAAGCCAATTTTCTGACAAAAAAATCAGCACTCTTTCTTGAAACTTAGGAATTATGTCACAATTCGTCGCATACAAAAACTAACAAGGAAGTCTTGACCACATGTTAACAGCGACCGTTGGGTTGCATACGTTATTTTAATATTCCACTTGGTTTAAATAAAAATATGATTTGACATCAAATCTGAAAACACTGCAACCCCGAAGAAGTGTCCCAAATAGAATATAAGGTTTGAATAATAAGAAACTGCGCTTATTTGAATAATGAGCAATTCTAATTACTCTGAAAGTTAAAAACAAAAATTCACATGAGAAAGAAAATTCCGCTATGAAAATTTGTTGTTGGGACACAAATTTTACTGAACGGTATAAAAATTCATTTTAATAAGAGTATCCCTTAAAAATAAATGTTTGTATTAGAGCTATCCTCTGTGCCGCCACAGAGGCGATGCACCTGACCGGCGCCAGCGCACCCGCTCGTCCGGAGTTGCTCAGCCAGCAGCACAACCCCACACTTGGATGCAAGACTAACTCGAATCCGGCCGGGTTTTATTTTCACAGTTGCTTGGCTTCGGAAACCACGTAGGACCACGTACCTGGTTTTTGAATGGGAGCATCAGGTTAAGGGGTACCAGCGCGTTTATTCCCCGCAGCCACACATTGTCCGCACCGCGCGCGGACGCTGGTACTTACGTGGACACTAGTTCGTTGCCGCAAGGTAGCCTCTGGAGGCGCCACAGCCATTCTCCACGGCGCACTCCACTTCTCGTCACTTTCACGCTCCCCACAAATGCTCTAGTCCTCAGCAGATGCTGCAATGTCTCACGCCGCTCGCCTTTGCCCGGTCCATTTAACTCCATATCACTTTTCGGCAGGCCTGTACAGCATTTTGCAATTTCACGGATCTCGGGTGCCACGGGCGAGCCACTCGAGTGCAAATAGGGTAAGGAAGGGTGGGGGTAAGATTCCAGGAGCGGAGACCACCAATGAGAATGATCAATTCGAACCGTAGCGCGTAAATTGAAAGAGTAATTGGCGAGAAGAACATGTGCTGTTACATACAGTTCAAGGAATATTGCCTTTTGTATCATATTGGAAATGTTTGTTGTCAAGAGATAACAATATGAAAAATAAATCTAAAACCAATTACACATACAAATTTGATTTCGAAACCAAGTATTTTAATTGATTTAGGGCTGATAATGTAATTAGCTTTGTTACGATGTAATCACAAATTCAGTGTGGTGCTAACGACAAAATTGTATTATTGAATCGTTGACAGTAATAAACTATTTTTTTCATTAACTACGTTCAACTGAAAAGGACGGTTCGATAAAACGTAAAAGATCTTACTTTCTGCTCTAATTTCTGACAAGAATACGTAATAAATTTCTAATATCAAATCAACGAACACTGTTTACTCATAATCGTTTACGACATCGTATAAAGATTAGACTATTTGCATTCTATTTAACAAGACCCATCATAATCTCTTGATTGCTCTGAGATCGTCAGAGAGGTTTGCTCGTTGTTATGTCCTTTACAAAAAAAATCCTTTACAAACAAAAATTACATGCATATATATATATATATATATATATATATATATATATATATATATATATTCCTTGAACTGTATGTAACAGCACATGTAGTTCTCGCCAATTACTCTTTCAATTTTCTTGAGAAATCAACAAAATTAGACTTTCGAGGGTTTTTTACATTCTGCATTGAAAGATTGTCGCCTTATTCTGGCGTCTGATAGTCGCGCTCAATTACCAATAGGTCCTAGTGGTCTTAGTAAGACTTACTGGATTACTTACTTTTGAAAAAACGTCACGTGCACCCTGATATTTTCTAATCCGCATCAGACACAAAACGTTTATTTCGAAGGGTAAAAATTACAATAAACAACAAAATAATCAACGCCCTCGTCGTTGAACCCCCGTCTTGCTTGACCGAAAATATTTAGCGTTCTGGCACCGTTTGGCTGTTGTATATAATGGCAGTGGGGAAGAATTTAAACGCAAAATTTAGATCCATTTTTGAGAACAAACTCATAAATTGCGATTCTCTCAAACACAAATTACATGCATATATAATTTAAAAAATTGTGTATGTCCTATTTGAAGGACAATGAGGACACAATATGGCTTGTCAGTGTCCCATTTGCTTCGTATGTTACTTAAACATCCATGGAATTAGTTTTTTTCATAACGAACAAAAAAGCTTAAGGTTTTTACAAGCTTTATTTAAAATAAAATTTTAGCAAAAAATTCTAATTTCTTCACAAGAGTTAGTCTAATTATACGTTGTAAAATCGTTGTAAAATCTTTGTAAAATTTCTTGCTAAGGTCTTCAGGATGATTTCTTGCATTATTAAGTTTTACTCGTTTATAACTTGGCTGACGTGAAAAAAGTGATACTCGTAATGCAACTTCACACTTTAGATATTTTATTAAACACACGCACTTGATTTTCACACCTCTGATATTTTATGCAGCTCACCATTTACCAAAAAGACAATATCTTCAATAATAACAAACATTTAACTATTAAATATGACTACGAAATATTTAAAATTATGAACGCAAAATATATTAGCTTCCTCAGTCATTGACAGTTTCTTGCGTTGTTCACAAACATTCCTCAACACTTGCCTTTTGCGATTTCTCTTTTCTTGTTACCTCACAAATCCCATCTCACATACATGATATACTGATCATCTTCCACAAACATCAAATCAGACGCTAATGGCAGATATATCGCGTCCCTGTCTTAAAAGTGAAACTTAATGAAATTACGGAAAATGTCTTCAACGCTTTCAACCAGTATCACGGGCAAACATTTCAATTCCTCACCTCTAAATTAGAAAAAATCGAACAACCTGTGGAAAGTCTCTAAACATTTCTCCGCTCAAAACTGAAGTGAAAATTGTGCATTCGATCCCGGAAACATACACACTCACAGCGCACTTCAAATCGACGTACTCGAAAGGTTCCCTCCTCCTCACACACACACACACACACACACACACACACACACTCACACACACTCACACACACTCTCACACTCTCACACTCTCACACTCTCACACTCACACACACTCACACACTCACACACTCTCAAACTCTCACATTTACACTCACACTCACACTCACACACACACACACACACACAAATGCGCAGAGAAAATATCTATAGAGAAATTCCTAAATGACTCGTATATCACTGCTCCGTTACCTATAGATAATATCTCTCCAGCCAACGTAAAGCAATTACAAGTATTTTCAAGAAAACCAAAAACAAATCTTCCCATATCTTTGATCTTCACGTCCAACGACTTAATCACAGTCGCAGTAAGTGACCTGCAAGAAGGCCTTTTCTGATTTGGCTAAAAAATGTGGCTCGCATTTCAATTTCTCAAATTGTGAAATCAAAATGTTCATTTTGCAAAGAACAAATATCCTTACCCCTTCAGAAATAAATAATTGTCCGACAGCACGGGGTCCTTCGAAATAATCCTTTCGTGACCGATTTTGTTTTTCCGGAATTTTTTTTCTAACATCTGCTTTATTTGCAATTTGTTCTACTCCAACATTCGGCAAATACAATTGTACATACATTATTGACATGTAAAGAAACCATACAATTCTGGTTCTTTTAGGTCAATAATTCTCGTGGGCAGTCATATCCACTGGTAATCGTCATGTTCGATAAGTACTGTCGAAATAGGTCTGCGATCTCGCTCGACAATGCCCGGTTTGGACTTGGTTCAACTTCTCACATGGGGACCTTGGAAACCGCGATGTTCAGCCCAAACGGTTTCTGGGCAAACCGGGCCTTTCACCTCACTTTCACCACATTTTCTCCAAACCTTCCGGTCATCGGGCAATGCGTGCTCCTATTGCACGTAGCTTTTCATCTCTAGAGGGCCCTCAGAAAGCATAGCATCTTTTCGGTTCTCTAAGGTCATTTCGACCTGGGTGGCATCCCTTGACTGATCCACGAATCATGTTAGGAGGCCTATAAATTTGGGAGTATTTCAAGCCGCTGCTGTGATTCTTTTGTTGAGAAGAATTTAATATTGGTGGTGACATTTGATGGGGAAGCATTCTATAATTTTCTTTTTCTTCTTGTGAGTAGTGCTGAGGGGTGGGTTGAAATGTTTTTTGCATAATATTTTGCATAAAATTCTCGCTGCTGCCCTTATCGTTTTCCGTTCTAGCCCAACTTCCAGGGCTTGCGGGAACTTTTGAGGGGGGAACAGGTTTTGTAGGTCTTCTTTATTTTTTAGTAATTTTTCCATAAAGGGAGTATTTGTAGCTTTTGAAGGTGACAACTTTCCTATTCTTCCTTCCAATTTCTTCCGTGTAAAATTCTGTAATTTCTTTGATACAACAGGCGGGAAAAGTTCTGTTGAGTTATTCGGTTTCGTCGTCCGGGTGAACGAGTGCGTTGCAGGCAAATTCTTCATATCCCCGCTGTCTTTCTTCTGTAAATTGCATTTTTTAAGTCAGTGTTCTGAATGGGTTTTTATTTTTTTTCTTAACATCACTCTCTATGTCTGGAGAATGCATACTACGGCTGCCTGTTGAATGTGTTTTGTATTTAAGTATTTGCAACAGCATTCGTGATAATCTTCCTAGGCACATTTTAGGACGGACCTTGGCAGTCGGTGTTAGAAGTTAAGGGCCAAGTTGTCTGGTATTCTCCGCAGTTCGTTTTTCTATTTGCTAAGTGTAAATAGTTGTTTTCTTGTCTTTTTTGGTTTCCAGAAGGTAACCTTGATTGTCAGTATTTTTCTGGAGAGTGATTCAAAGACAGATGCATAAAGATCGCTCTATTGTGGATAGGTACTGTGCCATTTGCCCTTTTTGTGACGAAGGATATCAAGACAGTCTAGGGTACCTCTCCGGTTGTTACCGGACGGTTGGCTCATTATGGTGGGATTTCCTGATTGAAATTGGTTTGGCGTTTTCAGTGTAGAGATGGCTCCTTCTAGGAAGCGCGAACCTCTGTGTAAGTGAGCAGTCTTGATCCCACTATGAGCTTTGATTCCGCCATTGTAGTCTCCTCCAGCAATAACCTTGGTGCAGAGAGTTGCTAAAAAACTTGATATACTGATCAGGTGGTTATGCTTGTTTGTTTTGGAGGTGGTAGAGGATATAGGGCTGAAATATTTACGAGTAGAGCGTGACCGAACTTATCGTTACTTGAATAGGAGGTTTCTGCTTTGCAGATAGATACGTGCTTTAGCATTAATCTTTGTAGCATATTATGTCTGATTCTTTGTTTTAGATTATTACTTCTGGGCTGGTGCTCCATTGAGCTGTCCCATCTGGATGAAATTTGTGGCAATATACATTTCGTAGTTAGTGTATACGTAGATAGCTTCTTTTCAGAAAATGTGTTTCAGACCGCCTTAGAGAATGTCAATATTATTCTTGAAGTATATAACACTTCTATCTCTTCGATGTTGAAGGTATTTCGTTGGCATTCTCAGGGGACAATTCGCAAGTAAATTACTCATAGTTTTCTTCATTATTGCAGTCTATGGATATTTAATTTAGGGGTCTGGAGATTTTGTTGCGCCTTGCATATAGCTAAGATGTGACTTCCGATTTTTAAATGATTCTTGTATTCAGGATGGTCAGATTATTTTTCATACGACAGCATTTTGTTATTGAGTTTGCGGGAGATGTTTGGACCGATGGTTGTGCCATATGTGAGCGTTTCCTGTTCCTTGGTTGTGGATTTACTTTCTCGTGGATTGAATTGTTACCGGCCCTCTCCACAGACGCTTATAATAGTTTTTCTGCTGCGTTCACGCACTCATCTCATACAGTTAGTCTGTACCTTGGACTAGGATAATCTTGCTGCATATCTATCTGGACAGCGGAATGGATATTTTTTTGATTATGACAAGGATCTTGGCGAGGGTACCTTTCTATCCATTTGCATGTAGAGGGCTGTGGTTCACTTGTTGTCGTATCTAGTTATGCATTTATGCAGACAATGTGATGTCTTCGGTGTTTTCGTTTTAAGTACATTATAGGTCAGACTATCAGTACGAGTACTCACTAACATTTCACTATTTAGGACACAATGTCATCTATGCAGTCAAAATGTGCACAGGGCGTACAATAACGAAAACTATGCTGTAGGACTGACATCGCTTGCATTGTACATTTCTCGTTTTTTTTTACTCTTGTTCGATTGGTTCAAATTATTTTTGCTGTAGTAGTTTAGTTATTATTGTTTGACGACATTGCTTACCTTTCACGGGTGTGCACGAGGTACTCTTTATATTTGTTGTCCTCTTGTCTGAGGTCTCTTATCTCACTTCTTTAGTTCGCACAATCAACAAACATGATAGATTGTGTTGCTTTGGTTTATATTGCGCGAGGTGCCTTTGGGAATGTGTCATCGACAATTGTGCGAGCTCCGTCGCTGTGTTGGATGGCCTTGCCTCGATAGATATCGTCTACTCGGAGGCGCGGTCTGTCTGAAGTGTGCATTTGCGTCAGTTGGGTCGTCGGCAGGTGGGTTGGGGTCGCTGGGTGATGTTTTAGCGCGAACAGCACCGCGAGGCACGTCCTTGTCTTGTTTTAAGTTAAATGTATAATGAGCATATATTGTTATCGATTTAGTTATGTTATAACAAGCTGTTCGATAAACATCGCTGATTGAGGTACTGATTTTGACTTTGTTCATTTGTAATGTTTGGCTTTCATACTTCATTAGTTTTCATAGTCTTATAATGAGGAAGTCTTCATCTTTTAATGATTCTTTAATCTGATCTATGCATTGCAGATATTGCTCTACCGCCTGGAATGAAATAAGCAGGCGTTCGAATATTTGTCTTGTTTCTTGTTACATCTGCCCTCTGTTGTCGTATCATTTGATGATCTAGATTTTCGAGGTTGCTTGCTAATGTTATTTTCATCAATAGAGATGCTCATACCTGTTTTGTTGATGATAGGTGCGTCGTTCACTGTTATCTTTCTTAGAGGGTCGCTTACACAGATTTGTCTATCATTGGCGTCTGTTTTTTGTCCTGCGTTTGTAGAATGCTCTGGCGCGCCGTCTCACAGTGGCATGCTCGGTAGCGCCTTCTGACGCGATCATGCTGCGCACCACTTGATGTTGATATTCACACCGTTCAGATATCTCGCTCGGTAATCTTCGGAGGCATAATGATGGAAGACTCGTCTAGTGGCTTCGCTGACGTGCCAGGTCCAGGGCCTCTGTCTGTGGCTACAGAGCCTGTCTGCTGGCTTTAAGTGTGGATTGACGTGGCTCCGGCCGGCTATACGACAGGACCTCTGATGCGGTCCCGGAGCGCTGAGCGCTCTGTAGATCGCTTAGGGCCTGACCGCTGGCCTCAGATCTCTAGGACGCTGCACGCGCCTGCAGCGTGAGGTCTCACGTTGAGAGCCGCCGACGCCGCCCGCACATCGCTCTCCGAGTGCGGATCTCTCGTTCGGTTACGGCTTCTACTGGCCGTGACAGACCCGACCAGAGCCCACTAGGGGACCAGAAGTACGTAACGATTTGATGCAAGACAACCGGCCCGCCGCCGAGCCGAACCGCAGGCGAGGACACTTGTGTGAGAGAGTGCCGTCGCACCAGCGTCGACCGATAGTGCACGCGCCTGTAATTTGACTCTCACAAGCAACGACTCACAATAACTGCAGCTATTCATTTATGCACAAGTGATTTGTAAATGAACTAAAGAAGTCGAACATGAGGTGTATCCACGTAGTCAAAGACCCTCACATTATAGATATATTGTTAATTGCTTTATAGAGAGACTCGATTTTGGACTGAACATACTGTCTTATATCTCCAATCTTCGCTAATCTTCATCTTCTCAGAGAGTACAACTTTCGAGAACTCTCATTGAGATGGACTCAACGCACCAGTTATCAATTTGCATTGAGGATATGCAAACGGGCAATGCTATTCAGTAGTTATGGCGATGTAGATTGGTAGAGTAAGCTCATAGTGGAACAGACTAGTGGCATGGATTATATTTAAGGTAGTGTTACGAGGATCATTAACAACTGAAACATTGGTATTCGGATCACACAATAAAAAGAACTACCGTAAAAACGCTCGGGTGCACGGCAAACGATGTGTCAGGACTTAGGTATTATACGGACAAACATTGACGTAATATAGACTAAGCAAGGGGTAAAATCGCAGTTATATGTACTCATTTGATCTGATTTAGGTCACATGAAACGTATTTGAATCTTGTGGTGTCTCTGGCGCGTTGGATGAAAGTTCTAAATGTCTTAATGGAGGTTCTAGTGGGCAGAATTGCATTTGTTCGCATGCAGATGTTCACCGCACTTGAAGGCAGCGTAGATAACGCAGTAAAAATTTAAATGAGCGCTATCTAAAGCCGATGCAATTTGATAAAAACACGATTTTATCAGTTATTGCTTACCAAACCTACAATACTGTTTTTTCTATTTTCAGATATTCACATCTAAAAATATTTTTTGAAAGAACTACTTTCTTAAATTTTACTCGCAGGCTTCTACTATTTAGACTGAATCTCATTAACATTTCACAGAGTTCCAGTTCAGACTACGACGCATATGTTTTCTTAGAATGAAATCGGTAAATTCACTGTGAAAGTAACAGCGAATGCACTCGGGCTTTTTAAACAATTGATTATATCTTGGGAGAGCAAGTAATCATAGGTCGAGAAAATTGCAACAGTTTGGTTGGGAGATCATCATGCTTATCAAGTACAATTTAATAATATTCTGAAAGTGGATTGTAAAGGGCAAACATTTGATTGCACAGGGCCAAAGCCTGGACCTTCCGATAACGGCAATATGTCCTAATAACTGAGCTATAAGAATCAAGCATTGCATTCACCGACTCAAACATTCAGCATGCTATAATAAAGGATACAGCATTCATATCCAGAAATGTAATTGGGCATGATGATGAATCAAACACACATGATACGCACATACTACAGATATATAAATTGAATCAAGATTGTGTTTGTTCATGAGAAATCTATAGTTGTCAGGACAGTTAACACTACATAAGCAACTTATATCAATATAAAATATAAAACATATACTAATAAGAAGAACAAATTGCAGGACTAGTATAAAGCCATAAATAAATTCTAAAATTGCATGAAACATAGCTCCTGAAACAGAAACTCATAACTTGTGGATTCATATATTCAAATAAAGTGTCCTTAACATAGGCAAGGGCATTTCAATATTGAGAAAATGATATGCTTTACAGAATTGAATTTTATCTTAAATTTTATTTTATTAGAACTTTCAAATGATGTGGGAAATACAGTTTATATAATGATCTGTAACCCAATGACAGGAATACACACTGATTTAAAACTCTCGTTGGTTCAACTTTATAAACTTGTCAGCGTAAAAGAAATATTTCAGAATACTTTGTGCAGTACAATGAAGTAAGTTATTCACTGCATATAACAATAATTCTTTGAAATATCCTCTCTGAGTCTCTGACTCCTCAAAGTGAAATTAATTTAGAGCCATTAGGTCTATTACGCCATGCTTCAGAAGCCATCTCTGTGAAGGAGGGATCTGAAGAGCAAAAAATTATGTTTAAGAAGAACTAATGTCCTCAAATGATGTTCTGAATAACAAATCTGTATAAAAAGATAAGATGTTTCTTTTTAATTCACCACTCGAATAACGATAATTAGAAAGCACAGGAATATCGTGCACTACACACATGCCGAAGGCGCAGATTCTCTCCCAGAATGGCTTCTTGCACCTGTCCCAGCAGTACAAGAGGATCTGTAATCAAAAAAAAAGAGTTTTTTTTATTACTATAATATGTCCTCAATTGGCACTAATAACTGTATATGAAAGGACATGACCTGAAGAAAACGTCATAAAACTTGAGGTGACACCTCACATGGTGAAAAAATCTTGAAATGGAGACAAACTTGAAATTTCTCAATCTTCAATAATATAAACAAATAATATATTGAGATTCTTAAGATATATAGCAAATATTTTACTTTCAACAAGGCTAAATAAGCATCTGCTGTACTTTGCTGTAGCAGCAATGTTCATCAGCAACTAGAGACTGATTAATCAACACACAAAGTTATTGTCATACATTATGC
>BOPP01000010.1:1736243-1765791 GCA_017312745.1 Gryllus bimaculatus | reverse complement strand
TTTCAATAGCATGCTTCTTTTTGCATTTTACAAACATACAAGAGACTTACCATTTTCAGTTTGAAAAGTTGCCTGTGTACAAGGATCTGAAAATTAAAAAAATGCTGGTATCATAGCCTCCCATCACAATATATATTCTATTAAAACTATAAAAATATATTCTAGTAATATTCTATTTAAAACAATCTTACCAATTACACCCATAGTTGCAGTGGGTGTCACCTCGCTTGGTCCAAACAAGGGATCTGCAACTAAACCTTTAACATTAAAAAAATTCCACTATTTGTTACGCACCCATCATCTTCTCGAAGCCAAAATGCACGCTTCAGACTTCAAACAGCAGTAAATCACTTCATTTCTCTAATTCACTGACTGCGATATGGCGTTAACAGCCCTACGAACAACACGTGAATATGCAACCATAGGTCGACGAGGAAGGAATCCAACGGTAACCAACCGGCTCGTTTGCGAAAAAATTTCAAAATGAAAAAGTAGTTCACCGATTCTCCGCTTGAGCGAGTTGGTGTTGTACAGAAGTATATGGCGTCGCTCTGAACTCTGATTGGCTACTGTATGGAATTTGAATAAGGACCGGATGTGCCCTATCTAGTGTCACCCCACTGTCCCAAACGAGAAACCCAATGTGCACCTTCTTGTAACAGAAACAATAAAATGCTCAATTCTTGGAATTACTTGTAACCAAGCATTAGAATGCAGTACATGCACACTTCACAAGAGTGCACATTACATCAAAATATGTTTCCCGGCGAACTTTTCGTGGATGTTATACACAAGTGGGATATATTCTGATAGTGGGTTTAATCTGGCCTTTATAATAGTAATAATAATAATAATAATAATAATAATAATAATAATAATAGCAGTGGTGATGCAGAGAGGGGGGATTCTTGGGGATCCCGGCAAAAATAGGAGTGAGGAGGGAGAAGATATTGTTTATTTGTACTGCGAAGAATCTGTTATGCAGAAAGCATTTGATTATTTGAAACAAATGTCCCGGTAGTCTTCGTTCACGTAACTTGAAAATCAGTCAACACCAGATTGTATCAAACGCATACGCGGTCTAAGAAGACCGTTACGCAGAATTGATTACGTTGATATGCCAGAGCGATTCATTGGACAATTCTTAATCGAAATTGATGTAACATAATTGCATTTATTTTATTATGGTATGAGTTTATATTTGATTGAGATCAGCTTTTCGAATTTTGCTCGTAAGAAACTAATTGGGTCCGTAACTTGATGGGAATTTTGGGGATTTATTGGGTTTTAAAATGGGAATGATTTTGACTTTATCCAATATGGGGGAAAGAATACGAGTACAAGAGAATCCTGAAAACGATAGCAGTTACAGAATCAACGGGGGATGTGGCGGGAGATGTTTAAGAACAAGGTTATACTTCGATTTATTTACACAGTCCGTTGATGTTTGCTCAGCGGTGACATCTAACCCAGGGCTTAAACATCGTTGCTGTAGGTTTCATCCAAGCTCCGGATGGGATGACACCGTAACATCTGATTTACGTCATGGAACTCAATGTTTGAATCAAAGTGTAGATATGGGAAGATTTGTTTTTGGTTTTCTTGATTAATTGCTTTACGTTGGCTGGAGAGATATAATTTATAGGTAACGCGGCAGTCATATACGGGCAATTTAGGAATTTTTCTATAGATGTTTTCTCCACGCAAATGTGTGTGTGTGTGTGTGTGTGTGTGTGTGAGAGAGAGAGAGAGAGAGAGGGGGGGGGGAACCTTTAGAGTACGCTTCAGTTTTGAGTGGAAAAACGCCGAGAGATTTTCCACAGGTTGTTCAATTTTTTTTATTAAGATGAAGAATTGAAATGTTTGCCCGTGATATTGGTTGACGGTTTCCGTAGCTTTATTAAGTTTCGCTTTTAAGAAAGGGACGCGATATATCTGCCATTGGCGTCTGATTTGACATTTGATGGAGATGAAGATCAGTATATCATGTATGTGAGGTAGGATTTATGGTTTAACGAGAAAAGACAAATCGCAAAAGGCGAGTGTTGAGGAATGTTTGTGAACAACGCAAGAAACTCTCACTGACTAATGAAGCTAATACATTTTGCGTTCATAATTTTATATTTTGTAGTTAAACTTTTGTTGATATTGAATATATTATTGTTTTGAAAAATGGTGTACTTTTTGTATTTCAAAATTTACACATATGTAAATTTTTTGAAAGATATCTGACGCCGTTGATATGCACATTTCCAGCTATTTGTAAACACTATGGCATTTGTGAGTTAAAGTACTTAAAATGGCTTCTAATTATGTTTTTCGAAAACTCAAAAATTTTCGGTGAAAAAAAAGCTTCAAATTTCGAATTTACAGTTGCGCATAAACGCCAGTTTTTTAGGAACTTCTCCATATTTTGATGTTCTGAAACCCTTGCAAAACTTTCCAAAGTAAAGAGCTATGCTCAATTACAATACCTCTCGGTGCATATCCACCTTCATGGAGAACTGGGCAATGAACCAATAACAAATTACAATTCCTTCCTGTGCAAGTTCATCCATCCATTTTACATATAAATATAAAATAACATTTTCCTCTAAAGTGGAAGTTCAACTGATCTGGTTAAATTTAAAACTTGTGGTGCTACAGACTGGCACAGACTTTCGCGAATTAAGTTTCTATTTCCTTTGTTTTCGGTTAGCTATTCGAACTTGCCACATATTCTTGCCTGCTACCATCTATTGCCGCCCAAAGTACATTTTTCTGACATATTCTTAATTTTTCAGTTTCCTAATACTAGAGCGGAAATATTATTTTAAGAATATTAAATACCAGTAAAATCTTGTCCAAAATAGCAATTTTATTTCAAAAATTTGGAGCCGTTTTTAAAAAACTGGCGTTTAAGCGCAACTGTGAATTCGAAATTAGAAGCTCTTTTTCACAGAATTTTTTTGAGTTTTCGAAAAACTTAATTTGAAATCATTTTAAGTACTTCAACTCTCAAATACCATAGTGTTTACAAATTGCTGGGTTTTTGCATATAAACGGCATGATATATCTTTCAAGAAATTAACATTTGTATAATTTTTTTAAAATCAAAAAATATACCGAAATTAACTTTACGTCATATTAAACAGTGCAATTACTACTATCTGTTAGAAATGTTTGAAGAAATAAATTGGAGCCGTTTCTGAGAAAATGGTGTTTGAGTGTTTCTGAAAATGCGGAAATTTTAGCTCGTTTTCTCAGAAAACGGTATAGTTTTCGAGAAACTTTATATGACATTACTTAAAGCACATGTACTCATAAATATAATAATGTGACCAAATTGCTGTATATATAAATATTAACGACATGTCAAACATTAATGGAAGTCAATTTTTTTTGTTGAAATTTTTGAAAAAAACAAAAGAATAGCGCAATATGGGGTTTATGTCATCTTATAGAGTACATTTAGTACTATCCCTACCAAATGTTAAACAAAATTGGAGCCAGTTTAATAAAATGTGGTTTATGTAATTTTTTAAAAAATTACACATATTGCATGAAATATTCCACGAACTCTACTAAAATTTCCAAAAATATGTACATGACCCTAATGAAATTACTCACTATTGAGAGCAAATTTTAATTGAAGGGAAAATCTTTATCTTCAATTTTATAGTTGAAGGAAGACACCAAAAAAAATCATGTCTGAAATTTTCGAAAATTCAGAGTTAACCATGAAAATAGATCTTATAAGTGTATGTTACTCTAATCTTACAAGAAATTAAAAGAAAAAAATTGAGCCACTTTTGAGAAAATGTTGAAAATGTCCGGTGGGTTTCATGTGAAGTACCCACGAATTTTAAAGACTTTTTCTAAATCTCAAAGATTGAACTCGTGCCTGATCAACAAGGGTTTCTTCAATTTGGAAAAGATCCTACGCTTCTCGTAGGCCCCCAAAACGTGTATTTCCGTCGGAATTTCGAAATCGATTTTCCACAGCATTACATAACTTTCCCTGAACTACATACGAGTATATTACTCCGTATATACGTATGTGTACGGGAAAGTAAAAATGATACAGACGTACACTTGAGACACACAGAAAAATATTATTTTGCAACCAGAAACGTCACACGGACATGTCATTTCAGATATATAACTATTCCAACTAATATAATGCCCTGGAAATACAATCACTACGTATCTAGTAAACTGCGAGGAAAAATATCATACTATATTATTCTTTCAATATTCCACATGTGAACAGTTTTATTCAGTAATGTTGTTCTCTGATCTTCAATGGCTGTTATGTTCATATATTTGGATCATTAAAATGTACACAACTTTTATCCAACATTCTTTCCATGGGAACCAATATTTATACACACTCTGCCAAATACACATTAAGCGTGCAAAACAGAAAAATGCATATTTTCGTTCTAACGGTTGATAGAATGTAATATGACAAAAAATTAGAGAACATTTAAATTAAAGTTACGGTTTACCTTTCGTTTCTCAAATTGATTTTTTACTTTCTCGTCGTACGTCCCAAAAGTATTGAAATCGTGAGCCGGAAAAGGGCAATTTTCAACAGAAAATCTCTTATTGTCTGGCCCTGTTCCTATACAGAAAATTACTTTCTCTAACTCGTTATGTAGTCAGAATCTATGTTTTGTAAGCCCTTGATACCGAAAAATCGATTTATCATCAAATTGCTATTTGACCGTATGTGGTCAAAGATAGCGCCTATACCGTTCAGCCGATTTTCTCCAAAATTGAAATACTTTCTCAATTGAAAGGAAATCAATACGGTATAAAAATGTGTGCTATTATCATTTCCGGAGAAGTTTATATTTTTGAAAATTTCATAATTTTAATATTCCAAAACTACAAAATTAAAAATCGAGATATTTGTTTTGAAAACAATCTATTCTACAAAATCTCCCCTTTAATAAGGCCATTTAGTATGTTTTATAAAACAAGTAGTTTTTACGTAATTTGTTCTTGAAATTTATGCAATTTCTAAAATAAATATTTGCTTACAACCTGCTATAAATGTATTTAATGTTTTCCTTGGATTGAACAAAAAACACTTTAAGGAATGGTGATGTATCCTTTTCATTAAATTCTCTGAATTTTTGAACATTGCAAATTTAGAAAGAATGTGCTGTTGAAGCACCACTAGTTTTTACTGCAATTAAAAACCACCTACATTCTCACGTTTTTGTTTGTTTGTATTTTTTGGGCTCGAAATATGATTTTGGGAATATGGGGGAAAATATAACTCTTTTCCAATATCTAGATTCCCGAAGGTAATTTTTAGTAATTTTGAGTAAGTTTGGCTCGACCGTTTTCAAAAATACACCATGTTTTCTTCCCCTATATGCAAAAACTTTAAAAAAAGCTTCGAAAAATCAGCATTAGCGCTACTTTGTAGCTTCTCTGTTAATAAACATTTTAAAAGGGAAATATATCTGTTATGATGTTATATATGATGTTAATATTAAAGATGTGAGAGATATTTCAAAAAAAATTGTGTCATTTTTGAAAATCAAATAATACAACAAAATAACGTAATCAAGTAACCTTTTGTTTCAAGTGATCGTTGTTTGCCATTGCCAGTCTTGTTTATGGTTGCGGAAAATGTCAGCGGCTCATTCAGTTACAGTGCTCTGTAATTTGTATTTTGTAGCCCGAGTTCGAAGTTTTTCGAATTCGACGCAGAATAAAAGGCTGAAGCAGCCGTAAACATCATGACTGACTGGTGAGATCAGGTTTAGGTGGAGGTATCCGCATATAATACCACTTTTATGGTTATGTTAATACGTTTAATACTGTCTGGCAGGTAGCACCCCTCCAAAGTCTCCAATTGAAAAACTGCATCTAAACATGTCATCACACAACGCAAAACCGACAACTACAAGTGGTGGTCTTGTGCTAATTCGTTTTCTAATGTCTTTAGTCTGGGATAGATTTTCGGTTTTGCCTCACCCTTTTCTTAGCTGCCAACTATTACCGCCCAAAGGACGTGTTTCCACAATGTCTCAATTTATAGGTCCTGTAATGGGTGAACTAAACATTTATCACGGAAGAGTAAAACCTCGTCATATACGGAGGTTTTCATAGAAACATTTGGAGCCATTGGTGAGAAAAGGTCGTTTGCGAGTTTTTGTAAAGGTGTAATTTTGATCTCATTTTTGCAGAATTTTTTTGAGTTTTCGACAAACTTAATTAAAATCATTTAAAAAACTAATACTCACAAATGCGATAATGTATAAAAATCGCCGGTAATCGTATACTTAGATCCCGCCAGTGAGTTAAGCAAAATATGATTTAGCTGAAGCGCGTAATATGCTATCAAGTTGAGTGAAATTGTATATTGGTATTTAGCGAAGTGTTAAGTGTGGTAGGAGCAAGGTGACTTTAGAGGGTGGGGCAGCTGGAGAACATACCCCAGGCCCCCTCGTGAATTGAACTCTTGTGTGAAAAAAAGGAGGATCCATGGAACTGAAGTGTAGGAACAATGCTGAAGAACCTACGTCTGTTGGCCCAGCAAAAGACGCGGCCTGTGACTGCCAGTAATATTGTAAGTGAGAAAGTAAATAAATAACGTCAGTAATATTCGAGATAGTCTCGGTCGCAGTCATCTCAGATAATTGAGTCTTTGGAATACCCTACATATCTGTTCTTCCCACTGTATCAAAAATCCTAGAAAAAGTAATCCTTAAAAGACTAAATTCCCATCTGAATAAACCTCAAACAATCCCAATGCACCAATTTGGCTTCACTGATAAAGTTTCAACTTCTCATCAATTATTAAGAATCACGGAGCACATACACACGGCATTTCAAAAAAAAACATACATAGTTATCTTTTTAGACATTTCGAAAGCTTTTGACAAAGTGTGGTATCCTGGATTAATATTGAAACTTAAAGAAATAGGTACCCCTAACTATTTAATTAATATCATTATTAGCTTTCTTCAAGATAGAACATTTTCAGTCACAGTTAATAATCACACATCCAATCCCCGCAGAATTACAGCTGGATTACCTCAAGGCTCACCACTGTCCCCTACGCTTTTCAACATATACTCAGCCGACATTCCCAAAACATCACATACGCACATTGCCCAATTCGCCGATGGTACCGCAATTTTCATGTCCAATCATTCAACTTATCTAATTTGTAAACAAATTTAAACACATCTAAATAAAATTGGTGAATGGTCTGTCAAAAGGAAAATCAAACTAAATCCTACAAAATCATGCGCCAAAATATTCTCATTAAGAACATTTTCAACCCCAACTCCACTTCGAATAAACAATAACCCAATTCCATGGACCTCACACAATGAATCTGTGAAATACCTAGGGCTGAATCTTGATACCAGACTAAATTGGAAAAATCACATAACAGTAAAAGCTCAGCAAGCCAAAATAAAACTAATTCAACTAAAGCCACTCTTAAATCGCAATAGTAAGCTCTCATTAAACAATGCCATCACCATCTATAAATCAATAATTAGACCCCTAATGCTTTATGCATGCCCTATCTGGATCAATGCCTCTAAAACTAATATCAATAAATTACAGATCATCCAAAATAATTTCCACAGACATGCCACTCATGCACACTGGTTCATCTCAAACATTCAACTGCATAAAGAATTTAATTTACCTCCTATACTTTACCATATTGCGCTCCTATCCAACAATTTCTTCTCCAAAATAAACACAATAACCCAAGCCACCCATTACGACCTAGCCCCCACCTACCAGTTCCCAACAAGAATAAAAAATAGATATCCATTAGATTCCTCAGCATATTTTCAGAACTCAATTAATCACATAAGTGATCTGTGAATTTCCTATTCATGTGTATTTAGATTTAGTTTTAAGACTAGCATTTAAGTTAAATATTAGTCGTAAAATACATATAATGTAGTATAAATAATACTGAACTATGTACATTCGTTCACTAATAAATATATATTTAAAAAAACCTACATAGCAGAAAATACGCGCTTAATCTTTTTCCTTCTCGTGTAATTTATCTTTTTCAAAAAACATAATTGAATCGGTTATATTTAAAATCCTAAAGTCTTAAATTGTAAATTTATGATAAAAGAAAGACTGAATAATTAAGTACATAGAGAACTTTTCTGTTTTTCTTTTTATTTCTGATGCATAAACATTGATTGAGAATGCCATGAAGACATGTAATTTACTTGTATCAAGAGAATATTAATCGCTGAACTTATTTAAAAGTTCATGACTTACGGGGTTTCAAAAACCAATCAGGAATATTTGACCTAAATATGTAAATAAATACACACTGGAGGTTTAGTTTGTAATTTGACATATTTATTACATATGATAGAAACAGTTGCTGGAAATGTATTTCTATGATAGTACATTAGAATATTACCGTATTGAACATCCCTTTTAACGAATCTGTCAGTGATGTCCCAGTCATACAAACTGCATGCCTACATAACCCGCAAGCCATTGTCTTGGAGGGTTTCAAAACCAAACTAAAGCTTTGTAGAGTCATCAAGACCATTCTATCCAACTCATTTACGGGATTTACTCATGGGACGACGAATCTACACTGCAACCTTTATTTTCTCACAAAAAGAGAGTGATTTACGGGGTTTTGAAAAGAAGCGATTCAGTGGTAGTTTTCGCCTGGTCGATGTTCATGTTGGGGGCTGGGAGCCCCTGCGCGCGGCGGGCAGGGCATTTGTCCATTTATCGCTGGTCTTGCGCAGCGGCGCAGGCCATTTGTGCGGGGCAAAGGCCGGGCAAGCACCGGAAGCCATTAGCGGGGCCAGATAGGGCGCGGGGGGCGTATAAAGCGGCGGCGGCGGCGGCGGAGGAGGAGGAGAGCACGAGATGGCGTTGGCGACCCGCGCGCTGCTCCTGCTTCTGGCGGCCATCGCTGCGCTCGCCCCCAGCGCCCCAGCGGCAGGTACGGCACTTACGCACCACCACGGCCCGGTCTCGCGGGGCTCAGACAGGCAAAATAACAGCACGTTCGCGGTGCGCTCAGGGCTGAACTGTCGAGGGGAGGGAAAAAGCTTAAGGATATTAAACGTAGGTAATTTTATCCTCTTTTATTTCATATACGGATACATCTATTATTTATGAAAAATGGGTGGCTACTGAGTTATTTTGCAAAAACTGAAAGATGTGATACATATTTCCTTAGAAACATATTTCCGGGAAAACTTCTTGTTGAAAAACTTGATATTCGTGTCCAAGGACCCCCTCCCCTAAAAATCATTTAAAACTAAATCTAAAAAAACAAACTTTTCTTTATTTTCTACCATTAAAAAGACAAACGTTGCACTCGCCGTAATCGTATCACCACGTTCTGCAAAGCAGATACGAAGCAAACTAGCTTAATGGGGCGTCTCCGGAGGGGTTTTTATAGCTAAACAGTATTATTTGTGATTTGCAAGTTTACAATAAAAATACATTTTAAACATGTTACGTAAAATACCTAAAATTACAAAATAATCGCACATTTTTTAAAGCAAAAACGTGAAACTTTTGAATTTGTCCTTGAAATGTATTCGATTTGAACCTGACTACGCCCCCACAAAAACCCCAAAAATGCGATAAAAAAGTCAAATGTCGGTCGAAAACAGCTTAAAATTCAGAAAAGCATACGAAACTATCCCCCCAAAAATGCGGCCAAGTCAGAGATTACACATTCTGAAATAGCTCAAGAATGCATTTTAAAAATTCAAAAATTTGTTAAAAATTTTAGTAGAAGTAAAATGTTCTATGAAAATTTAAAAATTGAATGGATAAGGGGCCCAGAGAAGTTTCGTTTTGGGTACGCACACCTTTGATGGCGGTGCTGGGGCTACTTCGTTTTCGTAGCGATGAATTAACACTTACTTCATAATAATTATAACAGATTATTTTCTGACTTACGGAATTCATAGAATTTTACTAGATGGTCTTTAACATCGAGTTTCACTTTTTCTTTCTCAAGTTTCATTGTCTCTTTTAAGTACTCCCACACGCATTCTGGTCTCAGATCGCACCAAGCGATAACCGTAATTGAAGAAAAGATATCCTTTTGTCCCTGTTTCATTTTTGTTAAGTTGAACTAGAGAGATAATATCATCAGTATATTCTGCGAATTAAATGTTAGTAAATGTTTGAAGCGCATTTACATCCGGAAATGACTTTCCTTGAGGTTCATCAGATAGATAGAAGAACAAGTGAAAATCTGTGGCTCTAAGATCAAGTAAATTAGCTGAATGTTTAATGACTTTCCACTCCAAAGGCTGGATATATTCGTCACATCACTGAGTGCGGGCGGGCGTTACCGTATAGTAACATCACTTCCGCTGCCTACTTTTTGGTCGATTTTCTTGGATAGCGACTACATGACATCTCAGTTGTTGGCAATAAATAAGCTGCAGATTTTTGCCTACTTGCCAATTTTTTATTTCAAAGGAAACCGCAATGTTTTAGGTTACTGCTAATTTACTGGCGTTAGTAGTTTCATGTGTGAATTTTTTAGTGACTATTTTTCAAATATTGCTAATCTTGCGATTTCTAAAATGTATTTTTATTTATTTATGTTAACATTTTACTCACCTTTCAACTATTTATAGTTAAAATGACGGGAAGGATTCTGGAACTCAAGAAAACGTGCGTAGATAATATTTTCCCTCGTACGTCACATACACTTTTTACTGTTTTTTTGACTCAATAAATCTAAAATCTAAATAGTAAGTATCTACAAATACCTATTTCACTAATCCATGTCCATTTTGTGATTTATATGCCTAAATGTTGCGTATTCTCGATTTTATTGATAAAAATGTAATTTTATTTGATCAAAAATTTTAAAAATTGTATGATTTTTCGTTTTATCTCGTGGAGAACAGAGAAATCGGACAACTATCGATAAATGCATGATCCGTTTTACTGCGACACAGGGAAAGGGTTTCGTATTATGAATAGACAGGATTTTTATGTAATTACATATTTTTAGTCTTTCTACTTACCGTTCTCAAAATCGTAATCTTGGCAAATCGTCACCGTCCTAACACAATATCCATTTTTTTCATTACATATTTAGTTCTATACTACATATTTTACGTATTTTTCTATTTTCACAGAATATTTTTTTGTTTTTATAAATTGTCTTCAATTATATAACATTTTAATGAAAAGTAATTTTTTTAAATGAGAATGTTTTCCTACTTATTTACTGATAGTGAATTCTGTCTGCTCCAAGTGCGCTACGTTAAGACGCGGCCTAGGGTTACCAGATCTACTTCCGAAAAGTAAAGGACACGCGAGGTGGGGGGTAGTATTTTTTATTACAGTTAAATTATTTATTTTATTACAACCATTTTCACTCGTATTTATATAATCTCTTGATAACTTGATAACTGATAATAATCTCTTGAAAACTTCACTTACAAGCAAAACATTACATTTTTATAGTAATATGTAAAATATTAAATTACATTTTAATTTGCGTTCGTGTGTATTTTGTATTTTACTACGGAGTTTTGATCAATTCTTTGTGTTTAAGGAATAAATCTTTAATTTCAGTAAAAGGTTGATAAATATTAAAAAATAAACAAAGTTCACTTCGAACTGATGGTACAGTCGGTTCAACGTTTGCTTTGGATACCGGAATTGATGCACAATACTGGAACAGTTTGAGTTAACTCGGAGCTGACTCTTACGTTCACTTTTTAATGAATAAATCGCCCTGCAGACGAACATAAACTTCTTCTAAGGCAGAAATTTCATCGAAGAGAGTGTTGGGTGAAAGTTGTTTTCGCCGTGGTGGTAATAACCAGATGTTCATAATTTCTTCTGAAATTGAATGATTATTACGATTCAACGAAATCTTTGGTTTGACAAATTTGCGCTCTACATATTGAGGCTAGTTACTCATTGAAGCTCAAATAAGTAAATGAGTTTTCCAAAACATACCTATCCAACTAAGAAAAAAGTATAATATAAAAATAATTATAGGTAAATGTGAGTTAAGAAATATAGCATGTAAATAATTATATACTCTTATTAAATGTATTGTGCGACAATTGAGCATAATTAATTTTTTCTCGGAGAATCGAATTCAAAGAATATTCGATTTTCGTCTCATTCTAACTCATAGAAAAAAGACAAACCACGATTCCCCTTTTTCTTATTCTCTTGGAATGTACAGCTTTAGATTACGTACCATTTCACTATAAACCTTTTGAATAAAAAAGTCCACTATCTTGAGAAAGAAAATAGTGAATGTAACCTGAAAAAAGTCGACTGTCCGCTTAAATAGTTGACATTGGCCACCATAACAGGGTCAGATGTTCTTCGAGTCCGGCGAGCCTGCTTCAGTTATCGCCCTGGAAGTGCCCTTCAGCGACTGAGATCATTTTCACCTTTAGATGTGAAAAGTATTACGGACGCCGCATTTAGTAACGTTTAACATTAATTTACGATAAACTTTGGCGATCGCTGATGTTTAAGAATCCGATGAGAATGCTGCCGGCTCCACTGATTGTTTGCTGGTTGTTTATATCACCATTTTGTACAATGACTTTTATTGCGTCTTGGGTGGCTGCTAAACTACTCTCCTGGATAGCAATAGAATGAAGCTTTTATTACTGACGGGAAAGTTATAAAGCGCAAAATGAGTATCAACTTGATACCTCCAAAGATTTTTGCGCATGTATTGTTTTTAAAATCAGTTTTGAAAATTTTTGATTAATGTAATTTTGAATTAGAAAAATCTTATTTTTAATTAATGTATTTTACATTTACATATTTATTACATATTCTTAATGTTTTCATTACATATATATGTACATATTTTAACGTTTCATACTACATACTTTCCGGCCTCTACTTAGAAAGGTTGCATAGGTCCGATATTCAGGTTAAACTTTAAATTTTCGAAAATTTCAAAATTTCAAACTGTTTCGAGCGTCTTCTTACAACTACAAAATTGAAGATAGATATTTTTTGTTCACATAAAATTTGTTCTCCATAGTCAGTTCTTTCATAAAGGTCATGAACATTTCTCAAAATTTTAGTAGAGTCCGCGCAATATTGTATGCAATATGTGCAATTTTAAATAATTACAAAGACAAGACTTTTTCGTAAAAACGGCACCAATTTGTTCTTTAAACGTTTGTTAGAAATAGTTTTAAATATAACCTATAAGATGACATAAACGCCATATGCTCTATTCTTTCAATTTTTCAAAAATTACAAAAATGTAGTTTTTTGACTTATCTCGCGTCGTTAATATTTATATTAGCGGCAATTTGGATACATTATTATATTTATGAAGAAATGTGCTTTAAATAATGTCATACAAAGTTTCTCAACAACTCAACCGTTTTTGGTAAAAACTAGCTCAAAATTCCGCATTTTCAGAACCACTCAAATGACATTTCCTCAAAAACGGCTCCAAATTTTGCGAACATATGGTGCCAATTGCACCAATTATATGATGTAAAGTTCATTTCGGGGAATTTTTTTACCTTTTTTAAAAATTATACAAATATAGTTTTATGAACGATTTTTCACACTGTTAATATGCAAATTCCTAGCAATTGGTAAACACTATTGTATTTGTGAGTTAATCTACTGTAAATGACTCCAAATGAGGTTTTAGGAAATCTCAATAAATTTCTGTCAAAAAGAGCTTCAAATTTCGAATTTACAGTAGCGCTTCAGTGCCATTTTATTTAAAATGGCTGAAAAGTTTTCAAACAAAATGTAATTAAGACGTGCGTTTACTGTTCTTTAATAATCTTAAAATAGTATTGCCGCACTACTAGTAGAAAAGCGAAAAATTAAGAAAATTTCTAAAAATGCTGGGCAGCGATAGTGGAAACTGCCAAGAGTATGTGGTAAGTTTGTATAGCTAGACGAGGCCAAAGAAATAGAAAACTAATACGGGAAAGTCTGTGCCACGGAGCCGTGGATTTTTAAGGGCGAAAAAATCCTTCGCCTTCCTTCGGAGGGGATGTAAAGCCGGTTGTCTCATGTTAGTAGATTTACTGCATGTAAAAGAGATTCTCAAGCCTAAATGAATCCTCTGAGCTAAATTCAAATCGTCTGTTTCGTCGCCCGAGTGGTACCTACTTTCTCCGCTAGTTGGTGAAAGGAGCGTAGCGAAATTTGCGTGGTCAGACGGAAGAGCGGAACTGAGACTCGCCATGTAAAATAAGGCATCAATTCAATTAAATTAAATTCCTTAGCACCACTAGTTTCTTTCTCGTATACGTACGTATATACGGATAGAGAGAGAGAGAGAGAGAGAGAGAGAGAGAGAGAGAGAGAGAGAGTAAAGCTGCGGAAAATCGATTTCGAGCTTTTAACGGAAATACATGTTTTGGAGTCCCCTGATACCAAAATGTGTTGTTTTATTTTAAAATTTCTAATTGGGAAAACGATGCGTGCGATTTTGAAAAGCACTCCTTAATTTTGGGAGTATTCTACTTGTGAGCCCCTGGAACACTTTTCATTATTTTCTCAAAAACGGCTCCAATTTTTTTTCTTTAAATTTCTTGTAAGAATAGTGTTAATAATTAAATATAGAGATTTTCCTTCAAATGAAATTTGTTGTTTTTATTCAGTTCTTTCAGTAAGGTTTGGTACATTTGTGTTGAAAATTTTAGTAGTTTTCGCGCAATATTGTGAGCAATACGTGCAATTTAAAAAAATACAAAAACAAGATTTTCTCGAAAATCAGCTTCAAACTTTTTCTTTAAACTTTTGGAAGGGATAGTGCTAAATGTGGTCTATGAGATGCTCTAGACGCAATTTTGCTCTATTCTTTGGTTGTTTTTTCCAAAAATACAATTTTTCCCTCTCCCACGTCGTTAATATTTACATTAGCAGCGATTGTTAACATTATTTCATTTAACAGTACATGTGCATTAAATAATGTCTTACAAATTTTCTCGAAATCTCAACAGTTTTTTGTGAACACGAGCTCAAAAGAATTTTCAGAATCGCTCAAACGCATTTTCTCGGAAACGGGTCCAATATTTTTAAACTTTTCGTGTGGATAGTGATACTTGCACTACGGATAAGATGACATAGAATTAAATTTGCTGTATTTTTTTAATTACACAAATGTAATATTTTTGAAATATCTCTCACTCTATCAATATTCACATTTCCTGGGTTTTGTATACGTTATTGCAGTTTTTCGAATACTAAAACGTTTTCTGTGATAAAGAGCCTCAAATTTCCCACAGACTTCACAGTGACTCTTAAAAGCCTTCTTCTTAAAAACTATGTATTTTAAACAAATTGCTATATAGATACCCTTCTTTAATATTCTTTAAGTAATGTATCGGCTCTACCAATAAGAAACTAAACAAATGAAAAAATTTCAAAAATTGTATTTTGGGCGGCAATACAGCTTACAAGAGAATGCGGCAAGTCCGAATACCTAACCGAGGTCAAAAAAATCAAAAACGAATGCGAGAAATTCTGTAGGACTACTAGTTCCTTATCAATGACCTATAAAACTTCACGTGTTAGAGGAATCTTTTCGTTATTTAGCATCAGGATTTATCCCCTTTTTCGTTACCAGGGCCCGGCAATAAGAGTTTTTTGTCGAAAATTCGCCGTTTTCCGGCGCACGATGACATAACTTTTTCTTCTACGAAGTAGCTTCGTAAGGGCGAGGTAAAGGCAAGAAAGTAGAAAAATAAATCAATTCTGTAAATTTTGTTTCACTAATAACATAATGTGATTTTTTAAAATGTGTTGAGTCTTTATAGACGCAACGCGCTTCCTAGCTCCATAAGAAGCGTTGAGCGCACCGTGGTGTAATCCTCCGTTATTACTCAGCCAGCACCCTCTAGAGGCCGCTGGGTAGTCAAGTCAGGGAATCGGCGATAGGTAGCGTCTTCGAGCTTGTTATCAGCGTCATCGTCAAGAACTGGGAAGGAATAAGGATGAGATGCAAACTCGTTTAGTCGAAACAAATTTCACATTAGGTTCTACAGGGATTCTACGGGAATCGAACGCGGAACCTTAGTAGAAGACAGCAAAGCGACTTCGGCACTGAGCCACTAAAGCACTATCTGAAATGATTATCTTCCCATGGGACAATTTGTCAATATCTTCTTGAAATCTTTCAAATATTACAATTAAAACAAAAAGTTCTGTTTAAACCAGAAGCTGATTAACAGCTTTGTCGCATATAGGAATGCGAAAAATTGCTGCCTTGTTTTACAAATACCCAGAGGAAACGAATTGTATAGTAATAGTATATTGTATATAGTAAACAAGTATAATTGATGTTTAAAACACGAACACGCACATTTATGACTAAAATACAATATGATTTAATAAATAATTTATATGTGTGGAACTTTTTACATGGGAATCAATTAATTTTTAAATCGTACATTTTAATGTACAGAAATAACATCGATTCATCATATTTTTAAGTTACGCTGATTTATTCTTTAACTCTTGTTCTACTATTAATTCACAATATTACGTAGATGTCTACTTTTAACATGGAAATGCGAACGAAATAGATCTTCCAGCAAATTATCAAATTTACTTGTCTATTTTATTACATATGTGCAATTTGTAAAATTTATAATATAATGATTTATTGCTTAAAATATAAATAAAAATTATATATTACTAATAAAAGGTAGTGTCCCCAACGCTGTAAATTATTTTAAAAATAGTTTCATGTGTTGAAAATTTCTCTTATATTTCATTTCTTTCATGCCTAGTTTTGTTCAAATATGTAGTTTCAGTATCTGACGTTGGACTGACCAATGAATCGTAGTAGCTGATAATGTTATACTCCCGTTAAAAAGTTTCCAACACCCAAAGGCCTTGTGGTACCTCTATACGAAATAAGAACTGGAAATATTGCAATATCAAAATTATAATCGCCATAACAAATATTTGCAGGTATTGATGATGCGAATAGTTAGATTTTAGTACAGCTACATTTTTTGGCTACACGCTTTTTGATAATATGCATAAAAATGCATGTAGTACATTTGTATTAGCACAAATGTTAAATAAAAAATGCCGATTATTCCCAGTTAGTTCCTAAAATTCTGTCGCTACATCTTTCACAACTACATTTGATTTTTTCCCGGATTTGCTAAATATTTTCTCCCCTACTTTTTGAAGAGATTAAAACTCCACAAACTCTAAATTGTATTTACTTCTACAATTGCTCTATTTATCGTTTTGTATGCGAAGGTATATAAACATTAAGAGGCGACTGTTTTGTATCTTTACGTGAATTGTTGTTTTGTATGTTATGTGAAAGTGTTAGTTAAGTTTATTAAGAACAAGTTGTGGTTCACATTCATTTGAATATCGGTATTTGCACAATTAAGAACGAAAAAGTGAGAATTCAAACGAAAGAACGTTCGTTCATTCTCTAGCATTACTAATAGTTCTGTTTTTTTCCGTTTTCACTTGAAATTTCTCAAATTTTACAAGTTACAAAGCAATACTGTTCATAGGTTTTCGCAAATAATGTTTTTAATTACGATAATGCGAATGAAAATTAAAATGAAATATGCAGTGCGATTCACTTGGTGAGACAATTGTTCACCTAAGGATGGAAACATCAGTTTTACTAACGTCTTAAAAGAAAATTATGATTATCGAGTGAAAACTCTTTTGCTACCGGAGTTTAATCAACGCCATCTACATAGATATATTTGGATGGTGTTGGTTAAATTCTCGGCATATTCACAAATAGCGTTTTCTATTCGCCGCTCTGGTGCGCACTCAGGGCAGCTTTCATGTTCCATTTGACCGCTAGAGCGCACCAAGGCAGAGATGCTCATGATCCGTTCGCACAAAGACCCGTAACCACTGCGCACTCATCGCCATTTTGAGGTTAGGTATGGAATTTATGATTGTTGATTTGGATTCGTGGTGAAAATACGAAGGCAATTATATTATGACGATTTTTTGTCACGAAGAGGCACCTTAAATGATGGAGTAGAATATCAAGTTTTACTAAAAATAGCTTTAATTTTTTTTACATAAACGAAGTTCGCAAAATCAGTTAGTGTATTCTTAAAATTCATCCTTGAATAACTTTATGTTAACAAGTCCAGTGATATTTAATAACCAAAGTGTAGGTATGTTTTACTTTCGAAATGCTAATAAAGTAAAAATAAAAATAATCACTAAATCCGTAACAAATTCATTCAAATACACGTGCTAATAAATGTTTCTCGCACACGTATACATACGCCAGAGGAAATGCTCTTGTAAATGTTTTTATGATTTCCAATAACCAAAAAATTCTGCAGAAGCCTTCCTGTTCAAAATCTAGTGTACTATAGTTACAGATCAAGAACGGCTGTCTGTAATCTCACTGCACAGCGCACACACTCTGACTCAGTTCAGGAAACCGTTTCATATATAGCTGCTTTTCACTCGTGTAAGGCAGCACTGTTTGCAGAGCCATGACGTTTTTGCCCTCCACTAGGGTGGGTTTCAGTGCAACGTATGCAAATGGCTATAACATCGCGAAAAACCCCTTTTTCTTAATCTTATGGCTTTTTAATCTTAATCAAATTATCAGCTCCTCATTAGGAGACCGAGACACGTCAAAAGACACATCATATGTCTCAATTGGTACAAGGGAAGCGATCTGACCGTGAGTGATGATCCGAACACTCGGAGTTACTCAATGTGCAGGAATTTATTAAATTTCCCGCTAACCGCTAAAAACTATATTTCTCCCACTACCAAAATTGAAAAAAGGCAAATCTGGTAGGAATTATTAATGACTTAATTTGTCTCAAAAACTCGGAAAATTAAAATAATAAAAAAGAAAAATCACTGGCAAAATTCCCTCCTGGTTTAAGATCATAAGAAGGACATCAATGTTTATTTTAATACATTAAAACAAATAGTGGTAATGGAAACTATTACTTAAATTACTATTTTATAAATAAAATAAAATTAAAATACATTTCTACCTTAATATTTTGATATATATCAAGTTTCTCTCACACTGCAGGATATAATTAAAAACCAGATTGATTTTTAATTCAACATTTTTGAGGAATCTAAGATACAATTTGTTTTCAAATTAATAACTATATAAAGGATACTATACAGTAAATAGCATGCATCCTATGGGTAAAGAATCACTGGATACAATGTAAGAATAATTTCTCAATTTTGAGGGTTTAGTGTAATCGATAGACCACATACATAACTGAACCGATTATAACCTTTTGTTTGTTTTATACTGAAATATAAAATCCAAACAAAAGGTAAGAAATCGTTTACACTTAATTTATCATAAACAATGGCTCCTGTACATGAGTTTATCTTCTTAAACATTCACATATTTATAACAAAAGAAAACAAAAAAATCAGAGAAATTGATGAAACTAAGTACGTAGAAGAACCTTTCTGGTAGGATGCATTACATCAGCATTTTTAAATTTTATACTTGAATCACTAATATTAAATTATATAAACATTATCCAAAGATCTAATTCTCTTTCATCCACTATCCAAAGATCCAATACTTTAAAAAGTCAATGCAATAATATATATATATATATATATATATATATATATATATATATATATATATATATATAGAGAGAGAGAGAGAGAGAGAGAGAGAGAGAGAGAGAGAGAGAGAGAAATAGATAGCTATAGATACATAAAATAAATAAAAATCAACGTACAAAATGATTTCTTTAATTTTACAAGCAGAGGATAATATCGATAATAAGCTAATGAACTACTTTCAATTTATTTTACAGTTATCAAGAGAACAACGTCAAATCTTGATCTACATCAGCAGGAAAATGAAAAACAATTTCTACAGTTCGTAAAGAAAGAAAGAACATATACTCCTACAGGGGTAACCAATTACAGAGTAACGATTTCAAAATTTCAACATTCAGGGTGCAACGTATCAACACCGTCCACTGGAAGTATTGCCACAGAAAATATTCTTAGCAGTCAAGGCCAATTACTACAAAACAGGACTCAAATAATATTCAGTTCACAATCGCCTACCTTGCAAGGCTCGCAATTCGGAAGCACAGTTGTCGCTGGCGTTGGACATAGAATTGATTCTCATGCTACAGCCGAATCTGGAGTCATCAGCAATGTCGGCGTAACCCACAGTGTTGGAAAAGAAGTCCACACAGGTTTGGGCGTTGGATCAAGTGTTGCAGCAGGTACTCATGTGGATGCTGCAGCTGGTGTTAACGTGGGTACTGGAGTTGGCTTTGGAGCCGGAGTGGGAGTTGGTGTTGGAGTTGGCGCAGATTCTTACGCTACAGCGGAAACTGGAATCATCAACAATGTCGGAATAACCCACACTGTTGGACAAGAAGTAGGCGCCGGTTTGGGCGTTGGATCAAGTGTTGGAGCAGGTACCAATGTGGATGCGGGAGCTGGTGTCAACGTAGGTACTAGTGTTGGCGTTGGGGCTGGAGTGGGAGTTGGTCTTGGAGTTGGCACTGATTCCCATGCTACAATCAAACCTGGAGTCATTGGCCACATCGGGGTGTCTCAAACAGTGATTTCATCTTCTGGGGGGGAAACCGGAACAGAGGTGGTTGAGGTTGTTTGTTGATTTTAAATAATGGTATGCTGTTGCTATATTTATATATAATATTGTCAAATATATAATTGTGTAAAAATAGTTTTTGATACAGAGTGTATTATAAATAAATGTTTTAATATTTGTAGTTGTTTGCAATTTTTTTTCTGTCTCTAAATTATTGTGATCACTTTTACATTTGGGAAATTTGGTTAGAGAAAAGACAATCTTGTAGAAGTTGCACGTGCATAAGTTCTCTTCTTTGGAGTCTCAATATCTCATGACGTGCGACGTATTGTTAGCAGTGATGCACTGAGTATGAGAATTTTGACTGAATTTAGTGTGAAAAAACGAAAAAATGCTTGTTTTCAATACTAAACAAATATATTATTCCAGTGAGAAGAAACCTTTGGTAAAATCTGTATCAAATTCTACTGATGTACCCAGAGAAATTGTTCTCCAAAGGGACTTATATCTGAGCAGTCCATCAGCCGCTACGCGAGCAGATGAAGCTGTAACAATGGATATCTTCGGCGGATGCCATACGCCTTTCAACTAATTCGAGATTTTTAATTTTAATTTTTGTTCTTTTTCGCATATAATCAAGAAAATTAACTGTTTCTATAACATCTTGAATGCAATATTATTTACAAATTTTCATTTATTTAAAGACGTTGTTCTTTGAGTAATTGTTAAAAAATTATTTTTATTGTTGTGTGTCAAAATTACTACGATATAAAATTTATATTTAATGAATTATTTTACTACGTAACATATATACACAAATTTTTTAGAATTTTTATTGTCGTTTATGAGGTAGAAAAGCAATTTAAAGAATATATGCATTTTCACAAGTAGTCTTATCTTGTTGTAATTGTACCTTGACGATGGATCAAGGACAACAATATCCCAAAACATTTTCAAGTTTAATGGAGACATGCCATAAAATCATGTGTTTGTGCAGGCAGAACTGTGTTTCCTGCCCGGAAGCTGCAAGCTCTGAAGATGATTGCTATGCGATCGAAATGATCATAAGGTGAATAAAAAGTATTGATTCCAGACAATATCTTTATTTTTTATCATAATAAAAAGGTATCAACCTCACCAGCGATCTAATTAATCATGTGTTTTTGCATGGAATCGCCCAGATTACACTTGCATAATGAACAATTACGCATTCTATAATAAAAAGGTTCAGAAGAAGTATAAAATTGTTTACTTGAGTAGATTTCTCGTGCGGAAGGTATCAAAGTAGAAAATGTTTTATTGAGAAGACATAAATAGGTATTGAATGACAGTAGAGCTTCAATTTGAAACAATTAGTATTAAGTGCAGAGTAGCAAACTACACATACGTAGTCAGTTGTCAGAATGGGCTTGCAGACAAATGATGTGCAGCCGCGAAGGCAGTATAGTGCAGCAGTGTAAACAGTAGTCGGAAGTCGCATGAGAGGAGCTAATGCCGATCACATGTAGAAGAGTCGAGGCACACAACTCTTCAAACACGGCGCCGGCACACAGGACATGTCTGCGCGCCGCTGACAGCAGAAAGTGCGTGTGGTGCCCAGCGAGGAGGAAAGCGCCAGTTCGCCCGAGGCGGTGCGGCTGGACAGGGAAGCGCGAGGAGCCGGGTGCCGGCCGCTGTTGGCAAGGGACGAGAGAGGCAGTAGAAGAGCGAGCCTAGAACCAGGGCCGTCAACGCAGGCTGATACCTGCCACTCGTAAGGCCTCTTTGGGACTACGATGAGTGATTCCGGGCACTTCAGCTAATGAGACCGTTAGCCCCATAAGAATAGGCAAGTTCTTTGGCTGGATTTAGCAGTGATATCTCCTTCCCCGAATGGTGAGATCCGGCGCAGACCTATACGTACAAGTATCTCCCAATCATTTCCTCCCTCTACCGGACCCTGCCCCGATAGGAAAAAGCTCTAAGTTCCCAGCAGGTATCCCAATATATATGGTAGTGTAGTGCACGTCAATGTCAGTAAAAAAGTAATGGGTGAGGAGAGGACAAGAAAGAGGGGAAGAGAACGCGCGCTTTCTGTGGCCCGTTTGTTAGAAATGTGCTCCGGCATTCGCCAGTTGTTGATCGGAGAAATCACGAAAAAATACCGATCAGAGCAGACGACCGCTAGTGTTCATCAACAGTGGTTGAATACGATCTAGCTGAGTGGCTAGAGTCGCAAATTCTGCCACCATCAGAACTCGACCCCAGGACCTCCCTATCGCAGGCACTGCAGTGACATCACTTGAGCCACCTAACCCGCTCTCCCATAGGTGGCTAGCTGGTGTCCACCCATAAGATTGCCGACTTAGAATAGTAACATTGCAAGAAATACATAAGCATAATGAGGAACAAATAATCATATAAATGGACAAGATATATAACGGAAAATTACATAAAGAATAGTATTGTATAAACTCTTAGAAGAGTTCGAGACCAGAGAGAACTAGTGGTCCAACAGAATGGCACAGACTTTCCCGTATTCGTTTTCTATTTCTTTAGTCTCCGCTACCTATTCACACATGCCACTTACTCTTACCAGCTGTCATCTATCACCGCGCAAATTACATTTTTTTAAAGTTTTGTTAATTGTCGAACAAAATTTGATTTTAAGGATATTAAAGAAAAGTAAAAAGTTGTCTTAAATGGCAATTTTCTTTTAAACATTTGGAGCCATAAGAAATTTTATAAGATAATGGCTTTTAAACGCTACTGTAAATTCGAAATATGAACATCGTTTCATAGAAAATTGAGTTTTCAAAAAACTTCATACGACGTCATTTCAAGCACTTTCAGCCAAAAACGCAATAGTGTTTACAAATCGCTGGAAATGTTCATATTAAAGGCGTGAGATATATTTTAAAAAATTACATATGTAAATGTTTGAAAATTCTACGTCGTCTTAAACAATGCAATTACCACTATCTGTTGGAGTCTGAAGAAAAACTTGGAGTCTTTTTTGAGAAAATGGCGTTTGAGCGTTTTTGAAAATACAGAATTTTGAGCACATTTTCACAGAAAACTCTTGAGTTTTAGGGACATTTTAAAGGTAGTTAAGGAGACTATGGTAGGAACACAATCCCTATCAAAAAATTTGAAGAAAAAATTTGAAGCCGTTTCTGAGGAAACCTGGTTACTTTCTCGAATACGTAGGTATATACGGAGTATATAGGAAAAGTTTTGTAAAGCTGCGGATTTCAACGGAAATACACGTTTTGCGGTAAACTCAACTGTGTTATGTGAGATGTTTTCTGAGAAAACTAGCTCAAATTTACGCATTTTCAGAAAAAATGAAAAGCTAATTTCGCAAAAACGGCTCCAAATTTTTTCTTCAAATTTTTCGAAGAAATAGTGCTAATTACACTCTTTAATGTGACGTAAAGTTCTTTTCGATGCATTTTTTTAATTACACTAATATAATTTTTTAAAGATTTCTCACGGATTTTAATGCGCACATTTCCAGCAATTTCTTAACATTATTGCATTTGTGACTGGAAGTGCTTTAAATGACTTCATATGAAGTTTTTCAGAAACTCAATAGTTTCCTCTGATAAGAGGTTCAAATTTCGCATTTACAGTAGCGCCGAAACGCCATTTTCTTATAAACGGCTTCAAAGTTTTCAAAGCAAATTACCATTTAGGGCAAGGTTTTACTGTTCTTTAATATTATTAAAATAATATTTCGATTGTTATATTAGGAAAACGAAAAACTAATATTTTTAAAACATTTAATATGCATGATGATAGATAATAGCTAGCAAGAGTATGTGGCATGTCCGAGTAGCTAGCAGAGACCAAAGGAAATAGAAAACTAATACGGGAAAGTCTGTGCCATTCTCTAGCGGCACTAGTTTAAAATTGCACATAATTTACGCAATATTTCGCGAAAATTACTTAAATTTTCAGAAAAATATTCATGAACTTGAAAGAACTAACTATGCAGAACAAATTTTATTTCAAGGAAAAGTTGTCTGTTGATCTTCAATTTTGTGGTTGTAGGAAGAAGCTCGAAAAATTTTGAAATTTTGAAATTTTCGAAAATTCAAAGTTAAACCTGAAAATCGGACCTATGCTACTTTTAAAAGTGTATTTACTCTATTCTTAGAAGAATGTTAAAGAAAACATTTAGAGCCGATTTTGAGAAAATTTTGAAAATTTTTCGGTTTTTTTCATACAACATATCTCTAAATTTTGAAGAAAGTTTTTCAAAATCGTTGCGCCTCGAATGGAGCCAGAGTGACCAGTATTTTTATGTATATGGGGGGGGGGGATACGTCTGGTTTAGACGCTAGTGGTGACTAACAGACGGACGGACGTTTTGAAAAAAACACTTTTTCGGTATCAGGGGACCCAAAAAGGTTTTTTCCGTTGAAGTCTCGAAATAGAATATTCGCAGCATTATATTACTTTCCCTATACTACGTATAATACTCCGTATTTTACAGTTATAAATATTTGATAATGAAGTTGGATGGTTCTAATACAACGATATTTGGTTTCAACTTCAACGGTAAATGTGACTAATTCTACTCATAAAAGTCAATTTTACTGAGTGTATCAACCGGTATTGAAATAAGACATCGACACTAGAGTCGGAAGCTTGTAGCTACTTGGTATTCCGCGAGACGCCGCGGCGACCTAGGCATAGGTGCCAACATTTCGGCCGCCACTCTGCGACCTTACTCCGGGCGTAATGCCATAAGCTCGCATTGTCGTCCTTTTGGCGCCTGTGCCTAGGACGCGGCGTTTCCCGGACAGCCAAGTAGCAACTGACTCCGGCCGCGGAATCATAAGCTCTGTTGTGAGGGGATTGCAGATTCCACTGGCGGACATCGGGCAGAGCATCACCCCAGAAAAGTCGAGATGCGATGATTTGCGACACGCCACATTCCTAGATTGTTTGTTTTTTAATTTATTTATTTGATTGTTTTGTACATAGAGCAGTTGACATCTATACATATGTATTGTTGACTTATTAAATAAAACTTAACCTAAGTTAACACTACTATAGAGGTTGAGGAAACCATGATGGCACCTCATAGGATCTCTTCTAGATCTGAAAACAATTTACAGAATACGTGGTATGGATATTTATTTTTGAGAATGATGAATCGGATTTCTGCAGAGTTTGAATGAAGATAAAGTTTGAATATGGTGTAATTAGAGAAGAAATTGAGGGATAGTTACGTGATATGGTGAATATTGAGATCGAGGTTGAATTCATTGGGTAATTGATTAGATATGAACCAGGATGTATAAGTCATGGTGCGAAGGAATTGTACTATTTGAATTTTGTTGATATTTGTTTTTGCAGCATTGATCCGTACTGGGCAGGTGAAGAATAGGGTCAGTCAGATTATTGCTTTGTATAATATTATTGTTATTTTGTATGGGAGGTAATTATTCCTATTAATTAGTTTTAAATGATGTACATTGTTTTTAGTTTGTATTATTTCTATGTTTATGACTTGTTTCCCGTTCAATTTAGTGTTCATGTGCAGTCTAAGATATTTAATGGACCTATTTGGGGGTACTATGGAATGAGAACATTATTCAATGTTAATGTGGTTAGTGGAGTGTGTGGTCTTAAAGAGAATATTTTTGCTGCAGTTTTGTTTGGATTTTATTTTATTTTTAATTTGGATGACCAAGTATCTATTTGGTTTATATATTGTTTGTTGTTTTTTATTGGAAGGTATAGGTTAAGTTTATTTGTAGCAATGTGGTCTGAGTCGAGTTCATGACATGGGTTTGAGTAAAAATTGATATTTCCATCAGTCAGTCCGATGATGAGGATGTCTGTTTTTTAGTTATGTCTCTTGGATAGTATGTTGGTTCTGGAGAGGATAGAACATTGATAGTATTGTATAAACTTTGTGATAGTGGTTTTCCTGCTTGGTTGCTAGTGCGTCATCCCCAGTTTGTGTGTTTAGCGTTTAGATAGCCCAGTGTTATTTTTTTTTAAATTTGGGGTGAACATATTAAGTTAATTTAAGGGTTGTATTTTTATGGTTGAGATTTATAAGCAGCTATTATATTCCATCATTGATTGTTCATTGTTAGGCTTATTGCTACTGTTTCTATTCCTTTGATGTTTGGTGTATTAATTTCGTGATGGTTTATATTGTTCCTGACTACCATTAGTACACCGCCTTCTTTATTTTCGCTCCTGTCTTTTATATTAATTTTGTATTCTGGTGTGTAAAACATATTGTTTAGGTCGATCTCTGCTAGGCACGCAATGTCGACGTTATATGGGTGATAATATTGAGTCAGTTTTATTATGTGATCGCATTTACATTCCAATTTGTGAATGATATACTTGTAAGGGCTTGTATTGACACTATTGTTATTAAAATAAGCTGTTACTGTGTTCTAAATTGTATTGACTATTGATGACATGAGGTATTTGATGAAGTTTATAATGCAGGACATTATAAATTAATTATTGAATTTAAAGGGGGATTATTATTATCTTGTTGGTTTTGTTGTGTTGTGTGATTACCCTGTAATCTCGTATTGTTGACGAATCCTGATTGGTTTACAGGATTGTTGTTCCTAGTAAAGTTTCAGATTGTCTGGGTGGAGGGTAGTGATGGGAATTCTTCTTGTTGGTTGCTAAAGAATGGTGGTGGTATTCTTTGGGGGAAGAGAATTGGTTTCCTTGGAGGCTAATTCAGAAAATCCGTTACCTGCTGGGATATTGTATGAAGATTGCAAGTCTGTGTTCTCGTTTTCTAAATTGAAGTTTTGGGCTGCGAAACCTATGGAAACTTTGTAACTGTCTATGGCTGGTACACTGGCTAAATCTCGGGCCATGGGCAATGTACTCTTAAAAAAGTTTGTTTGATTGTCATTGAACTGTCTAAATTTTCAAAAATTGTAACAGTTTGGTCTCTCAGGTAACAGTCAGGTCAGTTTGGTTTTTTTGGCGTCTCACTACAACTATAATATTTAAAATAGAGATGTTTCAACAACTCTGTTCTTTTAAATTAGATCTCTGTAATGTGATGTAATTTTCTTGAAAATATGAGCAGTGTGAGTAAAGTGAGTGTGTGAGTAAAATAGAGAAATGTTTACAAATTACATAAACAAGATATGCCGCTCATTACCCACATTGTTAATTTAACTTAAAAAATAATTTTACAAATTTTGTTAAATCTGCAACCTTTTTATTGCTTTTTTGTTCGACTTCACACGATTTTCATTAAAAACTTAGTTTTTTGAAATTGGAAAAGTTCAACTTTCGTTTAGAAGTAACGGTTAGGTTATTATGCTGACCCAGACAATTGTAGTAGTGGTTACGCTACATACTTACTAAGCCCAATTAATTAAGTTAGAATCGCAGCGAGGACCAATATTCCTGCGGATTTTAATAACTTTTGCGGGTTCAAGTAGTTATATTAATACGTAATCGTTACAAATATTGCGATTATATGCGTTCTGTTGTAGTACCTCTAGTTTTTAATTCCTCCTATTTTCATTGATTTATTTCCCATCTCTGAATTAGTTCCAGGTGTGGCTACTTGAAAATTGCAACATTATAGTAGTAGTGAGATACTGGGTTCAGTAATGCTTAATCGACATTCTACCATGTGAAAGTGTTTGAGACACTTAAAACCAAAAAAGTACATATTCTTGTTACATTACTGCAGTGACAATATTAATAAGATACTTCCGACTTATTCTTTAAATATAAAATAAAGCAAAAGAAATAAATTATTGTCTTCGTTCTACTTCTGAGCACTAGAAGGCAGATGATTGCCGTTCTGTAAGTTTGAAGTACTTGAAGTCGCCACTATTAGTGTAGTTACCGTACTAGACTCGGTAGTCGTCAATATTGGGTCTTGAGACGTTGCAATATTATTCACACATGTTATTGGGAGGACTGTGTGGCAAATTTTGTATTTGTGCAACAAAGTACATTCCTTTGAAATGTATCTTGTGGAAATTGAGCGAGTGTTCCCGGGCGCTCATTCGGAAGGCCCCGGTGCGAATCCCGGGGGGAGTAAGAGGCAACGCCAGCGCGCGCAGTGGCTGTCGCTGGAATTGCAGCTTGGGTCTGAGCCATTCAATTGGCGCCGTGAAAGGTATTACTCGCACAAGTGGAAGGTGATTTGACCCTTTGCAGCTTGGAGAGGAAATTCGCGACTCTACTTCACTTGAGGTAATTGTCTAGAAAGCAAGTTTAGAGCTACTTTGTGTCAGTATATTGAAAATCTAACTACCTTCAGGATAATGACTACACAAACGATAACATTATGTTCATTCTGTGGTCAAGATGCATTTGTATTATTTTTAATCTTGTTCACATAAATTTCCTAGAATCCTTCAACTTCAATATAGGAACTTGCAACCTCTTCAGTGGAAGGTGTCTCTTTTGGACCGTAAATGTAGTGATAAACAGTGCACTTTAACCATTTAAAAATGGAATCAGTTAAACCTCCTATAATGGATATGATGGGCTTCGAGCACAAGGGATATCATCTGCGATATCAAGAGATATCAACTGTGGTATTGAGAAAATACAGTTCAAAGTTTAATGATTGTAGAAATCGCTACGGAAGGCATTTTCTTTCCACCTGAAATACCATTTGTTCACGAAATAAAAAGGAGTTTTTAATTTAGACTCCTATACTTCACTCAAATTTTCCCCAAAATGTTCTTGTACCCTTTGTGTCTGTACCCCTCATATGAGCGCGTGGTAAACAATAAAAATAAATCCTTTGTATGGAGCAGGGATGCGGGGAGGGTCCGGAGACAAGAAAGGGCGTTTGTAGAAGTAGAGTACTTTAATGCGTTGCGTTACAAGAAGGGCCTGGGCTGCAGCCGGAGGGTCAGCGGCCGTAGCTGTGGCTGCTGGCGCTGCTGCTCGCGCTGCTAGAGGCGCTCGCGAAGCCTTTGCCGCCGCCCGCGCACTTGAGGCAGCCGCCGCCGCCGCCGCCCCCGGGGTACCCGCCGC
>BOPP01000010.1:1720624-1736097 GCA_017312745.1 Gryllus bimaculatus | reverse complement strand
CCACCGCCTCCGGGATAGCCGCCGCCGCCTCCAGGGTAGCCGCCCCCTCCGCCGCCGGGGTAGCCTCCGCCGCCGCCTCCGCACTTCTTGCAACCTCCGCGTTTGCGCCGCAGCAGAGTGCCCAAGGTCAGCCCCTGTGCCGTCTCCTCACCTGCGCCACAAGAAACAAACACTTCACTCGCCGCCGCCTCTCCACCGGGAGCTCTTTGTAATCTCACTGGTCCTTTGAAACTCATTGATAAGTACGCGAATCGCTTAGCGAACGGACCCATCTGAGAAGTTTCAAACGGCCAGTGGAATTCGGTCGGACTAATTCACGAATGAAAGTTATAAATCGATTTATCTCATATAAACATTTTAAAAAGAGCAAAAAATATTTATTGGTGGGCTCTTTCAGGTGGTGTATTGCTTACTGCAGTTTCCGTCTTGGAAGATTTTTTTATTTATTTTCCAAAACAGTTGAACACTCACGTGTATTTTTCGATTTTAGGAAACTGTGATTGGTGATAATATTTTATTATAATGTGCTATTGGACGGATTAAAAGTAATAACTCATGAGTGCAATAATCGAGGAAATAATGTGAAGGGAAGCCAATACGTACCTTTGAGATCGAACTGTGAGTTGTTCATTTTCAAAAAATTCATTTTCAGAAAATATTTTCAAAAATCACTAACATTTCGGAAAAAACTCTACACGAAATTTGGAAATGATCTAAAATTGCACACTAGATTAAACAGAGAAATAAATATGTAACTTCAATATTACAAGTGTATGATACGTTCGAAATTTGTTTTTTCGTCATTTAAACTCAAAATTACGCAAAAACTGCTCATATTACGGAGACATTCTGCATGGCCTTAGTTAAATACCTGTTTATGAGGAACTAATTTCATTAAGAAAGCTGGTGTTGCTAAAACGGTACATACGTTAGTGCATTGCCCATAACTTTTGAAATATTCATAAATTCAGACTTCAACAAGACATAGATCTGTGCCGCTTTTCTACGCGTGTCTACCGAAAAAAAAATTAAAAATAACTGAAGATGCTACTGAATGGCACAGACTTTCTCAAACTAATTATTTTCGAATTTCTTTGCACTCTGTTAGCTTTTCGGTTTTGCGTCACCCTCTTCCCAGCTGCCATGTATCGTCCTCAAACTCGATTGTTTTAGTTTTTTCAATTTTTCTTTCCCTCAATGATAGAAATGAAACATGACATTAAGAATGTTATAGAAGAGCTAAGTCTCGTTCCATATGTAAATTTTCGTTGAAAACGTTTTAGTCGCTTTTTAGAAAAAGTAATGCGAGTGTTTCTGAAAATGCTCATTTTGAAGTTCATTTCAACCCAAAACGTTTTATTTTTTGAGAAACTTCATAAGAAATTATTTGAAGTAGTTGTATGCATAATTATAATAATGTATATAAATCTCAGTTAATGTAAATATTAACAGCGTGAAAAATATTTTTAAAAAATGATGGGTAATTTTAAAAAAACAAAAGAATACAAGAAAATGACTTTGGTTTCATGTTATTTAGTCCTCATAGTATTATCCGATTAAGAAATTTTAAAAAAAATGGAACCGTTTTCGAGAAAATAAAGTTTGAGCGAGCACATTTTTACAGAAAACATTGTTTTATTCGAGAAACATTATAAATCATCTATTAAAGCACATGTACTCATAAATAATTTGTATATATATACACATCTCCGGTAATGTAAATATTAACGAAACTACCAAAACCACCAACAAAACACTGATGTAGGACGCTTGGGAAATAAACCAAAGCAAACTCAAACTGACCAAAATAATGCTCATATGTTGCAAACCAGGGCAAAAAAAAAGCCTGGGAAGATACGAGAATGGGGGGGGGGTGTCAAGGATAGGATGGATGGACTAATGGATCAAATTAGAAAGGCAGAAAGAAGAAAAGAGTGACCGAGAGGCCTCTGCAAAGACACCTGGGAAGACCCTCGCCGTCGCTGGATAATGAGGGGGGGTAACAGGGCGCTCGAGCGTGCACAACGAATACGGAAATATCTTGCAACATCATCTGACAATGAGAGCCTCGCCTCACCACACAATCCTACTAATAGTTTTTCTATTTGAATCGTCGCAAGCCACCACAATACGAAAGCCATTCAAGTTATCCGAAAGCTCTACATTGCAGATTCCAAATGCAATTCGCATTTGCACTTTTCCCTCCAAGGGCCGTCTCCTTCATCAAGTTCTCAGAGCAAAACAAAGTAAACACAGATGAATCAATACGATATTAATGAGCTCAAAGTTTCGTAATATTATTGAACGCAACTGTTAATTGTCAACTCCGTCTACCAGATTATGTTTCAATCTTTCCTTGTGAATGCTGGGCTATTATTTTTAGAACTTCATTCAAATCACCAAATCCCCATAAACTCAGAAATTACACCTTTTCGGATTCTCTATTAGTATTTATTTCCGTTCAAACGGGCAACCTACGACATCTTTAATCCAAGTTTAAGAGCGTATTTTTCTTTCTCGCCCAAAATGCCAATAGTTTCGAAAATTTTTGATTTCCAGTAATTGAAAACCTTCACTTTTTTGTAATGGTTACAATTTTTTAGCTTTTTTATAACTGCATAAATGTCTGATTGCGGATAATATTTTCTTGTGCCATAGATAGCTGTGAATGCATTTCCATAATTTGTTGACTTTTCAACATATTCTAATGATAATCTAATGATAAAAAAGAGAAGGTAGTTTGTAATTTATTATTAGATGTTCTGTAGATTTATATTAGAAAACATGATCGTCTTCATTAAAAAATTATTTAAGTAATCGGAGATTGATCTTCACCTACTGAACAGTTGTCGGATCACAGTGGTCTACTGACACCTCAAGCTGTCGCCACTAGCTGAATTTGTTTATTACACTCCGTGAAGTCACAGGGATTAAAGGAATTCGATACCTCGCGGGTTCCTGGATAGGTGACCTACTAGAAACCTGGATCTCACTACGCCAATTCCCTGGACGAAGGGATAAAAGACACAGACTGACAAGAGTTGACTGATAATGGAGGATTACGCCGATGCAGGTGCTCTAACGCTCCAAACACGATTCAGAGACGCCTTGTGTAAAAAAAAGATACAATTTTTTTTAAAATCTCCCCTTAAAATATCATCGGCCCGCAAGTGGTCGATATTGATCCTTTTCTCGTGCGTGTCCGCATTAGGGATTTCACATGCACTATAATACATGTTTTTAAGACCGACGTTCAAAACACATCGCTCCCATTTCTAAAAAAAACTGAATGTTTGGAAAACATGAACCGCGCAAATGGTGACCTGAGCCCGCTGGCGCCAAGGGGAGAGAAGGGTCGAGCGCTCACCTGCCGCGTCCGCCACCAGCGCCACCAGCGCCATCAGCGCCAGCCCCGCTGCCTGGAGCGTCCTCATGGCGGCCGCTCTGCTGCTTTGCTTGTGCCTGTGCGCTGGGTGCAAACATCCGCGCTCTATGCACCCGCCTCCGCGCCCCCAGCCCCCGCCCGCCCCCGCCCCCGCCCCGCCACCCGCTTCGCAGAAGAGCGGCATACTCGGGAAGCGCGGCCCATCCCCGCCCACAGCCAGCCTCCCGAACGATCATTCCCGCCGCAAACAAACCAAAGCGAAGAAAGCCAACGCCGCCACGCGCCGCTCGTGCTTTGTTTCCTTCGTGATATTTCTACTTCCAATAGACTTTTTGCTTGCCTCTTCTCCCCTTCGAGAATTACACTGCGAAACTACGGCAGGTAGCCGTCAATTGTAGCCTTCAATAAACAAACTCACACACGCTTACCCCGAGTTCCGTATCACGATGCGCAACCTATTTCGGATGCATGACATCATCTGATCGTCCACTGGTCGAATCACCAATCCCTAATCGTTGATTCATTTTATTTTAATTCATTTTATATTTTGTTTCATTTTATTTTATTTTTCAAAAGAAAAAGTAGTTACGTATTAAAGAGGATTCGTATTTAAACGCCGTATTGAATATGACAGAACAGACCGAGAATTTTACGAAACGATCTCAAATTGCTTTGTAGCTAACATTCGTAAGTCGGCAAAGTTCATTCAACAATAAGATCCGAGTAGACAGAAAAGAGTGCATGTGAGACCCTTCCGTAACTTTTTCATGCTCTTTTATGCCGGTTATCCCAGCACGAACCACAAGGGCCTCCTGGGATTCACAGCAAATACTCCCCTATACCGGATCTCTACCGCTTCTCGGAGATTCTCTCGATTGCTCTGGAGAGCCATTCGAGGAAACGTGATTGGTCCTAAGTACGCGGATTGAGAATAGTCAAGAGTAGGAGGAAAACGCACTGTCTGTATTCCTCTGTCCGACAGTGCCGAGCGGGCATTCACCTGGAAAGGCTCAATTGATTGATTGATTGACTGTGATTCCGGGGGCTTGAACTGCTAAGGTCATTAGTTCCGTAAGTAAATAGTGCATGCTTTTATCGCAGGCGATGGCTATGATCTTCGCCTGCGGGATGGCGAGATACGGCGCCGACCTACACGTCAGCTAGAGGAGTTTCCCCCATCCAGGTATCGCCCGCAGAGAGACACTGCCCAGCCGGGACACGCTCTCAGCACCCCATAGTCCCCTGACAATTGTGATAGTATGGTGTTTGTAAGTGTGTGTAAGGGGTGAGGATAGGACAGGAAAGGGGAAGGAAAGATCAAGCGCGGTCCCTCGCCCTTTTGTTAAAGTACTGATCCGGCCTAGCCTGGAGGCATTCGATCGGAGAAACAAGGTAAAACTATTGATTGGAGCAGCCGGCCGCTTGAATTCTCCTCCAGGCAGAGGATGAATTTCACCTAGCTCTCTAGCTAATGCTATCTACCGAGATATCTAGCTAGATAGCTATCTAGCAAGAAATTCCTGCCACCTAGGACATTCCGATGAGAGGCACCGCAGTGACATCAATGCTGCACTGAGACACCTAAGACGGTCTGACCGTTTAAATCATTTCATTTAAGACAAAAGTATCCATCTTCCTTACTGCCATTTTGCAATCATAACTTTATGCAATTTTCAAAAATGCAGAGTTCGCTGAAAATGTGCGTGTGTGTGTAATTTGCAATTTTAAAGAAAAAAATAATGTATGTCCGTAAAGTAACGTATGTCGGAACGTATGCTTCTTTTTGTTGTAACTTGTGAAATATATTGCTTTATGTACTCAAAACTGCATTTGATGTTTTATGCTGTGTAAAAGAATTCATTTACAATATAAAATTCCTTATATACTGCTGATTTAGGAAAGAAGACTTTTTTCTCACTTCCCACAAATTGTTTTGTCTAATGCTGGTTTTCCGAGAAGCCCTAAAATATTGGAAAAATTCGGTTGGACGGTTTAGACGCTAGTATAGACCACTTCAAGACAGATAGACGGACACACCGACGTTTTTCCAACGCGTTTTCAGTATCAAGGATCCACAAAACATGGATTCTGGTTACACAAAGTGTTGGAGGCAGTAGTTTATTGTATATAGGACTATGCAGAGGATTATCCACTTTTTCGTTACCAGGCCTCCACAATAAGAGTTTTTTCTGTCGAAAATTCGCTGTTTCCCAGCGCACTATTAGAATACTTTCTCTTCTTACGAAGTAAGGGCGAGAAAGAAAATATTGATTGATGGCTAAACGTGTATCTATTCGTGGTCGACACTCGCGCCTAAACCGTCCAGCCGATTTTCTCCAAAATTTAAGGACTTTTCAGAATAACAGCATTAGTCCAAACAATTTGTTGGTGGTGAAAAAAAGTCTATCTTCCTAACTCAGCAGAATAGAGTTTTATATTGTAAATGAATACTTTTACATTGCATGAAACATAAAATCCAGCTATAAGTATGTAAAACAATATATTTACCAAGTTACAGCAAAAAGGAACATGAACATGTAATTGCTTGCTGGTTATTTTTGCTTTAAAATCGCAGATTCCACCGATATAATATTAGCCATGATTCATTTATCAACACAAGGTACCAGAAACGTGTAAAAATAATATTAATGTATTTTACGTATTATAGTATTATTCTTTCATACAATGAAATCAACTGAACCTCCAAGAAACATTTTACAAAAGCGTTTTTATGATGATCTAAATCAGGGGTGTCCAACTTGTACGATCTTAAGGATCACAACTAAAATCTTTAATATGCGGGCCATATTTTCATTACTCGGGCTATCCACGCCTATCTTTCCGTATTGTTGATATCGGCAGTTTGCCGGCTGCTCTGAAACGGGGGGGGGGAGCCATGCATGATAACTGGCTCTGCCATGCATGTCGCAGTGAAACATAATGGATGATTTTGGATTTCTGAATTTACTAGAAACTAATCCTTAAATCTGAGCTTAACCTACTTTTATATTGCAGGGAATGTTGGCCCCGGAAGGGTGCGTGCGCTACGCGCAGTATGTTTTCGCTCGACGTGGATGAAAGGAACTTCCGTTTTCGACTAATAACACAGTGCTATAATGAAATTTGCCGCAGAACAAAAATATGTGATTGTTATGTAGTTCAGTGCCCTGATGACGGATGAAAACCAAATTTTGCTATCATCTAAACTTTCTTCTGGAAACGCAATTTTACCTGCTCTCGACTCTGATATTTATGTTGTCGCGGCACATGTATTCAGTGATTTTAGGAATATTATTGCCTAATGCTGGGAGTAGAGAGGGGAGGGGCAGATAGCCACTGGGGATAGGGAAAGGGAGGTTGCAGTTACATTAGTCAATCATAGTAAGATCACACAATATCTGTTCTTGAAGTGATAATCCATTGAAGAATATTGATACGTGAAGAATATTGTTTGCGCGTGTTTGCGTGTTTCTTGTACTACTCAGCGATGTATAGGAAGTGTGTTAATATTCACCAAATCTTTTCTGTTATGCGTGTGACGAGTTTGCGGCTAAGTCTCAAAGACACCTCAACTCTCCGATTGATAAATAAAGCGTAAGGGTTATATGTTGAATCAAAGGTAAATGAGGGTACGTGTTGGGCACTACAGAACTGTTGCTCACGTTGTTACCGCTATTTATGAGGCTGGTTGAATGGAACCCATCGATCAACGTCATTCGCCGTACCACAGTTGAGATGGGAACCTAGAGACCACATTACAGATTGCAACTTTTGTCTAACGAAAGTAACAGGAATCTCAAGTAAATCGAATCACACAGTTTCTTATCCAAATTTGGAATCTGCAATGCGCACGGTTTCTCATTCTGATTTTCTCGGAGTTCCAAAACCACTAATGGAATGGACACTGAAAGAGGCGATGATTGTGACAACATGATCAGATTATGTTGATGAATCATCATCAACAGATCATGAAGATGAAGACGATTTGATTATACGCTATCTGCAACGGCTACAATCACAGCTCGCGGACAGAATTGCCGACAGAATTGAACGATTTTGTAAGATATCTAAATCTTTAGAAGAGGCAAACAGAATTACATGGGTCTCGTCTTCAAGAAAAGAACTTGTTACTACCAAAAACTGATATTACATTCTGTAATAGACAGGCTAATCTTTCCACTTTTTTCTCCTTGACTGGGAGGTTGATATATTGTAATGACATAAATGGAACGCTTAGAAAATTTGGAGTGATTCACAATCCGGAAGAATGGCGCCTACTTATATATTCGTGAAAGAATAGTCCAAAATCTCTTCTTTTACATAAGGGAAACGAGAAACCTTCGATACCTGTGGCCCTTTCCATTCAGTTGAAGGAAACCTACGAGAACAAGAGGCCACTCTTGAAATATACAGGCTATTCAAATCACAAATGGAAAAGCTGTGGTGATCTCAAAGTTCTAGGACTTCTTCTAGGAATGCAGACTGGTTACACAAAATATTGCTATTTCTTGTGCCATTGGGATAGTAGGGCAAGGAAAGACCATTATGTAGTCAAAAAGTGCCCTTTAAGGGAAATGTTCAATCCTGGTGAAAAATGTGTCGCATGAACCACTTGTTGACAAAGACAGCATACTGTTACCACCATTTTATCAGAAATTAGGCTTAATGAAAAATTTTGTGAAAGTAATGGACAAAGATCGCCAGGATTTCCAATTTTTACTGTCTACGTTTCTGCGATTAGTACTGTAAAAATTAAAGAAGTAATTTTCATTAGGCCGCAGATTCGTGACTTTATGAAAGATATTACCTTTGCATAGTTGCTGACAGACAATGAGAAGGCAGCTTGATTTGCATTAAAAGATGAATGCCACAATTTCCTGGGAAACGTAATGTCAGAGAATTACAGGGAACTAATGAAACACATGCTGGACTGTTACAAGGATATGGAATACAGCATGTCTCTGAACTTACATTTCCTTCATTCCCATCTGGATTTATTTCCACCTGATCTTGGATATGTGACTGACGAACATTGCTAGAGATTTTAGTAAGATATTGCTGCACTGGAAAGACCATATAAGGGAGAATGGTCACCAAATATTTTGGTGGATTACTGCTGGACATTCCTATAAGTAGTTTCATCACCCACCCACAAACAAAAATTTCCAGGAAAAGTTTCTAATTTGTAAGTACATTTCAAGCTTTATTCAACTTTCCTCAGCTGTTTTCATTTTGTTTTGTAGTACAAACAATTAATCGTATAAACAATTTAGTACAATTTTTATGATGCAGACTGTTTGTTACACTATCTGTTTATTAATCAAGCATAGATTTATTCTGAATTGTTACTGAGTCGTTTTCAAGTTTTTTGAAAGTGGTATACGTGGCGTAACTTTTTCAGAACAATTGGAAAGCGATGGAACATTTCAGATTTCATTTTCATAATGAATTATAATTTAGTAAAGAACACGCACTTTCATCTCGCAGGAAGAAACAAAGTTCAAATTTCCTGTGTAAACCTTTCGCGGGCCACAATATCTGGCAGCGCCGGCCACCAGTTGGACAACTCTGATTAACTATAACCTGCAATAAACCTGCAATAATAATTGTGTTAATTAAAATACTTCAGAAAACACCTGGAAGCTGATGGTTGATGGAGCATCACACCCTCTCGATTTTTTATATGACTTGTTGAGCTATTTATAGTGGAAACATTTTGTCCATATGATGTTCCTCCAGAATCATTGTTCTTACCTCTTTTTCTTCGCTCGTTTTCTTTGAAACTAACGGTCTTTAGGCCAAGTCAATATTATCCTCTGATGTATAACAGTTCACACTACCCGGTGACATCATTAACACCATTTTTTCCATTTTCGACTCTAACGCTGTTTTTCAGTAACTCTTCACTTGTTATTGCCTGATCTCTCTCAACGAACTCGGTGATTTGCGAGTTTAAAACGAATATTTTGATATTTGAATGTACTCTACATGAAGTCTCAGCAACACTTTCAATATTTTCTCAAAATGATCTCAAATTGTTTGACTGAATTTGCCTTCAGATAGCGTAAAGGACTCTGAAGAGAATTGTGCAAGACTCATTTTTACGTTTAAAACACTGATTTTTCGAAAATCGCAAAAGTTTGATTTTTTCAAGGTCTTCCTACTACAATATTGAAAATATATTTTACCTTAATGAAATCTGTTCTTTAAAGACAGATCTTGAATTAAAACCTGGTACAACATTTCGAAAATACGAGTAGTGTTTGCGTAATTTTGCATGAAATACAGTGAACAATTAATTTTTAAACAATTTTCTCAAAAACAGTTCGATATTTATTCTTTAAAAAAATATACTCGTATGTACTAAAGGACGGTAAAAGAATATGCTAGTCTCATTTCCAGAGAAATATAGTCTTTTCGAAAATAGCAAATAGTTAACATTTCAGAACAACGAAAAATGCTCTAAACATGAGGTTTTAAAAAAAGGCCAAGTGCAATTATTTTTGAAAATCTTGTAAATAAGTTTTTGTGAAATTCATGCTTGAATTTATGTTATTTATAAAAAAACATTCCTAAAAAACCTCTTAAAATATTTACTTCACTTTTTTCCGCGAACATAACATGAAATGCTTAACTGAATGGCGCACGTCTCAATTTCGTTGCACTCTCCGTATTTTAGAAAATCGTTAGAAGTTAACATTTCAAAACTTCAAACTGGAAAACAGATTTTACTTAAAAAAATCTCTTATAAAACATTAGCTCTTTAAAAAAGGTCATGTACATTTATTTTGAAAAGAACGAGTTGTTTTAGTCCAATGTTTCAAGGAATTTATGCAATTATAAAACTTTTTCTCAAAAAAAAAAAAAAAAATTCAATTTTTTCTTTAAATTTTCTCCTTGTATGTATTTAAGGTCGTTAAAATATGTGTTGCTAGACTCATTTTCGGCGAACTCTCCATTTTTTCGAAAAGTTATCATTTTAAAACTACAAAATTCAAAATATAGTTTTTTCCTTAAACATAATCAGTTCTAAAAATGAGCTCTTTAAAAAATATCATGTACATAGTTTTGAAAAAACAAATTTTTTCCCGTAATTCTACTTGAAGGGGCACTTACAAGAATGTTGGATGTCTCATTTTTGTTGCACTTTAAATTTTCGAAAATTGCTTGTTGGAAATATTGGATTGAGGCTATTTGATTTTTAACTATCGGCCCGAGTTCGTACATCAGAGCGGCTGGCTTGTAGCAGAGGTAAGGTGCACGGCGAATGAACTCTGAGGACCTGAGTTTGAGTCTCATTACGGAAAAACCTTTTGCTGGTAGAAAATACTTTTGCAGATTCATAAAGTAGTATAATGTTGCGGAGCAGTTAGAAATAATGCAAAAACGTGTGTGCTTTTGTAGTTTACTAGCTGAAAATTGCGCGAAAAATACAAATATTGATTACAAACAAACCCTATGTATAATATCCTGAAGATGCATGACAACATTTCGAGCCCTTTAAAAAGAAAGTTGATCATTGCAATTTTCAAGCGTTCGGACCTTTTCGTATGTATGTAATCGGTGCAAGAGTTGTTTACAAATGAACAGACCAGACAGATGAATACTTTGAAAACTTCATTCATTTTCAGAATCTCTCAGGGTTCTCAAACTCTGTATTTTCGTTAATACCTTCCCATCAATCTTCCGCAGCATGACACGGCTTTCTCCACACCACGTACGAGTATATGAGAAAGTAAAAACAACGTACTGCATTTTCAAAAACAGTTAAGAAATATCCTAGAAGACATTTGGGTCTGGGAACCGTAGTGTTCTGGTAGGGAAAACCTTTTCCCTGACTTGAACTGTACAAAAGCCCTTGTTTGCATATTGCACGTGGAGGACCCGTGGAGGCCGCCAGTTGGACTACTCTGTTATATGAGTAAGTGTATCGTAAGGGAGAACAGGGTGGGGGAAGTCCTATGCTCTGAAGGCCGCCGGCCTGAACGGGTCCCCGCGCCGCGCCTGGAGGACAACGAATCCGAAAGAACCAGTTGGAAAGGTGGCTGTGTGGGCGTTGGAGGAAAATTGGGATGTGAGGATTGATTTTTAGGAGAAGCGTGTCTTGATTAATAGTGTGGAAAGCGGCGACGAAACTAACGAATACGCAGGGCCGGGTCGTATTTTGTTTTGCTTAAAACTGATGTCACTGGCGAGTCGTAACGCCTGCGCTACAGGTGATCTGACTTTTAGGAAGCCACAGTGTTTCAGTGGTAGATGATTGTTAACGATGGGAGCATGAACGCAGAGTAAGTCAACCCAATTCTGAAAACTGTACGTAGAAAGCCTGTTAACAGCAGAATGTGCTTCAACTCTTCTAAACAATGTAGCAACTACTGTCACATACGATCGGTTATACACGTACATCCGCTGTACACCACATTGCCTCTTCCCCATGGCGCTTTGCCACGAGTCGATTTTCTCTCGTCGCATGCTACGTTGCTTGATCCTGTAGATGTATTTGTGAATGAACGGTACATTTTTTTCAGATAATCCGAATAGATTACACCCCCCCCCATTAGTTCGGAGTACTGGGGTTCTATTGAAGTAATAAATTACTTGCATAAAATGAAAAACATAATTAATTTACCATTACATTTAACATACCAAATTATTAAACAAATTTCAAATCGCTAAACTAAATAGTATTTGATAATGGGAGAGAAAGACATTTATGTTGTGGCGCTGCAATACCCGATAAGTAGCATTTGTTCATATTGAACATTGTTTCATTCCTGGCCGCCTCCGCGGAGCCGCGTTCACCCTTTCCTGAGTGCTTCTCTTTATCTCAGCTAGTGGTGCTTAGGGAGGGTCGGTCTTCCCTCCCCCCCCCAACCCCTCCCCACTCGGCTAAAGTGAAGGGAGCGCCGCCTCGCTGTTGCGAGAACCGGCTATCCTCGAAGCAGGAAAAGTTCTCGGAAGTCCGGGAATGAACTTCCAACCGCCGGGCGCTGGCGGTATCATGTCTGTGGGGATGGTCCCCCCCCCCCCCATTCGTGAATTCGAAATGGACGAATCGAACGCGAGATGTGTGGGAGAGGGCCTCTCGCCAAGGACTCGCGTAAATTGGGCTTCCTCGCCACGCAGTCGCTTTCTCTGGAGCTGTTGTTTCGGACGCGCCTTTCCAGTCTAGCACCGCGAGAATTTCGAATTACTTCGGCGAGCGAGATGTCATGTGCTATATCGTACGCGACTGCTACCGCACTCACCGCCACCGTCTATGTATTTTTCGTGATAGGCAGTATTTTGTTGGCGGGTTCCTACCCCGATCTGGTTTAGGCGCTTAGATTGTAATGTAAACGAAAGCGATGAGTAATTACGGGAGTCAGCTTCCAGGGCGATTCACGGGCAAGGCGCGCCTTGTGGCGACCGCCACATGAACTGAATCGAGTCTGCCGACGACCGCACTTTACAACACGCCCAAAGTGAGCTTCAATGAACTCCCACGGGCCACAGGCATCGTGGCTGCCCGGACAGCACGCAGCCGCCATCTTAGGCCATTGGCCCTTATGCCACGGCCACAAGCTTCAAGGCAAATTGCGTCGGAGGGCATTCACTTGTATGCCTCCCAGATTTATCGCAGCCAAGAAATCCAAATTCGTAATTGATGTAAGACGGTCTAAGGGTAGATGGTGAGTTATGTGAGAGCGCGCAATTTTCCTTTCATAGAGTTTGTTTTTATCAAGATCTCAGTAAATTCTCTCAAAATATCTTATCTTGCAATTTTGCAGTTTAATTCGTTATTAAAATTATCTTCTCTCTCTTTCTCATAAAATAGTGAAACCCTTTGCCCCTACTCCATTCCCTGGAACTGCGTGGCTTTAAGCTTTGGGCAAAGCTAAGAAGATTGAGTGGGCAGCGCCTCCAGGCCAACAGATGGCGAGGTGAACTGCGCAACGGACAGCGGGGTCTCCTGATTCGGGCGGTGGAGCTCTGAAATTGTTTGATTGATTGATTGATTGATTAGTGATTACGGGCGTCGACTGCGGAGGCGTCAACAAGGTCATTAGCAAGCGGAAGGTATTTCCCCATGTACCCATTTTTTTTCCTTCGATGAAAATCGCAATATTTTAGGTTACTTATTTTCAAGCGATATGAGTATTATTTGCAAATTTTTAGGCCCTAGAAATGCCTATTTTACTAATAAATGCCTATTTTGTATTTAAACCCCTAAATGTTGCCTATTCTTCTATTTATTGATCAAAATGCAATTATCCTTGATCAAATATATAAAAATGTACTTTTTTCGTTTTTATCCTGCAGAATGCAGAGAAATCGAACTATCGATAAATGATATAGCCAAACAAGGATGTGAAAAGTGCCCCAAAACCAAATTTAAAATCGTTATACGCCTATGAAAGTGAATAAAAAATGCCATAGATTCCAAAAAAATCACCCTCCTGAGTCAATCAAAAACACGAGAAACGTGTTTTTCATGTTTTATTTTTCCTCAGCTTCTACTGCAAGTATCAAGCTGAAAAAAACTTGCAGAGACGGCGGAAGTTGTTGAATTTGAAGGTATTTTTGTCAACACATTTTGATGTCAAATCAAAACAGAAAAAAATGAAATTGATTTTCGACGGGTTAACGTTGGAGTACTGTCTCAGATATCTCCCTAGAATGTGTCCCATAACATTCTATTACATATATTTTTCAGATTTTTAAACAATGTGGACGATAGTGAAAAAAAAACTAAATCACTTTAATATTTGACATTCGACAAAAATGTGATTAGGAAAAATGTTTTCATCAATGTTTCACAAAGTTTCTCGTGTCTATATATCTACAGCTTAGTCATTAGTTCCGTAATTGTAGTGCATGTTTTCCTCGCTAGGACGCGGTTATTATCCTCCGCTGGATGGCGAGATACAGCGCTGACCTACCGTCGGCTAGCAGGGTTTTCCCCAATCAGGTATTTCCTACCAGTGGGGTACCGCCGCTGACGGGACAAGCTGTAAGCTCCTAACCGGCCTCCAGGTATGTGTGGGAGTATAGTGCATGTTAGAGTAAGTGTGATAAGAAAGAGAAAGGAAAGATCCTTTTGTTGGGGTACTGCTTCGACATTCGCCTGTTGATCCGATAAAACACGGAACACTACCTATAAGAACAGCCGAACGCTAGAATTGTCTACCAGACAGAAACAGAACTTGACCTAGCTATCTAGCTGGTGTCGAAAATCTTGCCACCGTCGGCACTCGAACTTAGGACCTCTCAGTCAAAATCACTGCAGTGACATCAGTTAATTGCCTGAGCCACCTTCCCGGTAGCGTTATTTTATGAAATAGGTAAAGCAAAAAACTAAAGACAAAATTATGTCAATAATATTCAATGAACAACAATCATAACGCATCATAATCACATAAATAATTAATCATTTAATTCAATTAAATAAATTTAAATAAATAAATAAATAAATAAATAAATAAATAAATAAATAAATAAATAAATAAATAAATAAATAAATGATGAAAAATTATGGAAATAGTAGTGCTAGGCCAGACGAAGCAATGGCTAACAATCGCAATCAAGATACCCGGATTAAATTTTGCGGCAACCCCGGGAAGTCGTATGATCTTTTAATTGTAATCACAAATCTACATATCACTATTCACATTGTGACGATATGTATCGGGTAATTCTGGGAATGTTGACATAAACAATTGCTAACACAATTAAAAAATACATGTGACTTGTGAGTATGCAACAGTGATATTTTTCATAATTCTTATTTTAGACCCCATTGTACCGTGGCCAGAACATAACGTAGTATTGCCGTTATTCGTTTCTTTGGTTTCAAGGACCAACAAAATATGGATTCTGGCTACAGCCCGTAATAAGAGCCCGTTTTTTCTGCCAAACAAATCATCGCTTTTTCGCCCAACAGTACAATAACTTTCTCTCTACTCCGTAGGGAGAAAGTAAAAACTAAAAAAATCCAAAAGGATTGAATGTTCAATAGAGGTGTATTCTATTGAATACTTAAAATATACAGGGTGCACGGCCAAAATCCGGACAAATTGAACATTTTTCTTTACACTATATTTTTTGT
>BOPP01000010.1:1612168-1716985 GCA_017312745.1 Gryllus bimaculatus | reverse complement strand
GGCGGGGTCAAGGCGGCGGGGAAACCCTGCCGCTGCGCGCCGCGCCGAGTGGCCTTGGCTGCCTCTCAAGCGATGCACCGCCTCTTCCAGGAGATCGCTTCGTTTGATAGCGGGTAGAAGCAGAACACCGCCCGAGGGGGTCGCTTCTTTTGTTTTTCATTGAAGAACGGTTATAACTTCGGGTGACGTATGGAGGTGAAGGGAAATTTGAGCACGTCTTCTTAAGCTCTGGAATCCCTTCCCTCAGAAGCGTGATTAAGGGGTGGGGGCGGTCCGCCTCGGGTGACCCTAATTAGAACATTTTATAGTTGAAATTACATAATTTACATGCTTTATTTAAAAATTATGTTTCAATTATTCTGAACTACATACAGATTTTTAATATGTTATTAGTAAATGTGATGTGCAAATAAACTTTTATTTTTATTGAATGAAATATAAACTATTGAATAATATATAGTTTTATATTAAATTTATGGGGCGAGTGATACCATTAGTTTTGCCCAGGGTGACACCAACAGAAGCTACGCCAGTGCCTTCCACCGCTTTTACACTTTACAATGTTGGAGGGATCAGGGATTCTCTCATTTTTTTTCATTGGCCCTTTTTTAAAGAAATGTTTGTTCCATAGACTCCCTTACCTTATTCTCTGCAATATGTCATGCATAATTGTAACACAAAAAAATACACATAAATGTCTTAAAGATAAAAATTTCATTCATCGATAGTTTGGTAAATATCAGGGTTTTCAATAACCTTAGACGCCTCCATGTCTGAGCTGATTTTCATTGTTGTGAAAGGGTGACAAATTTTCTAGCGTTTTTTAACTGACCGTAACATTTTTCCAGTACATTTTTCATGCAGTATTTTTGTGATATATATCAACAAAACATATTTATTAAATTACAAATATATTCTTCTCCGCAATAAATTATCGTTGTGAATACATAGATTTTTTTAGTTTTCTAAACATCCTTAGCCGTTGCAGTTCTAGGATGCCCCAGTGTGGAAAGACGGAATGGGGCCCCTAAGTAGTACAATAAACATGAAATTAAGATTCTTAAATGTAATGGGGTAAAATAAGCACGGAGAGCAATGTTTATTCTTTGTCAATATCCGTCCGTCGGGGTCTAATTAAGGGCCCCTTAAATCGGGAGCCCCTTAAATCGCGTTGCATTGGTATCGATCCTAACGATGAACGACGAATATGAAAGAAAAGGTGCGCATTTGTAATTTATATAATTGGTTCATATCAGAAAGAAATTCCTAATCAACTACAAATAACATTTTTTTCATAACTAATGGCATTTTATTATAACTATCAATCCCCTGTTTATATTTATCTATTGATCTCCAATCGACACCTTCATCATTATTGACCGCCTTCAAAATTTCATTGACCCCCAGGGGGTCAAATCAACCCCTCTGGGAACCCCTGCTCTACATGGACGACGAGACATTACCTCAAGCTCATCGAGAATACTTGACGATGCTGCTCAGGAAGTAACGGTATTAACCAATATCACCCCCCAGAGCTGATAGAAACGTGTACAGATTGTGATGTTATTACATATGTCTTCTGAAGCAAAGTAAGGGGCCACCTCAGAAGGTAGTTGCTCAAAGAATCGAGAGAAACTAGTCAAACTAGAAACCTGATCAAGATACCATATTTTCGTGCATAATTAGTCCTTTAGATTTATTCAGTAAATAGCGAATGCTCTAATATCATTAAAAATTAATAAATATCGTTTTAGATGCTCAATATAGTCTTTAATTGTATACTAAAAGTTAGTCAGCAAAAAATATTTCACATAACACAAAAAATATTTCACATATAATTACAGAATGTCATGTGGCAATATACGTGCGGTAAAATAACGTAAATGCATGTGCATTTCTTATAGTAAGCTAATAATACTGATGGAAATTGTTCCTACTTCATATTGAAGGCATCTGCATAGCCGCGTGTGTTTCCACAATTAAGACAGTTTTGACAAAAACCTACTGATTAGTAAATGAAGAGGAGAGACAACGATAATATACCTAGTTTAGAACAAAGAAGCTTGCATAAATAACTTGATGGGATTTGATAATTATTCATGCAATTATTGCGTATAATCTTAACGTCTGGGAACTATACGAAGTTTTTACGCAGAACATTGCAATATCTTAGGAATACACGCTAAATGTACGCAGCAAGCTATAATGAAGCTATACAGAATTTGAAAGAATTTCGAGTGCGTAACAGGAACTTATTTTTTATCCAATTTATTTACATTGGGATTCATAATCAATATAATTTTGTACCCTAGCTTTATAAACGACCGTTCCGTTAAAAAGAAAACATTCATAAAAGGATATCTTACTGCACAAATTGTGACGTATTTGCCGTTTATGGCACGAATAATGGCGTCATCACACATTCAGTCAATCGCAGCGAGAGAATCGTGAGGTAGCGGTAAAAGAAACAGCCGACCACTGTTTTTTCGAACAGATGTCAAATACCCGAGACGTCACAATAAAGTGTTTTCCCAAAATTATCTTTCATTGTCTTATAATTATATAAAGCTGTAATCCCAAAAATAGGGTATTAAACTCGTTTATTATGTTATTCAATTGCATTCGTACAAATTTGAAAACTTGCTCATAACGTTGCTACTTTTCTGTACTCGTGCAATAATCTTAACATTATAAAAGAATTGCTTAAACTACTAATATTGTAGTAATTTAAATCATGCATAGAAATCGAACTTTCGCTCATATCTGACGGTGGTCTAACTTGTGGTCGTCGGAAATCGTACGCTATATCTACTTGCCAGTCAGCTGTTGATATCGGCAATGTGAATGTTTTCCTTATCGGCACAGTGATGTGTGTGGATCTATACTTCGATTTATTTATTGTTTTGCATGCGCATGATTCGCTAAGTTCTCATGTCATCTATACGCCTTCATTCATTTCCATTAGTGCTGTAAAAATCGTAGCCTCGAACACTGGTGGAGTTTGGAATTGGGCCACCAGAGGGTAAGACAAACGGAACAGTTCGACGCTGTGATGTTTAAACCCGGCGTAATAGTATTGTCAACTTTTCGAATAATTAAAAATAAAAGTTTTCATCATAGCTGATAAATACTGAAATACAATTTGGGCTCGAGTATAAAAAGTTATCACGAGTATTACTTTCCTACTTCAAAGAAGATAATATGAAATGTACACACTCTAAGACGTCATGTGATTGTAGTGGCAGTTGTGTAAGACACGTACCTCGATATGAAATGTTTATTTTATACTTCCAGATGAAAAATACTAAAATTGTGAGAGACATTTTAATTGTCTTATATGTGTGTGATATGTATGAAAGTAGTTCATATTCATTACTGTCTGCCTTGCCTCCCACATGCAGCCGGCACTGGTTTCAACTCAAGAGCGATTGACATCTTTTGTAGCAAAAATTAGCGTCGGCTGATTTGGTTTTCCGCCAATATGTAAATAAGTAAGCAAACACATGCAATGTTTTATTTAAAATGACGCAACGAGTTGCAATCGCAGCGCCCCTCCTTACTCACGAACTACCTCCGCCTCTTGCGTCAACTTCCGGCTCTCTCATTGGAATTTGAAATGACGATACATCGGAGTAATTGAAAGCATTCTGTGCATGCTACTTCTCACCGGCAATAAACACCGATGTGGAAATCAGTGCTGACCCCTCAAGAGAGTTTTCCTTGTGTATAGAAAGTAATTTGTCCAAGGCCTTGAATAGGTAAATATCAATGTACTGTAACTACGTTGAAGGTCATGCACTAGCACTGAAATCCTCAGTAGTTCAGGTAAATTAAAAGACCAGTCTATCCGGTGTTTGAACAATACAAATGCGTTGAGTTGAATTAGCAAAAGCGTGAGATAAAACTCGCTTTGTATACTTGAAACAGTCATATATGAACTGCACCACCTGAAACAGAACACATATTAACATACAATACATTAACCAATTGGATAGGTAACAAAGTCCCGTTGTGTTTTGTTGTTGCTTTTCGCGATCTGATGCGAAGCCATGGGGTCATGGAATCCCCGATGTGTCAGGCACCACGTAACTCGACGGTCAAAGTCATTAAGACCGCAACCAGCCGTGGCTCGTCATTAAATGGAGCCCATCCTGTTGAAATCTCCCCTCAAAAGAAATTTAAAAATATATGTATAAATGTTCTTATTTATTAATGGATTTATCATTTATATTATGTAACAATCATATCAACATTTTTCTCTGTCAGTTCGATTAAGGTAGGCCTTAACATATTTAAAGCTGTTGATAGGGAGGAGAAAAGCACCCACTTCATTCTGCCATAAGGCCTATAAAATGAGGAGACGTGACGTCATGCATTCACTGCACAGAATTCCAGACTTCCTGGCGGACGAAGCTGCTTCAAGGTGGGGCCTAGCGTCTGAAGAAGCGCGAGCTCGCCAGATAGCATTACTATGCAGCTCAGCGAGCATGGGCGTTATATAACAATGACCTTGTCAACGAGTAGCATTGAGCATCAAATAGTTTTCTCAATATCCGTTAGGGGCGCTACTCCCATATGCCTACATCGGAAGTGACTATATGTAGATATACATGGTATGCAATGTAATGTATTTGCTGCCTCCCTCCAATAGAAAACCACGACCCGTGACTTAACACAACCTACTGTTTATCGGTGATGGAGTATAGAAACACAGTACTTGCATGTTTGGAATTTCGCAGTCGTACGCAGAATTCACAAACTTGCTCGAATAACTTCGGTGCTCTGAGGTTCTATGCTGGGGGCGCGACTTGCCCCGAGGATAATTTGTGAAACCTCACTTCTGCGGCCACCAATGTTTCTGGCAAAAATTGGCGGGTAATGGACATGGATTTATAAAGGTAATGAGATAACTGGACTGATTGATTAGTGATTCAGGGCACATCAACTGCAAAAGTAATTAGACCCGTAAGTGTAGTGAATGTTTTATCGCGGAAGGTGGCGGAGGTAATCCCCCGCTGTGTATCGAGATCCGACGCCGATCTACACGTCGGCTAACGAGGTTTTCCCCTACCAGGTATCCCCCACCAGCAGGGTATTGAGTGAAAGTGTAAGTAAAAGGTGAGGGTTGGACAAGGTGTATCGTGCCCGGTCCGTGGCCCGTTTTTTGGGATACTGCTCCGGCATTCGCCTGGTGTTGATCGGAGAAACCACGGAAAACTACCGATGAGAGCAGCCGGCCGCTAGAATTCTCTTCCAGACAGTGGCTGTATTCGCCCTCGCCATTTAGCTAGCGCCGAAAATCCTGCCCGCGACAACGCCTGGACTGGAACCCTGGGTCCTCACGGTCAGATACACTGCACTCACATTAATTGATACCTTGTACTAATAAGCTGGTGAGATATCTTGACGGTTCCAGATCTTTTTATTCAAGCAATATTTACAATATATTCCAAAGGTGAAATAAACAGTACTATAAAAATCATCAATAGCAATAAATCTTTTTGCATATGAAATATATTTAATTGTTATTTAAAATTTTAAATAGATTGTAAACATTCGTTGAATTAAAAAAATCTGGAAAAGTCCTTAACAGATTGTCATGGAAGGGAAGCAAGAGTAAACACTGTAGAATGCTGTGAAGGGGGAAACAAACGAGTTGTTTCATTTAGAAGTATTGAAAGCATCTCTTAACTGTAATGTACCCATCACCTTGAGAGACAAGCGACTACGGATGTTCTTATTTGAAGTAATCTGAACACGTTTCGTCGTAAAAAGATATTCAGGTTATCATTACTTTTCCGCCTGTTGTTGTAAAACTGTTCTAAATCTCTTGAAGTGACCTCTTAATAAAGGTCAATCTATTAAATACTCCAGGCAGCAAACCAGGTGGTATCCGAATAGAGGGAATAGTTTCAATTTTTAATGGAAAAATCAATCGCAAAAATCGCCGTCGTGGGGCAGAAGTGGCCATCGCAAAAGTGGCCACGCCCATAACTTCTCAGGATATCGATGTAGTTTTCGCTGAAAAACGTGGAATCATTGGGCAAGTACCACGTCGTAGAGAAATTGTATATAATAGTATTTTTAGTTTTCGAGAAATTTAAACATCTTTGATTTTTTAAATGGAACTGTTGCAAGTGCTGCTACAGGAAATGATGTCCGTTTACTTAAAAATTACATGTCAGAACGTCTACCTGTGTACTCAAATTATATGAAATGTCACTTTATTCCTCTTTTCATGAACTATCCATTTCTTGTGAGAAAAATATATAGTTTCATTTAAAAAGTCAAAATGTGAAATTTTCCGGAAACTAAAAATATTAAAGATATTTTCCGTAAGTCATGTTGCTTGCTCCATGATTCCGCGTTGTTAAGCGAAAACTGCCTTTCGATATGGTGAACCGTTTAGACGTTATGGGGGTGGCCCATACTTAGTGGGATAGCCTATAAACTGAGCGGGCTGCACCTATCGCCACAGACTTGAAACAAAGTAATAATAACCAGACAGAAAGCCGCGTGGCTGCCTGCCCGAAGTCTCAAAGCGAACTTAAATGGAGGCCGCGGAGTCCATTGCAGAGCCAACGTTGTTGCCCCTGCCTTGGAAAGTGGGTTCGGAGATGGTCTGTAGAATCGAGAAGATTCTGTGACTGACTGTGACCATTCAACGCAGAAGGGTCTTGATTAATTGATAAGAGGTTCCAGACTAGTCAACTGCCAAGGTCGTAAACCTGTAAGTGCAGTGCATGATTTTATCTAGGGAGGTAGCGGTGATCTTCCTCAGCTGCATGGAGAGATCCGGCGCCGACCTACGTGGCGGGAGTGTTTTTTTTTTTAATTTTTTAACAAGTATCTCCCACCAGCCGGGACAAGCTCTTGGCTTCCGACACGAGTGGAAGTGTATTAAATGTAAGTGAAAGGATGAGGCAGAGAAACGAAATATTGCGCTCGGTCCGAGCTCTGCTTGTTAGGGTCTCCCTCCGACAATCGTGTTGTATCGATAGGCGAAGCGAGGGAAAGCTATCGATCAGAGCAGCCGGCCGCTAGAATTCTCCTCCGGGAAGCGGGTGAACGCGATCTAGCCGTCTAGCTAGTGCCTGCCACCGTGGGAAGTGAAACCCTGCGACCTCCCAGTCAGAGTGGCATCATTTGATGCCCTGAGCGCCCAGGTTGGTCAGAGGGTGTACAGCTTGAAAGCTTGAAAGCCTGGAGGTGCGAGCCCTGCAGCGGCAGATGGGCTCGTGGCTGCTGACGGGGGTCGGCGCAGGGCCCGGCAACTCTCCATCAAAATCGGGGACAAAGCTCGAGGTTGCTACTATAGGAAGCGCTAGTGTCGCCGGGTGCAGCTGCAAGTTAGGCTCGCCAACTTTCCCACATACAAATTGGCTAATTTGTGAGAAATGCGAAAAGTGTCTTCTAAATGTACAATTATTCATAATCTCTACTTGTAAGAAACCTCTGAAGAAAGCGCGAACGTAGACGTTATCTTTTGTAACATTATGGTCCTGCTTGCGACCCCCGAACTCACGCAGCAGTCACCAGTTTAAAGTATCGTTGGCAGCAGTTCGTGTTTTAGTTCCTGTAAAGAAGGTGATGCAGCAGAGCGCGCCACCGTAATGGTCTCCACCACGTTATATGGGAGTTATAGGGCCCTGGGTCGGCGCCAGCACCCGCACCTCCGCCAGGCGCCGCCCGCACCCCCTCGCCCCTCTGCAACGCTTCCGTAACGCCTCCTAAGTAATTACGTAGCGCTTGCGACACCCTGTCCTCTTGTCAATGCAAGAAGCGAAAACAAATTGTAGCACCATAAAAAATTGTATTCGTTTTATTTGTATTTTATGATAAAATTGACGATAGCCTGATCGAAGTCGGAATCAGTTGTCGGCGCTGACTGCAACTGACAATAAGATTGAAGGCGAGTTTTGAGTGAAGGAAAGAAGTTTAGGAGAGAACTTTTTTATCACAAGCCGTGCACATGCCGCCGTGGATAACGCATGGGCAAGAGTCTACTGCGTCAATTTAATTGCATTGTAGAATAAACTACATAACATATTTGAATATTTTCTTCGTCGTCTTACAGATTCAACAATAAAATTTAAAGAAATAGTTTCATTTGTCGTAACAATTTACATCTAATAACTTGAGCTTATTTATATTTTGAAAACAAATAAATTAGTTAATATTTTAATGTTATAGTATACGACACGAAAAGAATCATTTCAGCAATTGTTCAAAAATGAAAAAAATACCAATGTTACGTAATATTACACTAATACCCCCATACCCCTATCTAATGAGGCGTAATGCTGCCTCAAATCCCCTCTTCCTCTTTGGCGTAAGGTTTGGACAACCCCTACGACAATGAGGAGAAAGTTACATTTGAGTACTATTAAACCAAATTTTATCCAAATCAAATTTATCACGGTGCGAGTTACATTTAACCCCTTTATACCTTTATTTTTTAACCCCTTTATAACTTTTACATTTAACCCCTTTATAATTTTAAAATATTTGTATGGAGTTAAATCATTGAAATCAAGAGGACGAAAATGGAATGTCAGATTCTTTGAAGCTGAAATTGAATACGCTTAGTAGGCTTTTGTTAGAAGTAGAAAAAATGATGGTATAGGAAAGGGAAGGTGACACCGACACTGGCTACATAATAAGCAGGAGCGAAGAGGAAGGAACAAGAAGTTGAAATGTCAGGGTCCGAGTAATCCTTGCGGGACCCCGGAACGGTCTCCTTGTGGCACCCTCATGTTTCGTTTCTTCTCCAATTCCGATTTTCACCTAGGTCGGGAAATATCTAACTTTAATTTACTGCTCAGACCATGATGTCAGACAATATTTCTTAAGAAATATTTTGATGCGGGAAATACATCTCTGAGAAGATTTTAGGTAATGCCAACACGGGCTACTAAAAACTTTACGGTACTACTTGGACACGTGCGAAAAAAATGTTTCAGCGGTAGTAGTCGCTTATACATTTTATTGACGAGTTAGTTTGCAGTTTCTGCCGTGCGATACAGTGCAGCATTAAACGCGTTCAGCATAATTCGGTGGTATACCTGTGACAGTGTCTGGTGTCGAAATTGGCCGAATTTGAGCCCTGCAAACTCTACACTGGAACTTTAACTCTACACTGGATTTCAAGGTAATTATATATGTTAATAGAATGGCTGTGATTAATTCGTCAAACGAAGAACGACTTCCCCATTTCTTTCTTATTTCTTAAGCACATAATCTCAAAAACCGAGCTACTTGGACCCACGATCATAGTGGGGTCAAGTAACCCCAAACTTTCATTTTTACATTTTTAATGCTTTAATAATTTTATTTGAATATTTAAAACTTCAACAAGATTTATTTTCTCTTGCTTTTACAGTAATCTGACAGTTATTAGATACAAATACAAAATATTTGCTTAAGTCGGAAATAAGCGGATTTTAAGAACCATAGCTTGAGGAATGTTTGACAGCATTGTGGGGAAAAATGTCACAAAGACGACCAATGCTTCCTTTATCGTCGAGCGACTTATTAGTCGATCGACTATAAAAAGGGGATCGAAGAAGAAATCCTGGCAGAAAAAGGGCCATCCAAAAATATTTACTGAAGACGAAAAATTAGTCTTTGCACGGTACCCAGATCAAATCAGTAATTTCAGATCTTCTGTTGATGAACTCGATTTAAGATTTATTGCGAAGTTTTATTTATCTACGGGTGGCAGAACCATTACTGTTTTCGTAGATAATCTCTCAGAGCGAGAGTTGAAATTATATTTTAGGCATCCATAGTAACCGATAGAAAATTGGATAATAAAAATTGAATTTCATCTGCCTGGATGGCCGAGGTCGTTAACGCTGATGGACCGTAGCTGCCTCTGCTCGAAGGTACAAATCCCGCCTCGGGAGTGGAAGTTTGTGTAAGTTTCTGTTGGACTTACGTGTTCCCACTGTATGTCCATATGCAATTTAAAATCACAGAGGTCGCTTTATGACCGAGATGTTGAAAAGCAACCTTTAAAAAATAATTTCATCTATTGAAGTTGTTTTTGTGTTTGTAGTATATTTACATTCGTGTTTTTACAATCAAACCTGGGGACACTTGGACACAATACAAATCTCAGTGATTTTATGTACGAAAACATCACGTGGGTTCAAGTAGTCCACACAGAAATATAACTTCAATTCAATTTTCAAAACAATTAATTTCAATTTTTAGTTGAATATATCTTATTAAACTATTCTCGAGCACTCCACAATAATCCTGTTGATTTATAGAAAAATTATAAACATTTGTTTTGGTTTTTCAAGGATTAGTAAAGAAAAAACTACGAAGTATGGAAACATTGGGTACAAGTAGCCCGTGTTTACGGTACTTTATTATCAATTGGAGCTTAGTAATAAAATGAAAGGTACACAAAACGACTACACTAGTATATTACATTTTTTGTATATATAAACTCACAAGAAACTAAATATGAAGTAAAGAATCTATGAAAATTAGGGCAGAACTGGCCAAAACATTTTGACCCATTTCGGTCTCAAACAACTTTTTATATCACAGTTCGCTCTCAGACACCGTAGAGAAACCACACCTCCGTTTGTGCCTCCTCTTGTCGTGTTCACGAGTGCAGTGTTATCAGTTGTGTATTAGAGTTTTGTCACACCAAATAGGAATCAATACTAATCTAATCTAACATCTATTTAAAGTCAGCCTAACGCGGCTGACTTTATTATATCATCATAATGTTCTCCAATGTAAACAACAACTTAACCAAACTTCCGATGGACCCAGCTCCTGAAAATCAAGCAAAGAAGACTTACGCCAACGCAACTGTAAGTGATGTATTTCCTACCAAAGACCAAGGAGTTATCATAGAAGATCACAAAGGTATTTCAATAAAATAATATATTACTAAACTTGCTACAATAATGAACCCCAATGACATTAGATTCGTGTCGCGCATATCTAATAACAGAGTTTGTGTATTTCTAAACACCAAGAAAACAGCAGAGTACCTGACTAGTAACTACCCTACATTAACCATCAAGGATCATAAACTGAATGTCAGACTTTTAATTAATAAGCTTAAGAGGGTAATAATTTCTAATGTTTGCCCTGTGATATCACATGATGTTATCCAACAAGAATTTTCAGAACATAATATCCATATAAAGTTCAATATCTCATTTATTAGAGCTGGTATTCCTGAACCAGGGTTTACACATTGAAACGAAGAACGTTTCTGTATAGTAATAATCAAAGTTGATCAATAATTATTATTAAAATAAGTACTGAATTGATCAGAGCAGTAACGCCGCCGCCGCCGCTGCTATCCAACGTCAAGATCGGGCGTAGACGGCGAGGCGGAGCGACGGTTGGACAAGTGTGCGCAGAGTGGCCGTGAGTGAACACCGGACGGCGGCGCATCAAAAAAATTTATGTGGTGTTAAGAACAGTTTTGTATTGAATGTGGATGTTTAAGTGAAAGACTAGATTTGATGAAAGTAAATCAGATGATTAGTGAAAGTGGAAGGGCGCACCAGAACGGAAATCCAAAACATTAATACACGGGAATTCGTGTGGCCGACGGACGTGTTTATATTCTGCCCGGGTGAATGAGCAGAGCGGGCGGTACTGTGCAGACACTTGCGCGTCGCAGATTGAGAGGGATTGCTGAGTTGGAATTTCGACGGGCGTCATCGCGCCGTCGTTCGTGTTTGGTGCTGCTGAGACATTGTTGTACGGGCTGGGGGTGAATCCGGGACATCATCGGCGTTGCGTTGGCGGCCAGCGGAGTTGATCGCCGAGGAGAGGTGATTCCGACGGACTTGGGGGACCGAAGGTTGCCGAGAACGCGCCGCGGTTGCACGGCGGCCCCGCTCGTCTCAACCAGCACGGTGGTTCTTAGACATCGGTAGCGTTGATTGTGCACTTTACCAAAGGCCTTGCGCGCATTGCGTTTTGTAAATCTTTTGTAAAGAGTGTTTCTATTTTAAAATTTTTAAATGCAAAAAATTCTTATGATCATCTTCCAATGCAGCGCCAAACCCTGGAGACGACTTCACAGAAAATGTACCTGTCTTTGTATAATTTATTTTGTCGTGAGAGTACGCCTTCCCAGGTACGTCACAACATATTATGAGTTTCAGGAGACGGTGTTTGTAACCGTGCTACAATCTTAGCACTGTTACATCTTACAGAATCAACCAAATATTATGATGGGTACCCCAATATAGAATTTCTTTTCTCAGATGATATGACATGATTCTTATGTAAACAGTTTGGTCATCTAGCTCACAAGTGTAATAACAAATCTATCGCACATTCTGCAACAGAATAATGACATAGCAAATGAAAATATAAAAATGAATTTACTAATAATTCCATTGAATTACACAAAGCAATTGGAAAAATCTTGCAGTAAATGAGGTAATTTCCCCTCTACCCCTAAGAGAACCCTCTCATCAGAATCTTCATCCCAGATCGGTTCTGAAAGTAATATCGACAGATAGACCAATTTGGATACTAGTAAGCAAACAAAAAAGAAACAGAAAATTGGTTAAGAATCAAATCATTATTAGTACTCATGTTAGAACACCCAAGTCACTTGATGAACTTCTTGAATCGCATTAAAGTGTAAGTATGAAAACAATCCAATTGATTACTCCCTCACATATAACAATTGAAAATTTATTTGACAAAGCTTAAGGAGCCCCAAGTTTTTGCCTCAAATGACATTGCAGCTAGAAGTACATGGTCTAACAACACTATCTATATGATAGTGACCCTATCCCATTAATATGAACTTCCCAGACTTTAGATCTATTCTTCAATCGCATGTAAGCCTAAATGGATCCTAGAACAAGCTAAACAATTCAACAGTTTATCAAGTCCAATATGCAACTCTTAATCAACCAAGTCACTTGATGACTAGACTAGATTCTGAAGAGGTAAACACTTTAGTGCCTGACTTTATTTCACTAATTCTAGAAGCACAAGAACGTCGATTCCCCATACCTCGGGAATGATTAAAAAGATGGTGGAACAAATAATGTACTACAGCAATTAATAAAAAAGAGCATTATGAAAGTATAAGAAAACAAAACCATGGTAAATCGTATTGCTTACAGGAAAGCAAGAGCCTTTTGCAAGATTACTCTACATCCGCAATGATCAATTCATGGCAAAAAGTTCCACCTCTTCATCATACACCAATTCCTACATCAGAGGTATGGCATAAAATAAAAGCCATCAGTGGGAGAAAATTTTCAAAGTATTCCTAATGTCCTTATTGATAGTCTGGCTTAAAACATTGTTGGAAGCCGTATGTGCCTTTTACCGAAACACGTTTGCTCAAATTCAGATAGCAATAATTTGACCAATACTTGTATATCCTAAGATTCAAAAATTTAAAGAACCGTAGGTCAAAAAAAATAACTTTTTTGCTAATTAACTCAATAGGGACATTAAAGAAATTTAACAACAACATTTTTCCCTTATGGAAGAACCTTAATTTCATGTACTCAGATCAGCAAAATTTCTGCACTGTCCGATAAGGTCCAAGGTTTTTTGGAAGAACTTTCCTGGGGAAGTTTGGACTTTAAAGTATTAACTGGCGATTATAATTATTATTTGGGCTGAAACAACATTTTCCCCAGAAGCCAATGGAGAGAAGCTAATGTTATCCCCATACCTAAACCTAATAAAGATCACACTCTACCTACGAAATAGCGTCCAATCTCCCTAACAAATAACATTGCAAGATATTAGAGAAGATGGTCTATCGTAGCCTGAAATGGATACTGGAAAACCGTAACTTAATATCTCATTTTCACCCTTGCTAAATCACATATAATAGGAAATATGTTAGCATTCTCTATCAATTTCCTAAAAAACAGATACCTCAGAGTAAAAAGTCTAGACAGTTCGTCCCATCTTACAGAGATGTTGAATGGTTTACCACAAGGATCTGTCCTTAGTGTTTAATTATTCCTTCAAATTATTAATGACGCAAGCAGTACAATAGAAGAACCGGAATATCCCTTTTTGCTGATGATATTATCTTGATATGCAGTGGTAAAAATCTTAAGGTTACTTAAAGTATTATGCAGGAATCAGTAAATAGAATCACTAAGTGGTCAACTAATGCAGGAATTGCAATATCGAAGACTAAATCAGAGTTTATAGTGTTCACAAGAAGAAGAAATGACGATAATGAAGAAGTGCATCTAAAACCGGGTGATCACCAACTTAAAAGGACATATGTATGCACAATTCTGGGCGTACTATTTGATTCCAAACATTCATGGAAGCATCAGATAACTGCTCTTAAGGTTGAATGTATGAAACGACTTAATATTATCAAAAAGTTATCACGCATTAAATGGAGAGCACAATTCGAATGCTTGATCAACCTATATAAAGCTCTCATTCAATCTAAACTAGATTATGGGGCCGTAATCTACAGCTCAGCCTCAAAAACAGTTCTGAATACTCTAAACCTTATGATCAACAATGCTTGCCGTTTAAGCCTTGGTGCATTTAGAACCAGCCCATGTAATAGTTTACTTGTAGAAGTAAGACAACTACCATTGGAATTAAGAAGAAACGTTCAGTGCATAACCTATGCCTAGTTCAATTTAGCATTCCCCCCAACCCCAACTTCTACCAAGTCTACACAGACGGGTGTAAACGTGACGTAATTGCAGGCTGAGCTATATTCCAACCACCAATTAATAATATTGGCTCTCACCGTCTCCTCCATTGCTACATGCGAAGCGTGGGCAGTTCTTCAAGCAATTATAATTAGCACTAAAACACCAAAAGATATCCCCATTGCAAATTTTGCAGACTTGCTATCAACTTTGAAAGCCATCGAGAACAGGATCAATTCCTATCCAATTATCCAAAAAATCCAAGAAATACTAGAAAAGCAAGCTATAAATGGGACCCAAATAGAAATAACATAGATCCCTTCGCACAATAAAATCCTCGGCAATGAGAAAGCTGATGTAGCCGCTAAACATGCCACATCAATTACTTGCGCCGACAACCAAATTCAAGCCACCTTCCAAGACTTCAAAAAGTTTGTTAAGGACTCCTGCCTCAACAATTGGGACTGTATCTGGAAATTGGATGTCTCCAAACTCCACTTAGTGAGAAAATCAATTCTTGAACCAACTCCCCCCGGAAAATATTTTCAGAGAAGAGAACAGGTTATAATCACTAGACTAAGGAAAGACCATTTCAATCTCAATTTCTGCCACCTATTTAAGAGATCAAATCTAGAACCCTGTCCAAAGTGTGGTGCAGCAGTCTCCACCTCCCACCTTATTCTTGAATGCCCGGGTACAAATGATACAAGAAAACTTCTAAAAATTGAATGAACCCTACAACCACTACTCAGTTCCACAGACGGGTGTGCCAAAATAATAAAATTTTTAACAACTACAACAATGTATAACCTTATATAGCTGATTAATGTAATAGATTAAACCGTACATATTGTGTAAAATGTGATTAAATGAAACAATGCTGTTCATGTAATAATTGCAATCTTTATGTTTATACATTCAATTTTACAATGTCAGTGGTCGCTGATGACCTAGATGTTATAAAGCGACCATAAATAAATAAATAAATAGAAAAAAACTTTTTATATACCTATCAAAGAGAGAAAAGCACGCTAGTATTGTATAGAATAAAGTTAACATGGTTATATACATTTGTGTTTTCGTTAATAACAATATGAAAAAACATTATTTTTTAATTATAAACGTGTTTCTGTTGAAACAAAGACAATAACTTCTATTTTTTAAACATATGAGTGTAGCATTTGATATATTTCATCTTTCTGAAGATAATGAATTAATAGAAATATTTGAATTCATCTCACAGAGCTAACGAAGTATGAAATTTGTTACACCAGTGCTAGAGGTAGCGACTTTTCACACAAAGTTTTATTTTTTGTTATGTTTACATAAATTCAATATCAGTACCTCTTCCTATGAGATTTTGCTAATTTTCGCCATATCCTGTATTTCACATTTTGTATTTTTCCTGGGCAGTTTCGATTGTCGATTTTGCCCATCCTTTAATCAAGTGTCACTCAATCAAATCAATATCGCCAGAAAGCTTCGACTGATTAACCATTTACATTTCCGTATAACGTATGAATATCAATTTATACTTTTTCGAATCTTCATGTAAAACTGGGACTGGTAGTTGCAGGGCGTGAGTCGCAACACATTCCCTTCTTTCCCCAATTCGTCAACAGAATTCATTTCCTCAAGCATAAGAAATACTTCGTAGCGTTAACTTTGGATTAGATATAAAACATTTTTTATGAAAAAAAATTCGTAGCCCCAATTACGTCCCTGGGGCAAATATCTCCAGCTGCCCCTGCCTCCATTGCCCTCTCCCCTCTCCTCGCAAGTCTTTCCGCGTTGCAAAGGCCCAAAGGCGACAGTTGCAAGGCCTGCTACCCGAAATATTGCCTGTTTAATTGAAAATCACACGTCAGAAAGTCAAATTTTACACTCAGAATACTGTAAAAATATTAATATATTAATATATGATATATCATTGTATTCCTGTTTTGTGATCTATCCAACGCTGATAAGAAAAATATATAATTCCGTTTAAAAAATCGAAGATGATTAAATATCTCGATAGTTCTCGAAATATATTTCAAACAATATCCTACAACTTATCACTTGCCCCATGATTCCGCATTGTTGAGCGAAAACTGCATTTCGACATCGTGAACTATTTAAAAGTTATGTGGCATTATTGGTGAAACACCATGACCCACAAAGATTGTAACCATAACAATTAACTTTAAAAACTATTGCAAATGACTTAATAATCAATAAATAATCCCAAATGGCATATTATATTAGTTGTTAAGTAGGACATAGTATAGAATGAGAGAATTTTTAAGCAACATGCCATCGTCATTCCCGTTAAGCCTAGCTGGCTGCTGATGTGATTGTAAAAGTGCCTCTGTAGGGCTCCTGGGGAGGGAAAGCTAAAAAAAATCGTCGAGATGCAGTAGCGGCGTTCGCGCGCGTGGCCGCCAGAGGTTGCGGAGGGCAGCCCTCGCTGTTACCGTGAGGCCGCTGCCCCCCCTCCACCCCGCTCAGTCATCGTAGGCTGAGGTGCGAGGAGTGCGGGGGTCGGCAGAGCGGGAGGACATTTCGATCTCATGTAGGGTCAAGATTCCAGATAATTTAGGTCATTTCCAGTTAATTTATGTCAAAATTCCCTTAACTCGTTGTACAGCCACTTCTCCCACCAGTGATTTCCACATTAGCTATTTGATTACAAATTTCAGTACGAATATATTCTACTTGTAGAACCTTGTCACTCTATCAATTTTTTTTTCGAATTCCTCGGTTGGAACCTTCTTACTTCAAAGGGTCAATATGAAAATGAATCTATGTAAGAATGCTTTGAGAAATTATGTGAAAAACGTACGTTGATTACTAAGAAACCAGCCATCTTCTATTCCAAAGACGCTGCATTGCGACATTAAATATATACGTTACACAGTTTTCTAGATACTTTTTAAAGGAATTTATTTATATACTTTTACAGTTCGTTACTCTATCCCTTTCATTCATACTTCTTTTCATATTAGTCTCTCGACGCAAGCAAACAAGCGTAAAATTAATCAAAATCATCAGATTCAATTTTAGAATTCTGCTAATAATTTTCACACTATCTTGAGCTTACTGTGATTTCACCATTACACCCTATAAGATGGTCAATGAGGTGACAGTCTTATATTTTCACTCCACGTTCACTACACCCCGCCTCACAAGCTCTTACAAATTATTGCACAATCCAAATCGCATAAATCTCTGTATTCCGTACAAATGCATTTTTGTCCTTCCAATACTGTAACTGCTGACCTCTTGGCCGCCCACCTGAGGCGATTTACCAGCCCCGGCTCCTTGGTGGTCTCTAGCGCATCGTCTTGCCCTCAGCCAGCAGCACAAAGCCACGCGTGCATTGAGACTAGTTCGAATTGCTTTGGAAAATGTAGGGCCACTTACCTGGCATTGAAATGAGGCTCAATACGAGCACCCGCCGACGCTCGTGACTGGTCTGTCGACAGGTGTGATAGCGAAGGGCATGTGTAAAAGGATGTGTGTAAGTAAGGGGCGCTGATAGGAGGAGGAAGGAAAGATCGCGCGCGGTCCGTGGCCCGTTTGTTAGAGTACTTCTCCTGCATTCGCGTGATATTGATGGGAGAAACTTCGGAAAACTACCGATGAGAGCAGCCATGCACTAAAATTATCCCCCAGACGGCGTCTGAACTCGACCCAACTAATGAAACTAGTGTGAAAAATCCTGCCACCGTCGGGTTTGGAACCTTAAGACTTCCCGGTCAGAGGCACTGCAGTGATGTTCTTAGCCACCTAAGATGATGGATAGTGAGTCGTGTGCGGAAACCCTGCAGAATTGAATCCTTAGTCAAAAGAAAAGCTCTAACGTAGAGTTCGCTTGGATTAGGATGAGAGGATGGCAGAAGCAAGGCCTGAGCCAAGGCCTTCTGAGGAATATGGACAACAAACTGCGGGAAAAGTTGATCGTGGCGCCACAGCATTGAGGCCTGCTCAAACGCCTCCGAAATTGCAAAGCCTAACATCTGGGACATTTTCTGCCTGTGACGTCACGGGATACAGGCCAAAGGCTCCTTCCTTTCTCCACACTGCATTGTTAGCCAATGTGAGATGTGAATGTGGAACCGCGCTACGAGTTATCTATTTGTAGGGCGGAAAGCGAGACAAGTCGCGTGGTGTGTTTATATTTATTCATAAACTATTCTATCTGTGTGTGTGTGTGTGTGTGTGTGTGTGTGTGTGTTTTCTGCGTGATGGTGAACAGATGCTGTGTTCCGGGTTGTTCAGGAAACTACAATGACGAAAATCGAGCCCATATGTTTTCGTTTCTTGCTGGTAGAGATCAAAAATCACTCGAAAGACAATAAAATGGGTTTCACCTATTCGAAAAGATGTTATACCTTCTAAACAATATGTTGAAAGTACAAGTAACGTAGCATCAAATCAATTTTATTTTCATTTATTGCGTACTTATTCTTAGGATTACTTATTCTTATCGTATATTTTAGGTTATATTGATGTTTATTAAAATTCCATTTCATTATAGAAAACATAAATAAAAAACAAATGCAACTAAATCATTTTAAAGTATTTATATGTTTTATATACTCACTCATAATGTTTCTTGAAAATTAGAAACAAATCCATGCATGAATTCAAAACTAAATTTCTGAAACTCGTTTTCTAAATTAACATTTTGAGAAAATTGGTTTAAGTGAAGGGAGCATGACCAGTGAAATTGTTTCCTGGCGCAGAAGTAAAGTTTTCATAATGCGAAAACAAATCCAGTTTAATGGAGTGAAACTTTCACATACACAGAAATAAATGTACATGGAAGTTTTATATTTCTGATTTAAAAAATTTATTTTTTGAGTCGAGACACCTATTCTTACCTACTTCCTTAATTAAAATCTGACTTAAATTTGTGAAGATTTATTTACTATTATCCTTAATTAAAATATTTTATTCTTTCATTAGGTAGCTTGTGGCATCTTTGATATTAATTTGAAACTTGGGAATAGTAAATATTTGTAAAGTCTAAACAGTTTTTGCAAGTTAAGTGATTTCGAAAAAGTTTATATTGCACCTATGCAGTAATCTATATGTATATTCTAATATCTATATAATCTATATAGATAATATATATATATATATATATATATATATATATAATCTAATATCTCCATTGCAGAAATGATGGCATTGTTTGCGAAAGGATGGCAGTAGACTGTAAACAGCATTTTATTGACTGCTCCTCTGAGAAAATCTGAGCTTATTTTTTTATTTAAATAAAATTTATATTAAATAATTTTGGGTGTATAATGTATTAAATGAATCAAATATGAACGTTTACTATATTATGAGTTATTTGTAGAAGTTAAGTAGTTTAAAAATATTTGTAATTGTTGTGTTAATGTACACTATATGATCAAAAGTAACCGATCACATTCAAAATGGTGTTATGGTGTGGTCGTGTTTTTCATGGAGGGGGCTTGCACCCCTTGTAGTTTCGTGTGGCACTATCACTGCACAGGCCTACGTTGATGTTTTAAACACCTTCTTGCTTCCCACTGTTGAAGAGCAATTTGGGGATGGCGATTGCATCTTTCAACACGATAGAGCACCTGTGCATATTGCACGGCCTGTGGCAGAGTGGTTACACAACAATAACATTTCTGAAATGGACTGACCTGCACAGAGTCCTGACTTGATCCTATCGAATACCTTTGGGATGTTATGGAACGCCGATATTTCTCTTCACTGCAGCACTCCGTGAAGAATGGGCTGCTATTCCCAAGAAACCTTCCAGCACCTGATTGAGATTATGCCTGAGAGAGTGAAAGCTGTCATCACGGCTAAGGGTGGGCCAACACCCTATTGAATTCCACCATTACCGATGGAAGACGCCCATATATAACTCTTCATTAACTATTCCACAAACTTGTGAAACAAGATTGAATGGATGTCAATATCTGTCTAGCAAAATGCTAGGTTAACTAAAGGAATTGCAAGTTTGATACTTGTCTTGTTAAAGAGACACTTCTTACGCTACCCTTAATACACTCCAAAACAACTTTCAAATGATTTTCAAATGGTAAATTAGTATTTTAATGCATAAGTAAAATGCATAAGTTGAAAAAATTTGTTGAAAAATAGAAAAAAATGTGTTATTTTAGATAGATTATTTTTAAAAAACCTAATTACATGACTTAAATATTAATACTTTTCCACTTGAAGTACGAAGCTGTTTAAATGGCATGTTCAAATTTTAATATAGCTGTTCAGTTATTAGTTGTATGTAGTTCTGAAGAAATTCCAATTAAAAAGTTTTTACTTACACTTGCCTAATATTATTACTGTATATTCTACCGTAATGGTGTTTGAACTTACGTTTTTAAGAGATTCTAACCAGGGAATTATTTAATATGAAAAGGATAGTTCGTTTTTGGAAATTAAACTCGACGAAGTTCAAGGGCTCGATCGGCCCATACTGTGGATGGCAGCGGGAGTGTTGCATCCTGGGTGGCGTTGCCTGCGCCATCTAGCGGTCGAAGCAGCGCGCCTGGAGAAGCAGCAGTATAGCTCTGAAGAAAGCCACAGCAAGATGGCCGAAACGTCAGTCCAATTGACTGAGACGCTGCTCATTCCGGAGAGCCAAGAATACACCTGGAGAAGACAGCGACGAAGCGCTGGCCGACGAACACGAGCCCCTCACTCGGAAGCGCCGACGCCAGAGAATAAGGAGGCGTCTATCATTTCTCTATGTCGCCGCCTTCCGCGGGAAGAAAAAATCCCCGAGCGAGTTGGAACAAACGAATGTCAAATGGCAGGACAGCATTGGCACGAGCCCGTTACCCTTCGGTAGTGCAGTTTCATACGTTACATTACCTCATTCGGAAATGGGACCGTTTGATGGTGTAATGAAATTATTGTAGTGTTGTAAATTCAAACATGATTAAAGAAGACCACGAAGATATACAAAAACGTTTAACACATTTTTTTCTGTCTTTATAATTGTTTACTTACCTGCAACGAACAGTTATCCAAGAAGGTAAAACTAAAAAATGGCTTATTTAAAGAGAGATAAGACTCGCAATATTGTTTCTAAATATTGTATATTTTTAAGTTTTTTTTAAAAAAAGGTACTCGGATATTTAATGCTATTAATACTGAATTAATTATCATAAAGAACATTAAACAATAGCATTTTCCAATTAGTATCCAAACATGGCATATTTTTCCTTGCACGTTTGTGACTTGGTTCGAATCTCGTAGAAATCTTCATGCCGTTTGTGAGGTATTATTCCGGAAGTCCATTAGCAACACCCTCATTTGCCCCAGGATCCGGAGTGGGAGCTGGCCTGGGCGCTGGCCTGCGAGTACGAGTACGAGCCTCCACCCCCGTAGCCGCCGCCGCCCCCGCAGCCGTAGCCGCAACCTCCACNNGCCTCCATAACCGCCGTAGCCGCCGCCTCCAACAGGGACAATCACCTTCTTCACCACCACAGGTTGCACGACGTAGCCTCCTCCGTAGCCCCCGTGGCCCCCATAGCCCCCGCCTCCGTAGCCCCCGTGGCCCCCATAACCTCCGCCTCCGTAGCCGCCGCCGCCCCAACCACCTGCAAATAGATAATTTATTTATTTACGTCAAAAACAGTTAAAAACTGGGCGGGGGGCATTGACCCAGAAGATGAAGTACAATTCAGGTTCTTTACATTTATACAATCCAAATGATTATTTGTTTATTATATATTTTAATAACTTGTGTATTATCCAAATATTACTTTTCTTTTGGATGCTGAGTATAGTATCAAATTGTATAGAAACAGTTGTGCAGCAGAAAAGATTTTACATGGGACTTAAGCTTTTATAATGAATTTAATCGTTTAATGTCATCTGGCAAGGTGTTGTAAAATAATATACATGTACTGTATGTGAATTTTTTGTAGTGAGCTGTTAATACTGTTACCTGATGAATATGATTACAACATCGAGTGTTGTAGAAATAGACAACGGCGTTTCCTGACAATATGTTCCCGCCCTTATGTTATTTTTGACAAAAAGCACTGATTCACATTTTAAGCGACAAGGTAATGGTTAATAAAGAGAGGCTTACAAGAATCACGTGGGTGAGATTTGCATATTTTTCGTACACTTTTTTTGTAGTCTAAACGTCCGGGAGCTGTATGATGAATTTCCCCAGAATATTATGCCATACGTCAGGCGGGAATAAACATTCGCGAAATATACACAACGAGCAGTGTATAGGCTGACTGAATTTGAAAGAATTCTGAAAGCGTAGCATAAAGAACTTAATTTAGTGTTCAATTCATTGAAATGAACGTTCCATTTAAGGTTTGACTGAATTGAAAGACCTAAACATTTTGTTACCTTAACATCAGCCAATGGCACACCATTCATTTTCAGTGAAGTACAGGACTGTTTATTTGAAATGGAAAACTGCATTGAAACAGTTTTCTTTCCATTTACAATTCATTTTTTATTACGGAACCAATTTGAAATATCTGCTATTGTACTATTTACTGTTTCTTTATTGCAAATAATGTTCGTATCATCCACAAAAAGAACTGTTCTTCCGTTTCTAATCGTCGAGGGCATATCGTTTACGTACAGTAGAAGAAAATAGGGCCTAAAATTGATCCCTGTGGACTTCACACGCAATTAGCAAAGAATCAGAAAGGTGTGTACATAATGTTTCATTATTCCAGTAAGTTATTTCTACCCTGTGAGATCGTTGTTTAAGGCACAAACATAACCCATCTAGAGCAACACCTCGAATTCCATACGAAGGTAATTTTGAGAGTAAAAAGTTATGGTCAATGACGTCAAAGGCTTTTGATAGATCTAGAAATATTCCAATAGGTGCTTCGTTTTGATCCATGGATGAGGCGACATCTTTAAGAAAAGATAATATGGCTGTTTCCGTAGATTTTGATTTTCGAAACCCATGTTGGCAATCTGAAAACGCGCCGTGTTTACTAAGAAATGTTTCAATTCATATGTAAAAAATCTCTCTAATATCTTTGAAAAACTGACAAAAGAGTAATTGGTCGAAAATTATGAATTTAATTTTTGTTGCCTTTTTTTGAAAAGCGGCTTTCCCGCTTTTGCATTGCCACGAAGGGAAGATGATCTGTGTCTGAACAAGATGAAAATCTTTCTTATTAATCTTTTTCAAAGATTATATGAAAAATATTCATGAATATTCATTTCATGTTCCTAATACAGTAATTAATATCGGTATAATATTAACGGACTGGTAAAATAATAGCTTTCCCGTATTAAGAGAAGGAATATATAGTATGAATTACAATAACTGTTTGCCTTATGAATGATTGCGATAATAGCTGGATATTGTTCCAAATTCTTCAATGTAAACTGCCAGTCGCCTGCTGTCTTGAAAGATGTTCTTGAAGTAGGCGAAACTCATTTGCATTAATAACCAAGGCAGTCAAAACAGCCATAATTCTGCTTGAACGTTCAAAAGTATATTCAATAACTTCAGAAGCTTAAAAAATGATCAACATTTGCATTTGCAGTTTTCAAAAATTCAGATATTTTCATTTAGATTTTTTCAACACCTAATTTAATGAACAGGTTTCATTACGGAAATGCATCTCTATCATTAATGGGGCGTTAATTTATCATAGGATATGTGATTTTTTTATAGTAAGCTGTTGATACTAAAACCTTATTAACGAGCGATTTCTACATGATATGTCGTAATAATAAATATTAGTGTTACATGATAATGTGTTCACACCGTTAAGTAAGTCAGTTTTGAAAAACGCTACTGATTCGTACATGAATATGCAAGGTAGGATTTCAAACTGGCGATAAGTTTGCAGAAATCACGTGGATGGCATTTGTTCATTATTCGTACAAGTTTCCTACAATCTAAACGTTTGGGTACTAGAAGATGAGTTTCACCAGAAAATAATGCGTGTCTATCGGGAATGTACATTAGCAAAATACAGGCAATGAAATGCATGACGGCAGACTGAATTTGAAAGAATTCTGAATGCGTAACATAATGAACTATTTTAGTGTTTAATTCATCTATATGAATATTCCATTTGAGGTTTGCTGAATAGAGAAAACCAATAAATTTAGTTACCTGCACAACAGTTAATTGCACATTTTTAATTTTTATTGGCACATGTGAGGAGGGAGGAAAAGAGTGGGGTGCGATGAAACCCGTTGGTAACGACGTTACGGTCATGTATTTCTTTTTCAATGCCAACATTGCAGATTATTATCATTATATTATACAGAGGAAATTTTTCTAATTAGAGATATGGTGATACAGAAATAAATTTTTGTATTTGAGATAAATATATAGCAATTTAAATTCAAAAAAGTATCTTAAGTATTATAAAAAGTACTTTATAGTATGTTAAATATTGATACTGCCTATTTAGTATTCAGCTACTAACAAGGAAGAAACTCAGGACCTCAGTCTTGAAGTTTTTCCGTGTTCCTTAATTACAACTGAAGTAATCTGATAACATTTTATGCAAACTGGTTTCCATATGGAGCGGAGCATGGCCCATGACCAATTATAAATTTTTCATTCACCGGAGATGGATGGAAAGATAGCTAGCGGTGGGGCATTAATATTTAAAGACATGGCAAAATATTAGGATCATAAAGATAGAGTAAATTATATAATTTAGAAGTAATAATCAACCCAAGGATCCAGTTTAGTTTTTCTTCTCGTTTAAGCAGAAATGTTATTTCCGTGCAATGAATACACCGGAAGACAGCATTGTAACGTGTCTGATGAAATGACTTTTGACTTTTGTCTTTTGACGATTATGACAGAACAATTAAGACCAAGTAAAGGTGCAAATACTTGAAACATTCCCAATTACACATCCTATGTCCTAAAGAGATGTAATCTCCGAGTAAGTAATCCTATGTAAGAGAGATGTAATCTCCGAGTCCTGATGATGTAAGAAAAAAGAAATATATGTTGATATTTGCCATGGAAGATGGTAAAGTATTGAAAGAAAAATTTGATTCAGACCGAGCTGTCAGTAACCTTTGTTTTGAACATGATATTTTTAAGTGAATAGTAAGTTATTTCCTTTTATGCGTTTTGTAGTGACAATCCATGTTTTGTGGGTCCTTGATACCGAAAAATCGATTGACAGCAAAAAGTATGCCCGTCCCTCCGTTCGTTTGTCTGTGGTCAACGCTAGCACCTAAACCGTTCAGAATATCAATTCTCTTCAAAATTAGTATTTCCCAGGCGATCTAAACTCAAGATCATCGTAGTTTGAAATGGATATTTTAATTTCCGGGGTACTTTACATGAAGCCTCATCAACGATTTCAAACTTTTCTCAATAATAGTTCTAAATTTTTTAATTAAACTTTGTCCTCAGATAGTAGGAAAAACACTTCAAGAAATAGCGCGGGTCATATATTCATTGATGTTTTGAATAGTACAAAAGATTTGTAGTGACATCTTCCTGCAACTATAATAATGATAAAGATAGAAATGTTGTTTTAAATGCAATCTTAGATCAAAAACAGGCCCTCAATAATTGTCGCTTTCAATTTTTCGAAAATAGAAGATTTTGGATAATTTTGTGTAAAAAAACGCAATTTTGAAACAATTTTAAACATTTTTCCCCAAAACAGCTAGCTTTTCTTTTTTCCCTCATATATAGCAAAAGAAAGTGGTCCTAGTCCCTTTTTGTCAATCTTTCTGTATTTTCAAAAATTGCAAACTACAACAAAAATTTAACATGGCAAAAGTACATTTTTGATATCAAAGTTTTTTAATGAAATCTCTTCTAAATAACCACTTCTTTATACAGTTTAAATTTTGTTTAAACTTCTTAAAGTATCAAAGAGTATACTTAACTGGAAAGTGATCACCATGCAATGGCCAAATAGTTATTTATGAATATAGGGCGATATGTATATAGTTTTTGCCGCGCGGGCGACTTACAACCTCGAGGGCCTCTTGCCCCAGGAGTTGAAAATCGACTGATGGGCAAAAACATCTAGTAACGCTCGTGGTGCACTTCATAGTTTACTAGTTCGTTGCTGAATCAATTGAAAATTTGAAACATTTTATAAATATTCTTACGTCTGAAGTGAAAAGACGCATTGTAATCGTTATTTATCAATATGGCGTCTAATAAACAAAACAAAATGTGTGTCTAATTTCTATTGCGGTCTAATTTATATTGCATAATCGTTATTGAACTGATTTGTTCGTACAAAACGAAAGAATATTGTGAAGTAACTGCGGAAATTCTCGCAGAAAATAACAAAGCTAAGGACAGTGGTTCTAGTAAAATCTCCAGAAATATATGAAAATGGTTATGGTGTTTTGAGACTTATAAGGAAAACACATGGGAATTGCGCGGATGATACAGTACTTTTTGGTTATTTACCAATATTGCCAAAAGTTATTTAGAATATTTCATAACATCAAAAAATAACATTTCGGGGAATTTCATTTGTTGGAATTGTCAAACTAAAGTAGAAGGAATCTAATAAGGTAAGATGAAGTTTCAAAAGAGAGTCGAAACATAATCAATTATAACGCTGTAAAAGGAAGAAAAATGATTATAATTGTAAAATAGGGTGAGATATGCCATTAAGTTGCTCTGTATCGTCGAAATATCGTCTAAATATTAGACGTTAAGTATGTGAGTAATTAGTAGTAATTTTAATAAAAAGTATTTCAGAAAGTAGTCTTTTAAGGTTGTTCTTTTCTATATCAAGAATTTTAATGTCATCTCAAAAAACCTTATCAATATTGTTGATTTTATGTTGTGTGATGACATTATGTTTAGATACAACCTTATAAATAATTTTAATACATTTTTATGCTAGTTTCTAGGGTTCACTTGGTCGTACCTTTGTAATATGACAGAACAGTTTTGGCATGAAACTTGATAAACAATATTAAATGCTGTTGGTTGGAGTTGTGTCTTTACCTTTCTTTTTTATGATGTAAAGGATTATAGAAGTTATGTTATCTCCCATAGGAATAGGTGTTTTTTCGATAGCAATAATATCCTTTATTGTTCTGTTGCAATAAGTGAGTACTTCACGCCTTTGATTGGTTATGGTTCATTCATATAGTTGATAGAACCTTCTTGTTGCATTTCATGAGTAAAAATTATTTTAGGGTGGTATGAATTGAACATATCAAGTATATTTTTCACTCAGACGGGATAATACAAACGATACCATTAACATATCAACCATAATAAATTGCCTGTCTCACTGAGGTCAACTCTATAGCCTCAACCGTTCAGACCATTTGCCCCAAAATTGATATACCCTGATTGATCTGAACGAACTCATGGCTTTGCAGTTTGAAACGCATATTCTCAATGAGGAGTGTAGTTTACATGAAAACAAACTTTCTACATTTTCTCAAAAATGACTCCAAATATTTGGATTTAACTTTGTCCTCGGATAGCGCAAAGGGCGAAGAATTGTGTAGGTCTTATTGTCGGTAAAATCCAATATTTTTAAAAATTGCAAAATATCATTTTTTCTCAATCTTTCTACAACATATATATATATATATATATATATATATATATATATATATATATATTCTTAATAAAATATGCTTTTTAAAGATAGAACTTGAAATAACTTGAAGCATAATTTTTTGAAAATATGAAATTTACTAATGTTGCGTGAAATAAATGCAATTTTTAAACATTTTTTTTCGCCATAACGTCTCCAATTTTTTTATTGAATTTTCTTCTCAAACTTATTAAAGAATGGTATAAAATATTCATATTCGGCGAATTCCCGGTATTCGAAAATAGCAAGAACTAAACATCGCAAAAGTACAATACTGAAGATAGATATTTTTATCTTAAATGAAATCTGCATTTAGTAAAATAATTCTTACAGCCGAAAGTATTGTTTACAGTAATGAAAACAATTATTTATTTCAAAAATTATGATGGAATTTTGAACTCTAAAAGTCAGTAAGTAGAAAAATGCCAAAAAATTATTTTGTGAGGTATGAAAAACTTGGTAGAATGGTTTCACAAGATATGGTACTGGCCGATCAGTATACTCTTGTAACATGTGATTTCAAAACAAGAGGAAATTCAATTGCTGGAATAATGAAGATAAGACTTATTATGTAGGAAAAAGGAATAAAGAATATGGTAAGAGAGATAAAATTAATACATCAAATATTATGTGTTAAGAACTGTGAAAAGAAAGAAGGGTGAATAGAAATAATTAAAAGATATTATTTCGCTCCTACACTGCAACGTATTCCTCAAAATTATTCTTATAGAATTTAAAGAAAAAAGTGTCGATACATTGATGCGTTTTGTTGTGTTTTTCGATTGTAAACGCAAAAATGAACGAAAAATATGCGTTTTTTAAACACTTAATTCATATTTTAAACCAGTCAACCCTGTTGAATGGATAAGTCATGAGCAGCGTAAAATATAACAAGTTCAAAAATTGGAAATAAATAGGGTAGAAGATGAAACTACGAAAAGAGATAAAGAGCACAGGTTTCCGTGATCGGAATCAGTAACTACTTGGCTGTCTATGGGGCGCCGAGTTCTAGACACAAATGCGAACGTTTCGGTCGCTGTTGTGGAACCTTCTTCAGGGCGAAATGCTGGGGCATTTAGAGAAATTGTGAGTTCGCCCTGAGGAAGGTTCCACAACAGCGACAGAAACGTTCGCACTTGTGTCTAGTGAGATCTTGACAGCTTGACTCGATGACACCTATACCTAGACGGACAGCCAAGCAGTTACGGAAAGAGACACGTTTAGAAAGACGTTAGAAACGGAAAGCGCCGTGACGTACCTTTGGGGTAGCCGCCGCCGCCCCACCCGTGCTTGCCCCCGCGGAAGCCGCCTCCCAGGCTGAGGGTGAGGCCTCCGGAGAAGCCGCCCCCGCCGCCGCCCCACCCCCCGCCGCCGCCCCCGCACTTGTGGCAGAAGGTGCGCTTCACCCGAACGCTCTCGCTGCCTTCGCCGGCGCCACCTGCGGGACACGGAGCATGAACACACATCAGCAAGGGCACCACAAGGGACGAACTAGAGGGAAGACCTTAAATATCGCTAAAAATTGGCAATAAAATGCTCTTTAAATTGTTTAACAGTGCCTTAAAAGCAAAGAAAAATGACGTAAAAACATTCTATCAAACCAGTTCAGACGAACGACTGAAGCAGTTGGAAATTATGTAACTGAGGTAATCGAGGCTTCTTCCTTTCGTACAAGAGAATTCAGCTTGCAAATTTTTGGTTTGGACTGTTATTTACCAGAAAAAATATATTTTGTTATCGTGATATTGGCAGAAATGACAATGGCGCTGGCAGGCGTCACTGATATAACATTCTCAAAAGGGCTGTTGCAACTCGTAGATATTACATAAAGCAAATTCTATTAAAATGCTATTAAAATCGAAAATGCTTAAAAATGATGTAAAAGGCAAATAATTATAAAATAGTCAAAATCGACGAAAACTGCAAAAAAATATATATAAAATGTGTAATTTCCTTTTCTCATAACATACGATTAATGTCTTCACTAAAAGGCACTGCTCTAAAGGGAAAAGAAAAATATGACATTTCATTGACATCCGCCCCTAGTAATAAATTGTCAAGGATGTATGGAAGCATTTGAAGTTGGCTCACGCGCTGCCGAACAGTGCGCGGTGTTTCGGTTCGCCAGGGTGCGTGGAGCCGCCTGGAAAGCGAGGCCGTGACGAACCTCTGCTAGTCGCCCCGAGCCACGAGCGCCTGACGAGACAGTCTGGTTTTGCGAGTTGGTTCTATTTGGACTTTGGTAACTTGGGCTAAGAACTGATAATTCCCCTGGAGGTAACGACAGTTCTTTGATAGGGAATCTTCTGGTTATACGGATTGAAACATTGTTTTCGGTACGAGTTTGGAACTCTGGTATGGAAAGAAGAGCACAGTAAACATTTAACTGTTTATGACTTGAGTCTTTTTTTTAACATAACAATAGCCGTGCAAATTTTCTTGACCGATTGATTTAAGAAATGTGGGTAGAGTTAGTTACAATATCGGCTACTAGAGTTTTTGAAGCAATACCTACCTCTAAACAATTAATTTCAAACCCACATATCATTGCTGGTGGGTTTCTTAATCTTGGAGGCATTCTGACATCGATTGCCTGAAGGGGCAAATCTTGTCGAATGTATAATGGATTCCTTCTTATTAACTGTGCCATAATAGTATAATAACTGTGACTAAATAGTAACAAGAACTTTATTAAAGACTTTAAATACTATAAATTAGCCTTCATCTCGAATATCTGCGGAAAGTTGGTGAAAATATATAAATATAGTCTCATAGAGAATGATAAATTGGTCTCCTTTAATGTTATTTTTTACCAGGCGTTTCTGGGTAATTTAAAGAATTATAATTATTCGTTCTTGTTATCTTCATTCTACGTATCGTCGAAATTCTTCCTCCAGTGTTAGCAGACGCCTGATCTAAAGTATTACTTGGAGAATACATTAAAACTTTATTCCCTTTTTCCCAACGCACATGTCTTGTCAATTTTCTCAGTAATTTTGCGTTCGCCGCTACTATATTCTCTTTCTTCTGAGTCCCAGGTTCAAGATCTTTCCTGTGAAAGTCGCGGACGCACCACAACCATTTCATTACATTTCTTCAACGGCAAATAGCTTTTCTTCTGCCAATGAAGATGTATTTGAAATGTTGTCACACTGCACTCTGGAAGCTTTTACGTCACCTGTTTATTGTATTAGAGAAGGTAAAAAGTAGCTCAACGATCAAGAAAAGTTGCACGGAAAGGGTAATAACTAGGAAATTGCGTCCAGAAAAACTAGCGCCACGATCAAAAGTAAGACTCGGCTAGTAGCTCCGGGTGGCGGTATATCCCTGGATACCTGGCCCATGGTTGTTGTTGTTGTTTTTGTTTTGGAGATGTCAGTTGATGATATTACACCAAATTTAGATTTAGGGTCAGTCGGAGTTAATAAGATAGAATTGGGGCTAATGTGATAGAACTGTTACTTATTGATATTCAAAATTAACAAAACATTGCGAATAATAGGAAATATATTGTAATATGATATATCAAGCTGTATCACTTTCACACCATCAATGTATTACATTTAGTTCCATTAGGTGGCGCAAATTTTATTCACTTTTTGACTTTTTTCAAGAGTTGTGGTAGGTCTTAAGTTTTTTTATACTTTGTACGTGTCCTACCAAAAGGCACATAATCAGTTGTTTTTTTTCAAGTGATTGTTACAAACGGTATATAAAGTTTGCTTTTCCGTATCATAATATCCCTTGATTGACCCTAATTCTCGTTTCATCCACTAAAGCGAAGAAATGATCAACTAAAACGAATAATACGAATAATAATAATAATTATTATTATTATTATTATTATTATTATTATTATTATTATTATTATTATTATTATTATTATAAATAACACGAGTGATATTTCCTTTGCCTTTGGAAGCCAGCCCAAAGGCGAGGGGGGCGCTGGGCGAGGACTTACCGTCTGGGAGGGCGGGGGCAGCGGGAGCCGGCAGCAGGGCGCGCGCGAGGGCTCCTCCTGCAACCACGACACCACACCTCAACACCTCTACACCTCAACACCTCTACACCTCAACACTGCAACTCCGCATCATTCGGCAGGCAATCGGAAATTGAAGGCTAATTTAACACTCTAGGAAACAAATGCTCAAATTCATACTTACCAAATTCACCGTTATATGAAGTAAAAGATAACATACTCCGTAAGTCTCCTAATTTACTTTGTACAACAATGAATTTTCAACATATAGTTCGGAATTATTTTATCCCTATACCTTAATTAGCTATACATTTTTTGTAGGATGTATTTTCTTCCTCGTCCGTGAATAAATGCATTTTTATATGCAACAGAGATGTATTTGGGTTTCAATATTTAAAGAAAATCCCTTTTCAATCCCTTTCAATATTTAAAGAAATCATTATTACTGGTACAAAATATATAATGATAGAATTCATTATGATATAAGCATGGCGCTTATTGTTGCAATTCACATGCACTAAATAAACACGTAAAGACCTCGTTATCCAGTAGTATTTGCTTAACTACTTTGTGTAAAATGTTGTTTTCCCTTGCATGAAATTTGCAATTATTTGTGATATATCTATGCGTGTCGCACATAGACACAAAATCTACTCAGTATATTTCGCTGAACTCTTTACTCGTGGTTCTTCTAAGTAATGTGAGAGTTTAAAGAGTGGTTTAAAATAATTGGGTAATGTGGGGGGCGTTGTTGATGACGATTTATTCGTTTATGTATATTCAAGCGCCCCTGAACTCTACGCATCCCGCCGCACAGTCAAGAAAGAAGCATTTGAGTTTTCTGTCCCCGCGGTTGTAAAATATCGGCCGAAATTATTACTTTAATCTCGGACAAGTAAATCAAATTTCCCCAAGATAGTGTCATAGTGTACGCATGCCCCCATTTGAAAGAGAGTGTTTTAACAATAGGATACTAGACAACCTTGTCCGAACCAGGACATAGAACAAACCCATATTTGCGAGAGTCAGCCATCCATTAGAAGTTTTGCACAACGTACACGTGATTAACAATCACGTGACCAGTAGTGTGTGATGTGCAATACACTGCAATTGCAAAGCATGGCCAGGTCCACAAGTAATATATAAAATCTGAACTCGTGCGAATCTTTCAAACTTCGTAAAACATTATTTTAAAAGTGAAATTAGCTTCACATAGGATCCCAACTTCAGACACAAATCTAAACAGTACTTCTAATAATTGTAGACCCATCATGACTATCCTATTAACGCAACAATTCCATTTCACATCGATTCCTCGTTTTTGCTCGTTTTGATTGCCATCCTAGGGAGTATGGGTCACCAGAAAAGCTTAATCTTCACTCAATTCTTCCCTCCACCTGACCCCCGCGAGTTTCTCTACATTTACCCTCACGCATGTTTTGCGTACGTTCTCCCGCATATTCAGCGTATGCATGTTTTCTGCCTGTTCGCATGTTTTTGGCATGTACCTCCACCCGTTCTCCATATGTATAAGTGTATGAATATATGTTGCACAATGTAAACAGTTTTCGGTTTAAATTAAGTTAGGATGTAAAACAAAGTAAATTTAGATTAGCTCGTAAGTATCTGGTTTATTCGATAGGTCGTAACTGCTCAAAGTAAGTAGAATTTAAGAAAAATATGAATAGTTTCTTCATATGATCATCACATGTTCTCCAAACTTTCCCAGAAGTTCTTCCAAATAGTTTCCTAATTTTATCACGGATGTTCCCACAAATGATTTAACTATCCGATTGTTATTTGCAGAGCCTGCTAGTTAAATAATAATGTGACTCAAAATGCATTCCGTTTTTTTGTTTGTTTTTTTGTTTTCACATTGGAATTCTAGTTGAAAGACATTTTTAGAGGCGCATAACAAAATTGGTTGCAATTTTTCTAGAAAATGACAATGACAAAAATAGAATATGAAGGGGCAACGGAACTGAGAAGGAACGAATAGTATATTTTGAGTAAGTAATTCGTGAGACAGATACGTCGTTCGTGTTTTGCATTCTGATTGTTAAGAGGCGTATTGCACGTAACATCCACCAGGGGCACCCCGAGCCTTTTTACCTTCAACCCTGGAAGTTCCAACTCCGTCGGTTGCTGTTTTTTATGAAGACATGAATTTGTGCTGTCGGTAGCATCTCTGGCAGGTAGGTTTCGAAGTTTGAGTCACATCGGGGAGGGTTTTTCATACTAGATAGGTAGCTGAATTCGGCCGGTGTCTGAAGGAGAATTCTAGCGGCAGGCTTCTGGGATCGGCAGTTTTCCATGCTTTCTCTGATCAACACCTGGCAAACGCCGGAGCAGCACCCTCACAAATTAACCTCGGGTCCCGCGCGATTTTTCCTTCCTCTTCCTTGTCTTATCTTCCCCCCTTTCTTACATGCACAAACTTATATGCACTACACTACCACACTATCGAAAAAACAGTCGGAAGCTTAGAGCTTGTCCCGGCCGCGGCGGTGCCCCCTGGTGAGACACCTGGATGGGGGAAAATCTCGCAAGCCGTGTAGGTCGGCTCCAAAACACCGCCTTCCAGCTGGAAAGACCACTGCCACATCCCACAATAAAAGCATGCACTACACTTACGGGAACAACGCTCTTATTCTTCACGCGCCCGGACACACTAATCAATCAATTAAAACCGAGCGCGATATTTCCTTCCTCTTTCTTGTCCTCCCCTCCCCTCTTACACACTCCCACACTTAGACGTGCATGCACTAACTACCACACATATCGAAAGCGCAGTCGGGAGCTGAAAGCTTTTTCCATCTGACGCGGCGCCTCACTGGGGGGAGATGGCCGCGCAAGGGCACTGCCGTCCCAAGGGACTAGGGCGCCCCACCGCGCCGTGAGCGACGCCTCCCCGCGCGGCTGCTGACCTGGGCGCGCGTCGCCATCCGCAGGAAGTGCCCTCGCCGCCGCCAGCAGCAGCAGCAACAGCAGCGCGGGCACCAGGGCGGTGGGCGCGGGAGCCATGGCGGCGGTGCGGGTGGGAATGGCGCGCGCCCCGCCGCACGCAGCCTTATACGCTCGCGCCACCGCCGCCGCCTCGCCGCGGCCTTCACCTTCCGCGCACCCGGACCCTGCGCCTCCGCCCCCCCCGCCCCTCCCCCGCGACCGGCGAACCCACACGCGGACACCGCACCGCCCGCACACGCAGGACCCAAGCGCTCAGCGCACTCAGACGACGAAGATAAGACGAACCCGCGCCAACTCAAATCTCGATCCTCTATACCCCATGCGCCCAGAACTCGGAAAAATATGCAGCCCCTGCCACGTGACATTTGTCTACGAAAACTCGGGGAAAATACGAGAAACTTAGGCCGGTACTTTTCCGTATTCTCTGATCAACGCCAGGCGAATGCTGGAGCTGTATTCTAACAAACGACCATGGACCGCTTGTGATCTTTCCTTCCTCACCACTTATACTAACATGCACCACACTACCGCACGTGCCGGGAGACTGGTCGAGAACTTAAGAGCTTCTCCCAGCTGGGGCGGTGCCCCGCTGGTGGGAGATACCTGGTTCAGGGAAATCTCGCAGGTCGACGGTAGGTCGGCGCTGTATCTCCCATCCATGCGGGGGAAGATCATTGCCAACCAACCAACAAGAAAATAATAGTGATGCTACAACAGTACATGCTTGGAATGGTAGAAGTAAGCAGGAAGAGAGGAAGAAAAGATGTAGGTGTCAAAATAAAATAATCACAACTACCATCCTCACATGACCAGACATAATTAAGTTGGAAACAAAAACCACTGGAGAAAACTAATTCACGGTATCACAAACAAAGGGAATAGGTAGTTTGAGTTCAAGCAGTGAACAAATGGCTGGCATCCTACTGTATACATTCAGTTGGGGTAATAAGAGATCACTATCTATGTACTTCTACTAGCATCACATACTTTCTCGCAATATTTCTATATTTGCAATTTTCGAAAATTCAGTGAGTTCATCCCAAATGAGAACTGCGCCGTTATATTAAGCATCAGTTAATCTATGGCTCGAAAAAAATTGAACAAAATGTTTAGAACGGTTTTGGGGAAAAAAATAAATTCCATTCATTTCAAGCAGAAATTAGCTCAAGTTTCTATTTTGACTGAAAATGCAACAATTTTGATTGAGAGCGTAAACTTCCCCGGCCGGAGTCAGGACTAGGCTGTCCGGGTGACGCCGCGTCCATGGCGAAGGTGTCGACGTTTCGGCCGCCATTTTGCGACCTTCCTCGCATTACGCCCTGAGAAAGGTCGCAGAATGGCGACCGAAACGTCGGCACCTTCGCCATGGACGCGACGTCACCCGGACAGCCTAGTAAATACTAACCATTTTGATTGTTTTATTTCCCCTAGTCTCAACCAGCGCGAACTGACTGAATTCCCGTATTCAGTGCTAGCCCTTTACGACGCACTTTACGTCATGTAACAGCAAGGCTCCAAGGAAGATCGATCTTGAATTCTTACCATTCATATTATGGAACAGAAGGTTTTTTTTATATTCTTGATGTGTGAAGTACTGTTGTAGTGTATACACAATATTACGTTATTTCAACATTCATAAAGACTATTTTTGTTGGAATATTTAAATTATTATAGTCTTATACAAGAGCCTTTGATTTGTTGTTCTCACTTAACGTTCACGCTTCTTTTCCAAAAAAAATTGTGAGGTTTTCTTTAACAGTTCTGCTTCTGCAGGCTACTAGTTTTGTTTAATTTCTGCAAAATTAAATTGTTCTGACCTAAACATGAGCGTTTCTCAGATGTTTCAATTATAACTTCATAATATTTATAAGAACAACTAACTCAAACAAAAAGAAATAAATTAAATGTTAATTATAATATGATATAATAGTTCTGCTTGATGACTTTCAATAATAATATAACATTTATAAAAACAATTGAAATAAGGGTGAGGACTAAGGGTATTAAATTATAAAAAAATAATTGAAACAAAAGAGATTAAGATTAAGTTATATATTGAGATCGAGTCTTCGAGATGATATTTTTCACGATATTTTTCTAAATTGTGAAATGTAAATTTTGATGAAACTGAATCGTGGAATGCAGAATGTTGCAAGTAGTGCAAAAATGTTCACGTTTTCATTTCAGAGTGAATTCAGAAATAATCCTATATTGTATAATAATAAAACATGAAAGGTTTCAACAGCTTTTTCACAAACACAAGTAACTGAATCAGTTTGAATAAATATAGATTGTAAATAAATGTGACGTATCCAGTCCCATAAGGAATTGTTTTGATCGGAGGAAACTGTGATGCTTGAGGCCTTGTCCAACTACGAATCTGAGCACACCTCCGCTGGGCCCCTAAGCGAGCACACATGGCCTTAGGGAATACAATATTTTATGTTCACTCCTCCATTTCGCTGTTTGTAGTATGACATATTTGGGAATTGTTACACATTTCGGGAAGAGGCTCTCCAAATCACTGACAACCATCACAAATGATTCACCATAAAATATTACCAACCATTGATTAGATATGACAAAAAACTGGTGAGATTTTTAACTATTTTCTGTTTTCAAAAATGTTATAGCACGTCATGTAAATATATTCTTAGGAAAATTGAGATGAAAACTTCAATAAAAATATATTGTAATTTAAACAAAAAATGTGGACTGTTTTTCACCTCAAGGAAGAGTCAGGAACCAAATCTGTTTACAAAATAACAATCTACCACCAAAATATCACATTCTTGCGATATAAACGGGTAACGGGGTAACGTGTGGCTTCTATTTTGATGCGTATAAGCGTCTGAGAAAAGATATATTTCATCGATGTAATTAGGTAAATTGGTTTGAATGAATTCATTAACAAATGTTCTTTGAAAGTTCTTTCCAAACTTTAGAAGATTGTCCTTCATGGTATCTGTAGCAATGATTTGCATTACCTTTGAGGTTGTGGATTTCAAAAGCACTGTCCCTCAGTTGCCGATAATAAAACATCACTTGACCTGCTATTTGTGGATGGGTAAAGTCTGCATGAAGACGAAGCAGATTGTTGAAACATTGGACTTTCCTGTCCACATTTTTGTGACAGGAAATGGTGTTCTGTTTATTTTTCAAAATTACATTTATCTCCAGAGCTTTTTATAATCTATTACTCAGCTACAGCAACTCTTCTTATATTATCATTGAGGTTTAAATCCTTGCCTTGCTACTAAACGTTCCAACTCTACACAAACATATAAAAATAATTTTTAAAACAATTAATAAGACAATTTTCGTTGGAAAGTATTCTGTGAGTTCTGTGTCCTTTCTCTTAACAATATTTTCGGGATTGATGGCATTATTATACTTTCCCCTGCCAACTTTTGGAAACAGACCTGACAGTCGTTAAACCTGAATTGCGATATTCAATTTAAGTTTACAAATGCTTGTTTACAAATTTGATTGTAAACACTTTCTATCGACGCAAAATAACTAAAACCTTTGGCTCTTTGCTTACCTCTCACTCTTCAGTTCTCCACAGGCACATCCTTGATAAGTTACAAAAAATGTAAATTACATCAGCCTCGTTCCAGTAGCAAATAACAAATGTGAACCTTCCGCTGCGAACAACCCGAGTTCGAACAGACGCCTCAACTCCTGAGTGAAAGAGCAATATGTGTCCAGGATAGAAACTATTCTTTTACTAATGAAAGAGAAGGCACGACTTGATTTGAAATCAAATGACCTCATATTGAACTGTTTTCAGTTTCAACACGTAGTTCCGTGCCTTCTGCACTAATTTCTGTAAAAACCTAAAATGATCAATTTTGTACTAATACTGGTTCTCATCCATTCAAATAATCTTTCGAGAAAATTATAAACTAGTATCATAATTAAGCATTATTCATGTTTGTATTGAAACGTCTTAAAAGTTTCTTAAAAAAATACAATAATTTCAACGAACTTGTCGTGATCGAATTTATAAATGACTTAAATTAAAATCGGGTTGATTACTGAATAATGTTTTTGAAATGTGTAATTATACCGAGGCGTGATTACTGATTAAATTAAAAAACGAGGTAATTATACGTTTTTTTAATTTATTCAGTAATTGTTTCAACCTTCCACACCATTTCTCGTTCCTCAACTTCCAATCCAATCCTAAATCACATTCTACACCTCTCTTCCCGCTGCCGGGTAGCCTGCCACGCTTCTTTCTTGATGTACACCAGACCACAACCACACTTCCTTTGGCCTCCTCATGTGATTCATCTGTTGGAGATACGCATACCAACTCAATCGCTTGGCTTCAACCACGGTCTCATATGGGTCCTTCCACCTTAGCGTATCCTTCTACATCCATCTGGTGTCGGATATTATCGTTTCGTACTATATTATTTAATTTTGAAACACTGAATCTTTTTTACAAAAGTCGTTTTCAGGAGTTATCAACCGAGCTCTATCTCTAAAATGTAACTCCCACACTTTCTTAATTAACCTGTCTGTATATAATCAACACTGCATGCAAATCAAGTTGCGGGCACAGCTAGTGGCAAATAATGCGAGAAAGACCGTGGTGGTGCTGTGACCGTGAAGATAAACCACCGACGGCCCTCGCTGCAGGTGGAGCGCAACAAAGGAGCGCGGGCGCGCGCTATTACGAAGCGTCGGCTGCCCGGGTGACGTCATTTCCCAGCGCCCAGGCCGCCCCTGCTGTTCGTTTTTCCGCTGCTCAAGACGCAAAAGGAAGAGCCTGAGCCCCTGCGCATTCGTCAGCTATTTACAAACGACCATAATCACGGCCTTGATGTTCTTCACGCACTGGAATTGGAAGATGAAGAGCTATCTTAACGTCTAGGTGATGTCTGGAATTCACCGGCTACAGAAAATGGTTGGATAATAAATGTACAAAAACAGTACACCTGAATGAAATCGCTTATTTTGACAATGGACAATTTCTACTCGGGGAAGTTAAATTTACATTTATGAAAATAGAGAGCAAATAAAGAAGATGCTACTCATTGAAATATTCACGCTTGTAATGTTTCGCATAAATACATTCGAGACACCTGGAAGGGTCTTCAAAACCTTGACCTTTACCAAGCCAGATTCAAAGTTTCTATTTTTCAGGCGTGATAGGACGCAACCTAGACTCTTGCGATTCATCCTTTAACAAAGTATAAGAAACTCGGTGTGAATCAATTTGAACTTCAAAGTGTGTGTCAACCTTAACTGGATGTCCTCCATGAAGTGTGTATCAGTGTCAAAGTATTTTGACACTGATACACACTTCATGGATTCATTTGACACTGAATCACACTTCATATACACTTATGATCAGTGTCAAAGTATTTTGACACTGATCGGTTGATGAAAGTGAATTAGATTTAAAGTGATTATCTTCCTTGAAATGTGACAATAACAAAATGTGTTTCAACTTTAACGTGATTAATTATTTCGTGTTTCCGGGCGCGTCCATTGCAATATTCATTGGTCCCGTTAGTGTGGTTTATGTTTTATCGCTAGAAATTGTGATCCGGCGCCGACGTACAAGTCGCGTAGCAGGGTTTTCCCCGTCCGTTTATCTCTCACGCGAGCGGGGCACGGCCTCATCCGGGCCACGCTCAAAGTGTATACACGTAAGTGTATGTGTGTGTGTGTAAGGGGAAGGAAATATTACGCGCTGTCCGTGGCCCGTTTGTTAGGATGCTAATTCGGCGTTTACAGGAGTTGAGCGAAAAAAAAAACACGGAAATTTGATTAGAGCTGCCGGACTCTAAAATTCTCCAGCTGAATTCGACCTATCTAAAGAGCTAGTAGCTTCTAACTAGTGTTGAATGCACTGACACCGCAGTGACATCAATTGATGCACTAAGCCACCTAAGCCAGTCTGTTCTACCGACATGCGTGCTCGTGTAGTGTTACGTAAGTGCAAATGTGTGTACGAAAGTGGTGATGATAGGAGCAGGAAGAGGAAGGAAAGATTGAGCGCGGTCCATGGCTTGGGGTTGATCAAAAAAACCACAGAAAACTACCGATCAGCGCAGCCTGTAGGACCTACCGGTCAGAGGCAGAGTGTCGACACCTACAACGATCCCCGACACCATTCAATGCAAGCCGCTGAAATTGAAAGTCGCCTGGCTGGATCCATTTTGGGCGGAGTGGAGTTTCGGCGCAGTCTCTATAGTTTCATACATTTGCAACCCAAAAATTAACATTAAAAAGTACAATATTGATGATGAAGATTTTTTTTGTTAATGAAATCTGTTCTAAAATATCAGTTCTTTAATAAAAGTACAGTTCTTTTTCAAATGAGTATTTTATCGCAATTTTACAATTTGCTAATATGCAAATTCGAATTTCCCTCAGGCCATTTCGTATTCTTCCAGAATATTTGAGATTGGAATCCAGAATTGCATGCCCCTCCGTGACGGTTCGGTTTGAAATACAGAGAATCCCTTATCTTTGTAGGGAGATGTTTCAGCTGCACGAAACGCATCTTTAATTGTTGAATTTGTGTTCATATTTAGATTTATATGTGTTATAGATTCTACAATTAAGTTTGGTAATTTGGTGGCAGAATGTCTTAACTTTACATTCAATAAGCTTACATTGACTAACAATGCATTACTGTAGAAAAGAATAGTTAATGAGAAGTAATAATAATTACCTTACCTCACCTCACTGCACAGCACAACATTGAACTTGCCGTACGATGACTTTCTTTCAGAGCCTTTTCACTCCTCGTGACACAACACAGCACATTAACAAAAGTAAAATAAAAATAATAACAATGATGAAATTTCTTTATAGAAAATACTAGTAATTTAACAGTACGAAATTATTAGTAATACATTGATGTGAAGTTAGAAAACCAATATATTTTCGTTAGGAGGCTTTGCGCGAAGGGTTCAAAGATTGTCGCAGGCAAACTGTTCCACTTTCTAATAGTTCGGTTTGTGAATGAAAATTTCCAAACGTCCGCTTTCCAAAGCGTTATTGGTGGATACATTACAGGATCGAATTTGGTACGGTAGAATAGCCTCTCCACCCACTTTAATGATCTTCGTGAAAATAGTAGAATCTGGGCCTCGAGATTTTCCGCTTTTCATAAATATATGTTTTTCCATAGAGTACTGACGTCGATATGAAATATATTTCTTTCTGCTAACGTTGGTATCTGTGTATAATTAGTTGGTATATACCGAATACTTGAATACCGAAGTGAAAGGCGCGTTAAAAGCGTTTGCTTTTTCACTGTCGTCAGTTAGTGGCGAATTATTACGAGGGTTGCCTTTTATATTTCAGGATTAGAGAACAAAAACAAATATTAATCATCGAAAATCACTTTGTTTTTCAAAATATTCTGTTAGATTTTGCTCATCTTGAAACACCCATACAGTCGACTGCTGTTTACTTTCGGGCTCATACGCGTAAATATACGATTCATCACCTGTCACGATGTCATAGACGTGTTTCGAAGCACCGCGATCCTATTTTTTGAGCATTTCTTTCGACCAATCGACACGAGCCTTTTTTGAGCGATTGACAAATTGTGTGGGATCCCACGCGAAGAATTTTTTTTGACAGTCAAATGTTCATGCAATATTGAATGTATTCTGATCCCACTAATGCCTAAGGTTGTCTCAATCTCACTATAGGTCACATGACGATCTTGCAATATCAGTTCACGCACACCATCAATTGTTTTCGGAACAACAACTGATTTTGGACGACCTTCGCGAAATTCGTCTTGGAGTGAACTACGACCACGATTGAAATCACCATACCATCTATAAACACTGGTCCTTCATCGCCAAAAATTGAATTAAGTTCGTCCATGCACTGTTGCTGAGGTAATCCACGTCGAAAGTTGTAGAAAATAATCGCACGAAAATATTCACGATTTAATTCCATTTTGTGCCAAGATGAATCTTTTAAGTTACTGTAAACAACACAAATATCACTCGTATGTCAAAACGTTCTGAGTACGTATAACCTCAAAACGTCCAACTTTGCGATAGAACTGTCAGTTGCCAGATTGCAACACCAGGGTTGCCAAATCCAGAAACATAAAAGGCAACTTTCGTATTACGAACAACTGGTATTTCTTCTTTGTTTGCCTTCCTTCTACGAACACACATAGAAAATTCCGACCAAGTATTACCATCCGCATCAAGGATATATTTCCATTTACGTTCCTCCCGAATTTTCTTTTCCTTTTCTAATGCTTTTAAATAATTTAAAAATAATGTAATATTGTTGTCACTAAAGAGTTTAATTCTAAACACTTTTCTGGTTTTTTATTTTCATAGTTCTGATCATTGCATTGTAATATTAATAATCGGCGTTTTTTAAAATAATATACAGGTTACAAATATCTGCACGGCATTTTCAAGAATGTTTTTAAATCCTCGACATATTTCTTTCATTCTCCTTTCTGATCTAAGAAACTCATCGTAAGTTTATAATTTTGAAGCTCTCCTACGCTCGCTTTCTTATTTTCCCTCATTGAAAAACTGGTGGCATTACTTCTTCTTGCAGTTTTCCAAGAATAGGTTATCAAATACGTCACATACTCACAGTAAGCCGTGAAGGGTTTACGACCCAAGTTTTACTAATGTGCACGTAGTTCCGGCTCAATAATTCTCGAAACGATTATCATTTTTAAAAAAGCCTTGATGGCGTACCCAAGTTGGACACGCTGGTTTGTAGTGTGAAACACCGGTTACCGTTTCCGCGCGCTTGTCTCTATATGGACGAGAAACACTTCTATTTCTTTGTTTTGCTAGGCTTTTTTTACTACAGAGGTCATTTCATCAATGTCTACACCAGGGGGGAAAAGAAACGTCTGCTCTTTTTTCTTCTCACGCCGCCGCACACAATACAACTTGTACTTGTGTCACTATAGTGATGTCATTACTGACGTTCGACCTCCCGATTGGATGACAGCGTCACAGCTGATGAAAAGTCAACGAACTTAATGTTGTAATCGAAGTATGTGGAAGCAAGCAATCTCTAGATTCGCTGTAAGAGCAGCGACATACTCGCCACTAGTTTATATTTTAACGCAACGTGAAGTGTATTAATTGATTTAATTTACGGCTTTGGTCACTTGCTTGGGCACCAAATCGATCGCAACCGAAGAGTCATTGGCAGAGTATTTTTGTGTCGATCGTCTTTGTAATCCATAAAATTATATGCTATTTTCATTTCGCTGTTTTATGCAGACAAATAACTGTGAAAACTGTATGTGACGTACGGTACTTCTCCCGCACACATTTTTACTGACTTTCAAGGCGGTCCGGGTGACGCCGCGTCGTTGGCAGATATGCCTACGTTTCGCCTGTCATATCGCAGGCTTCTTCAGGGTATTGACACAGTAAAGCTCCGCCTCCGGTGTTATATCTTATGAACTCGAGCCGCGGAAGCCTACGTGTACACATTTTTACTGTTCTTTGACTGAATAAATGAAACGGATTTCATCTTTTACTCAAAGTATAAGTGCCGGAAGGTCACGACCCCTCCGTACACCTCAAACCCTCATCCCCCGGCCCTAGTGCCCGTCCGCTCGTCCCCAAAGACTCGGAGCGAAGCATCCTACTCGGCCTCATTAGTTCGCCCTAAGGCTATTGTTTCCAACTTCTACTCCCACACTACAAGCGCTGTATTTAGCCTCTTCGTAATAATGCCTTCGCGTGATCCCCCTTCTCCAGTCCAGCTCAGACGTCGCGCTAGCGCGCTGTAGCGTTGCGAGTATCAGCCAGGGCTTTCCCTGTGCGGCGACCACCGTGAAGGAACGGGAAGGGGGCGGGGCGGAGGAAGGCCACGAGGGGGGGGGACATGCATATTCAGCAAAGGAAACAGTCGCAGGTGTTAAGAGAAGCTTCTTCACTCCACGTAAAGCCCGTCCGCCGACGGGTTCCCCAGCTCCAGTCCGTGTCATGAGAAGGCACGCCTCAAGGCCATTGGCTGCCCGCTCTCCGCTTCTCTCCTCGTCCTGCGGTGGGGCCAGGGCAGCAAGCACTGAGGAGGTGACAAGTCCGTTTGGTGAAAATTGACTTCTTTTCTTGCGTTTTACCTAGAATGTATTTCTAAAAAAACTTGAGGTGTCTTACAACATATTTTAAGTAGTACCTACGTACTCTATTAGTTCCGTTAAAGACGATGTTGAAAAATATAAAATTTGTGGTATATTTTTAATTTTTATTGAAAAAGAGGGAAGTGGACGTGTCGCGTTTTAAATGTTTGCTCCTCGAATGAGGGTTTGGGTGGGAATTATCGCTCCCTGCTGGAGGAGTTAGGAGGTGTCACTCGAAGAAAACGGCGCACGTACGTCCATTGGGGACCAGAAGGAAAATGAGAGTTTAACCCGTATGTAAATTGAGATCAGCCCCCGAGAAGGGCATACGTAAATTAAGGACCGACTACCTCATCCGCTTCCAGGTAAAAGTGGAAAGTGACGCTTTACTTTCGAAGAACATTTTCGTAGCCATTATTTTTTTTAAATACAACTCCCTTGTCAAATGTTCCAGACTTAGCTCTGGCATTTATTCAATTTGAATCATTCATTTATTGAATGACTTCTGCTTATCTTCCCACTTGTATATTTCAATATTTTCTGCTAATATTCTATAACACTGAACATGAAACTTGGGCACTCTTATAGTGCTTTCATTGCTTTTCATAATTATATAGGAACGAATCCGGAAGATTTTTAGTACCGAGTGTTCATGGCAGTAAACGATTTTGATGACAGCTTTTATAACAAATGAGTTATAGAATGTGACATGTTGGGATTTGTTTGAAGGATACAATTGTTGCTCCAAGCACCTTCAAAGTTTAATAAATTTAATCCATTTTGATTATTTCAAGTCAAACTTTATGAAATTGAAATTATTTTTATAAGTACTTTGAGAACATGTGTTGTAAAAGTCCATTGGCCTACTAGCTGAAAACTCAGTCGGCCTAGTTTGCCAGGATGAGGAGTAAAATGCTCTATATTGAAATGAAATTTAAACATTGAAAATTTTAAAAATTAACAATAATTGTATTGTAACATCTTATATAAAAACATTTGATCAGGTTATCAAACCTGACCTAACAGTGTAATTTGATCTCACATTCTATTAAGATGTCGTATGATACTTATTTCATAAGTCAGTAATATACTCCTCGAAAGATAAAACTTTTCTTTTAATTGCAGTATGAAAACTTTTTGGTAAAAGGACTTTGGAACACAAATTCAATTTCAAGTAAAGTGGAGTAAAATGCCGTTTAGAGATCGAAAATCCGACCATTGTTTCAGACGTTACTGGTAAGTACATTTTGCTTATTTTGGTTCTGCCACGTGGTGGCGACAAATTGAACTACTGGCGGTACATTTAGCCTAAATCAGCCTTTTTCCTTACCTGGATTGGTTGGGTCCGCAATTTACATGTAAAATTAGGAAGTAAATTTCGCGAGAAAAGATTAAGGGATTATTTGGTCCCCAATTTACATACGGCCAAAAAGAAAGAGGTTCGAAACACGGAAGCACTAGAAGAAGAAAACTATTGCAAGAGCCGATTTTTTTATGCGTCATATTTTTATTGGTGTCTTCTAAACGTAGCTAACTTGTAAATGAATGTTTATCATGACTAGAGCCCCGAAGTTTGGAAAAATGCCTTTTTTTATTGTTACAATTTTATGACTGTTAACAATAATTAATTGTACTTGTGGAGGTGTTTTAGTAGATTTTCATTTTTTCATTTTTTATCTATTTTACCTTGTGATTATTTTCGTCATTATGCCTTGTGTGTGCCTCTTCTACATTTTTCGTCTTTATTTTCCCCTTTCCCCCTCCTGGCACCAATCTTTATCAAGCTGGAAGCATACCTGCAAGCCTGAACAATAAGAAGGCATATTCGTGTATGTTCTCACTAGGGACACGGAGGCTCCAGGTCGGGTTGTGTTACAAATCTAAATGTCATCTATTGTAATACTCTTGTAGAATGAGATGAGGACAATTACCCTTACGTATAATATTGATTTGTAGATTAACTTCTTTAAAAAAATTAGTTAAATAATGCGTTCTTCTGTCTTCAAATGGCATTTTTCCTCTTTTCCAGATGATCGGAGGATCACATTTCTTCCCAAAATGAAGACTTTATATTTATTTAAAATTGTAAAATTCATTGAATCTGTATCTACTCTACACTATCTACTACATAAAGACACAATGGCGTTATGTTACAACGCGATATTCTTTTAATGTACTGAATCAATATCAATATAACTTTTATTCTAGCTTCCTTACAAGGTCAGGAGAGCTATGGACTATGATTTCCAACCATAAACCTTAATATATTCACAAAACAATTACTTTTCTGGACTTTTTCGCATTCTATACTATATACTAATACATAAAGACACAAAGGCTTTGTGTTATAGCGCAATAATATTTTAATGTTCTAGACCAATATCGATGTAACTGAAGATCTAGCTTTCTTTGGAGGTCAGGAATGCTATAAGCTTTTATTTACAACCATAAACCTTAATAATTTCACAAAATAATTGCTCTTCTGAACGTTTTTCACCTAGCATTACGTCACAGATTCAAGAGTGCATTAATGTGCAATAGTTAAGCTGCGCGCCACAAGTGAATGACGACTGAGATCTACGATTGAGTTCATCAATGCACAGAAAGACGTACCTGTAGGATAGTTGAGGACTGTTGGTTGATTTCCCCGTCAATTGTCAAAACCGAAATGTTCATATTTAAGTCTGACTGTTTTCCTTCACTCTATTTATAAAAGTAACTTCGATATTGATATTAATTGCGTGTAGGCGTGAATGAATTAAGGATACAAGAGAGAAGTTTGAAATTATTGGAAAACGACGTTTTGATGATGGATGTTTGATATTGTCGTAAAAAAGTATGAATGCACACATGTGTTCTACATGAAATAGTTATTGATTTAGATGTAGATTAAGCATGATTTATTTGCGACTTGCACGAGGGAAAGTGAAACACATTCTAAATGATTTATGAGTTTTGTTGAAACTGTGAGAGATGGATGATTTTTTGAAGGAAAGTATTTATTACAGTGCAGAAAGCGTACCTTCTAAAGCAATGATGATTTAAATTCTTTCCTCATCACCAGTTCGGCAAGAAGAAGTATAATTGAAGTAAAAGAGTAATGGGAAATGGAAGCAATTGAATGTGTCAACACTGTTTTTCAAGGTTCATAAAAATAAAATAAAAGAGTTTTTTAGATAACAAAAAACTTTGGTCAAGCCGGGATCCACTGAGTAATTCGGATTTTTGGAGATAGTTTAATTGTCCTTTCCGTCAGCAACTACTCATCAAGGACCCTAACACGCGCACTCGAATTCTATTAAAAGCTCTTTTCTTTGTTTCGCGAATCAGCCAACATGGGGCCACGCGACACGTGCATCCCACCGGGTCGTGATCATCGGGGTCACTTTACTTTTGTATTCGGAGGATCAGCATTTAATGCTGATTCCATTTTTACACCCGACGGTTGGTAGCTGTGAGGGATGGATTTTTGTCCGTAGAATCCGAATCTGAAATAAAAAATGGGGGTCCATATTTAATATTTCAATGTTGCCCACCGCTCTACCTGCTGGGGGCAAGGGGGTACTGATTTTAACATAGAATCTCCTTTAAAACTGTTAAGATATGGTCTCGGCAAAATTTTTAGTTCATCGCGTATTATTTACTCATTTCAAGTTGTCAAGTTAAATGGGACACCTGTATACTTACTATGTACAAAAATACTTATTGCAACTGGTTTGCTCAATTCACTGCTGTAATTACTGAATTTATTTTCTGTTCGACAAAGTGAGAAAAATTGTAAAGAAAACTATAAAAAATCTTATTGATAGTTACGAAAAGTCAAAGAGATAGATGGGCTGGTTTGTTATCAAATACTTCATCGAATCTCGGTATTAATTTAGAAATGGCAACACGCATCACATTTTGGAGATTTACTCTTGATCTACATTTTATCTTGTTCACCACCATGACTAAAAATCTTGTTTTGCATACGTAAGAAGTGGCCAAAGGAAGCAGAACAAGCAAGGCCTTCTCACTTAACTCTCTATGCTAAGTTTTTAACGAGTACCAAACTTCGGGCAATGTTGCATTTTATTACACTGCCTTTAGTGTGTCTGTAGAAATATCAATTCTTCTACATTTACTTGGCTATCCCGGTGACGCCGCATCCATGGCGAATGTGCCGACGTTTCGGTCGCCATTCTAAGACCTTCCTCAGGGCCCTTTACGCACCTTCGCCATGGACGCGGCGTCACATGGACAGCCAAGTTAATACTAACTCCGGCCGCGGAAGCCTACGTTCTCATCAATTCTTCTTCTCCTGTTGTGAAATTTGAAAATAATTAGAGCATTATTACACATTAGAGCACTTTATATTCAGTTTCTAGTGGACCAAGGCAGACGTTGTTCTGTTGTTCACCTCTCTTCGTCTCCCCCTCCCCCCTTCTTCCAGCAAAAATGTAATAGAATGTTCAAAAAATTGTATCCCGAAGATTACGGTGTAACAAACGTGTTTCTAGGTCATTGGCATGAACATTTTAATTTTTAATGTCCTAGAACGCTTCATTTATGAGTTATTTCACAATATATATTCAAAAAATCCTGCTGAGTGTGTTACGGATAGCATTTGACGCGCATATTTAGTTTTGTTCTTCAGTTACATCACCTCAACCATCGACGCTTTGCAATGGCGCCGCCCCGCCGTCGCCTTTCCGTTCTATCAGCGCTAGTACGTCTTGGTTGATCTTAAGCAGCAATCGCCCCACGCTATCATCTCCCAGCTCAGAATTAGTTCACAAAACCACATTCACCAGCACGTCCTGCCCTGCTCGACGCCACTCCGGGTCACACGGCACCAATGCAACTCGGGTGGATCGCAATTTGGATGGAAATTGAATTAAAATTAAAATGGAAAGCTCTCATTCTATAAATTACGGTGTAAGAAACGTATCTTTGAGACCTTCAACTTCAAAATTTGAGTTTCTATTGCCCTAGAATGCTGCGTTTAGGAGTTACGTAACGATATATATTTGGGTAATGTTTGAGAAAAGAAGAATACACCAAAATGAATTTAATTTCATCTTAAACAGTGCAATTATCCGTACGAAAAGTTTGAAAGAAAAATATGGAGTCTCTGTTTAAGAAAATGGCGTTTGAGCATTTCGGAAAATAAATAATTTTGAGCTCATTTTTACAGAAAACTTTTGTTTTAGAAAAACATTGCATCATTTAATGCGCAGGACCTCATAAATACAATGTGGTGAACAAATCCCCGCTAATGTAAATATTAATGTAGTGTGAGAAATAAAAATATTATATTTTTTGTAATTTTTGAAAAAACAAAAGAATACGGCATTTATGTTACTTGATAATGAAATTTTGGAAAAAACAAAATACAAAAAAAGGTGTTTAACCGTTATATATAGCATTATCCTTACAAAAAGTTTATAGAACGTTTCGGGTCCGTTTAAGAAAAAAAATTGTTTTGAATATTTGTTAATATTTCCCATATTTACTCTAAATTGAGTGAAAATTACTACAATTTTCAAAAAACCGTACGTGACATTTATTCAAGAACCAATTGCAACGACTAAATTTCATTTTAAACAAAAAAAATGCTATCTCCAGTATTGTAGTTTTAAGAAGACTCCGAAGAGTTTTTTAATTATCAGCTTTGTAATTCAGCGTTAACGGTGAAAATCGGACCTACGCCATCTTTACAAGAGTATTTTACTCTATTTTTACGAGAAATTTAACGAAAAAAAATTGGAGTAATTTTTGATAACTGTTTAAAATGTCCCAGGGACTCCATTTAAGAACGATCTTTTTTTAAAAAAAAAAAATCTCAATGCTTCGAGTCAGTGCGCATCGACTACGGTGCGTCGTGCACCCCGCTCAGACACGAGACCCCCCACCCACTGATTACCGCACCAAAGACCCAATGTTGAAGCATAGAACCAAAGAGTAAATGCAGTAAACATGGTCATAGAGCCAAGAGCGGAACTTTGTGCACTGCCTGGGAGCGCACCAGTCGCCAGAGAGAGCCCTAGTTGAGCTAACTCCTAACATATTATAAGATATTTTTCGATTTTCTGGGGGTTTCTCTACCGCGCAACCTAAGAACAAGCCGGCACTGGGATCATTGACCGCCATTTCAATCAGGTTTTTCATCCATTTTCCCTGAGGCTCAGGCCATTGACCGAATGATGAGATAGCCGCTTGTTTTGTTTCTGGATATTTTCTCACCTTCGGTTGAGCTCTCCTTTTGCTAGTTGTGATACGAGTAGAACCGGGGATATAACAAATTGTTAAAAATACTAACAATTCAAATCTTTAGTTCCCTTTCCTATGTAAATATTTTTTCGATTACTCGGGAGTGAAAATGTCTATTTTCACATGTTACTAATTTCGTTTCTTGGAACTTTTCTTCATAAACTATATATGGTTAAAATGCTCAATAACCGTACGCAGGTACTTCTGCCTCTGCACAGCGCCCTTAAGAGTTTCTGCAGTTCATTGACGAAATGAAATGAAATAAAATAAAATCTAAACCACCGTTGGCACCGACCTCCACACTGAAATTTCTGCCGTGGACCTTCTGCTGTTGACTCCTTCGCTCTAGATGAAAGTAATAGACCGGCGTTTTGGAAGCCTGACTGCTTCATCTAAAGACAATAATGAAGGCTTGTACTTACCTACTAAAGATGTTTTGTCACGTAAATCTCAGATGTACAATAACAGTTGAAAAACAACAGGAGTGCGCTGCCTTAAACAAAGGAGGGAGCCAGCTAGAGTTTAGGGTATTCTTTACCATTGAACTTTTGTACTTACTAGTCACTGAACAATACGTATTCATTTTTTTTTTGTTTTGTTTTCAATTCACCAGTTCTTCAAATCTGCTCATTTTGGACCATTTAGCAAATGCTATCAAATCACAGATATAAATAATAAATATTCCTCTTTTTTTAAATGATAGGTATGTACAAGATGTGTTTCTCTTAAGTATGTATATGTGTGGACCAAGCATTCAGCAAGTTAATTGACTAATAATTAGGAACTCTTTCATTTTTTCTGGTACATTAACTTCTCTTGACGATAAGGTCGTTTAGCTGTATGGAGAATGAAATTATAATTTCAATAATGTATAACAAACGTAATTGTTTTTATACTATTTTCTATTATTGTACCAGACAGTTATTCAGAGCCGTTTCCAAGCGCCCATGGCAAGCATAAAATTTGCGCCCCTGTCAGAATACCTCAAATTAGGTTTGTTTTAACCGATATACGCTAAAAAGCGCCCCTTGTGAGTGGCGCCCGGGGCACTTGCAATGTCTGCCAAATTAGAGATGCCTCTAATATTATTATACTCGTACTATTATTGGCATGACTAGGAGTGTCTCTTCCTCAAACGTACAATTTTTCAAACTATCTGGAGAAGAAAGGGAAGGATCAGTAATTGAACATATTAGGAAATGAGTGATGATTTCAGGCACATCGGTCATTTGTCCTACAAGTGTTGTGAATGTCATTTGCTGGGAGGTGGTGGTGAACCCTTCCCCACTGGACCTTGAGATTCAGCACCGCTCCAGCCGGGACACGCTCTTGGCTCCCGGCACGTGCGGTAGTGGAATGCAAGAAAGTGTGTGTGTGTGTGTGTGCAAGGGGTGATAGGACAAATAATAGGAACAAAAGAACGCGCGCGGTCCGTGGCCCGTTTGTTAGGGTATTGCACAGCTGGGTGTGGGTATTAGGGTATTAGGGGTATTAGCTTAGGGCATTGCCTGATGATCGGCGAAATAACAGAAAACTACTGATCAGAGCAGCCTCAAGACAACGGGTGAATTTCACTCGTACAGTTAGTGTCGATACTCCGACATCGTCAGGATTTGAACACTGAGACCTTCCGGACAGATTTTTCGTGGATTCTCCAATCAACACCAGGCAAATGCCGGAGCAGTACCCGAACAAACGGGCCACGGACCGCGTGATCTTTCCTCATCCTATCCTCACCACTTACGCTAACATGCACTACACTACCACACATGCTGGTAGGGTGGTTGGGAGCTTAGAGCTTGTCCCGGCTGGGGCGGTGCCCTGCTGGTGGGAAATATCTGCTTGGTGTAAACCCCATCAGCCGACGGTAGATCGGCGCCGGATCTCGCCAAATAGCCGGGGAAATACCACCGCCACCTCCCGAGCAAAAACATCCACTACACTTACGGGACTAATGGCCGTAGTTTCCCGGAATCACTAACAATCAATCAATCCGGACAGACTCGGCAGAGACAGCGGCAATTCTGGATCTCAGCTACATTCAGCCGCATTATTTAAGAGAATAATTTGTTTTATTAACTAAGGCAAAATTATCAGTGGGGAGCCACGTCTCCTCCCAGCACCAATAGGGATCCATGGAAATAGCTTTGGTGCATCTTTCGTTTGACAAAGGATCACTATTCTGCTCTTGAGGACTGTGACGAGGCTGAGGAAGATAGCGTGGTTGGCAGAAGGGAGGGGAGGAGCGCGAGACTAGGAGCATAAATAATGGGCTGGCCGGTGCGCGCCCGTAGCACGGAACGAGGCGTTGGGATTCCCGCTCCACTGCGTAAATGCCAAGGACGCTTCCTTCTCTCCCCCNNNNGTCACACTCGCGCTGTCCCGATGGCACCCGAGCAACCAAACGCTACCCAACTACATTCAAAACTGAACACCGGCGCGGATCCACGGGGAGGGAAATCCCCCCCCCCCTATTTTTTTCTGTAACCATTAATTTTAACTTTATCACACTTTTTGTCATCATTTTTTTTAATGTCTGCAGCTTGCTGTGCTGAATTCAAATTTTGATGGTTGAATTTCAATATACAAGGCTGTTTAAAATATTACTTGTTATTAATGGTTTTAATGATAACATTTTTTTAATAAAAGTATTTTCAATCTCTTCTGCTTGCCAAGTGTTAATGAACATTTGATGCCATTTCTTGCCATACAATCGAGTCATATAATTTTATAGCCTTGGTGGCAGACGTAAACAGTTGATTTGATGAGCTACGTATTATCTGACCTTAACTTTTACATCCTTAAACCTGGCTTGGCTTTTACACAAATAAAGCCTTAAAAATACACAAACGTTTAGTGGCTCTTACATATTATGATGCTGTATTTGTTCAATGTTCACGCAATGCATGTAAATGACCACTTAATCAGTGTGAAAGCTGTCATTTTTAGTGTGTTATTTATATTACTGCATACATTTGGAAAATAAACTTATGTTTGCAGGTGAAATATTTGAGAATGACAGGAAATTGTTCAATGGTTAGACGTTTGAACTGTACAGGGGCGGATCCACGGGGAGGGAAATCCCCCCTCTAAAATGCTTCAGAAACTAAATTTTAACTTGTCACGAAACTTTCAAACAAACATATTTTCGGATAATCATTAAAACGAATAAAATCGTATCGCAGCATGAGCAGAGTGTAGCCTGCGACATTTTACAGAATCTGTAATATGGCACATTCGACCAAAACATATTTAGTTTCCCCTCCCAAGATTTGTCTCTGGTTCCAAGTGTCTTTGCGTAGTGAAACATTTTCTCTAATACGTAATACAATCAGAATCCACGTTTGCTTTTAATCCTTGATACCGGAAAATTGCCTTCGGACAAAACAAAACCGTCCATCCATCTGCATCTACGTAACAGTGGTCTAAAACACATATGTTTTGTCTTTTGTTTGTTTTTTTCAAATGAATACACAGAAAACGATCTGAACCGACTCAAAAGCCCTATGAATTTCAAACAAATCTTTAATTGTTGAGGGGCACTTAAAACTTTTCTTCAAAATGTCTTCAATTCTTTCCTTCAGATTTCTCGTGAGAGTAGAGGGGGGGAGTACTTAAAAATATGGCGTTCACGTTCTCCTACGAGTTTTTGATAATTGCAAAAGTACTATTTGTGTGACATTATTCAACAGAGTTAGTCAAAGTCCCCCCCCTCCGAGTTTCCAGCGCCCATGCGAGGTGTGTCAAGCTGAAACAACCCTGTCAGCACACAGGAATGAAACATGTCAGATGATTTGCTATTTAATTGCCACAATTTGGAATTAATTGCCACGTATTTTCGTGGCAAACACGGGTGTGAGCTGGCTTGACGCACATAAATAAGTTATTTACGATCAGAATTTAACTTGTGTGTGTGTGCTAACTTGACGTGTCAGGCCAGACGCTGACAGACGTGTCAATAAGTGGCATTTAATTCCAAATTGTGGTAATTAATTAGCAATAAATCGCTTGAGGATTTACGTCAAACTACAACTCGAAAATAACTTATAATAACTTGTGCCGGTTTGACGCGGTAAGCCCACTCACACCCGATTTCACGAAAATACGTGTCAATTAATTAGCAATAAATCATTTGAGGGTTTCCGTCGCGCTATGACCTGAATTTAAATTGTGTGTGCTGACACCCAGCACACGCCAGTTTTCGCCACGAAAATACGTGTCAATTAATTCCAAATTTAGCAATTAATGACCAATAAATAATTGTTCATGTTTCATTTTGGTGTGCTAACATGGCTGTTCCAGCTTGACGCATCTCGTACGAGGATGCACGCACAGACCTCTCGACCTCTCCCCTACTCCCTTTGAAACGGATGGCCAAGCACTGCAAACACGTGGATGGTCGGTCAGCATACAGAAAAGGCAAGTGAAGACGAGAATGGGTGGCATGAAAGGATTGGAAGATGGAGAATGGAACATAAGAGGTCTCTCTGCACACACACCGCCACGCATGACGTGGGCCGACGCGCCTCGACGGGAAAAAATAAATTGCAGGTCTTCTGAAATCAGCACAGAGTCTAGGTCGATAACTGGGGGAAGGGGGAGTTAACTAGTGCCGGGTACATAACTCATAACCGAAGACATTTTATATCCTTTTCCAGTGTAACATGTACCAGCCGACTGGTATGTGTTGAGATGATTCCAATATTTTTTGTTCCAACACGGACTACAGTTTTGAGGGAAAATCAAAAAATGTTTAATTTTTATCTTCAAAATACATTATCAGGAATGATTTTGATCTCATTCTGATCCAAAAAAAAAACGATAAAATAAGTATTAATTTTTCCTGAATAGAAGACGGCCCCTATAATTTTGAAAGAAACCCTTTGAGGTTTTCATTTTTAACTAATTCATTCAACATAATATCGCAAATTATCCTGTTGAGAAAATTATTTTTTCTACCCGAGCTATCACTATTTTCTTGCTCCTTCAAATTATCATTGTTTTCGTCACTATCATCTTAATATTATCATTCTTTATTTCTGGTCCTCCTTCAACCTACTACGTCATCCTCAATTTTTAGCACCCGCTCCACGAAACTTTTGCGTGTTGAATGCATTTCTTACGTCTTTCATCTGTCGCCATCTCTTAACATTTTCTTCCTTTCGGCATTTCCCCTTTGCTTCTTAACCAACAATTTACTTTAAATTCGCGTGATTGATTAGTGAGCCGCAAACCTTTAGAAACCGTGGGCTGCGCGGGGAAGAGTAATGTTTTCAATTGTTTTGCTACTGCTTATTTTTTAATAATTCCGTTAAATAGTTGAACGTGGAATGTCCGTCCATAAATGAGCTTTTTTTTTATTTCGTCCTTCGCAAACCGCAGATTCGCACTCACAATCATTAAACCGCGAGTCAGCACAGCCACGTAGATCCTCGGCCCTTTTCGCGCACAGGGTAATAAAATTTGAGTATTTTCACATTGCGATTTAATTACAATGCAAATCGTTAAGTGACTCTCTACTAGCCCATTCAAAAATTTCGCACGGCATAAAGCAATGGGGGCGAGAATGCTTCGGCTATCAATAACACAAGAATAACAAATATGCGACGTTTTTATCGTCTTCTCAGTTTATCGTTACATCAGCGTTCGAGCTTCTTCGCATGAAAATGTAATATAAAAAGGTACAATCCAAACACTTTGGCTTAATTTGTGAAAAAACCGACACTCTATTTTACGAATTACATATTTAGGAAAAAACCCTCGTCTTAATTCGGGTAAATGTAGCATATACTGTAGCAAACCGCCCTTCTCGATCACATTATTTGTTGATGTCGATCATAGGCCATTGACGTTTGACCGCCGCGCCGCCCAGGGTATTCTATTTTGCGCCCTCCTCACCCATTACCAGGAACTGTGCGCCTTGCTAAGGCAGCCACTTTCACCCCATCGCCAGGGGAACCGCTCCCAAGCGCTAGAAACGCACGGCGGTGGCCGAAGATCTCACCCCGACCATTGGGCAGGTTTATGATGTACTTGCACTCGCTGCCTCAATTTTTGTGGAGAACTTCAACACAATTTTTGGGTCACCGGCTAGAAAATAAAACGAGCAGCTTATTGAGCGAGAATTTGAAACCAGGGCGTCATACCACTGCGTTCTCCAGAAAGGAGAGGAAGGGGACACCATGGTTAGTTGCTTCGAAGCGAGGTGGTAAACCGAGAAGGGTTGGGGCGGGCGCGCGGTAGAATACGGCAAGAGTTGGACGGGACGAGAGGACGCAAGTTCGACTCGAAAAGGACGAGCCGGAAGAGTAAAGACTGGGCGACATAGGCTCCGGGCAGAGATGCTCGTGGGCGCTTCTGACTCGGACTTGTACGTCTATGAACTTGTCGAGTGACCGAATTGTAGAGTAAACGCAGGGAACTCCGTCCATAAAATGCGTAGTTCCATGTTATTGTTTTTATTGAGTTTGTAAAATTGGCGGCGGAAAGTTAAACAAACGCGTTACGCCCCTCGCTACTCTCCGATCATCTGCTGTGCCTCGTGAATAGAGGGAGGGAGAATAGACTCCGACGTGGTGTTCACGACGCTACTTATAAGCAGCTGCCGCCACCCTCAACTACTGTTCGTCTACCCGGGCAGGTACTCGGCTCTCTTGATACAATAAAAAAGGCGATGAACTCTAATAGAATGTTTGTTAACATCGCAAGAAGCAAAGACGTGTATTTATGAATGTACAGTGCTTAACTTAGGGCATTGTGTATGATTAAATTAAGTTGAAAATTGCATTATTTTTCAGTCCTTTAGTAGAAAGAAATGAAAGCATGCACTACCATCGCTCCTACATTTCAGCAGCACTGAACCTGGTGGCAAACAGACAGGTAGGAAGGACGTGTTATGATAATATACAATAATTACCATTTATTTTTGTGCCCAGAATGATTAAATAAGCAAATATCCAGAGAATTACAATAGATCACGTTTACATTTCTCAACTATGTCTATTTCTGTAGAATTTTAACGAAGGGTAATTTAAAATACATTTGAAAACATCATTACTACGTACTAATTGACTAGAAAATATATTTAAAGTTAATTTTAAATTAAAAGAATATTAATTTTATACATGATACATATTTTTTTTCACACAACCAAATTATTAATTTGTTGTTTGAAACCTAAAACACAAACTTATAAAACAATGCATAGTACACATCACACCTGACCATAAAGAAAAATATTTGTACAGTAAATGCAAGAAAATTCTGCAGTACTCCAAACTATAGTTGACATCACTTTATGACTTACGAATTTTCTGCACCGAAAATACTTCAAAAGATCATATTTACTATTTCAACAACAAATGCTGCAGTGTAAAATTTTAGGGACCACTTGGGGATACAGAAAACACAAATAGTAGCAAACACTTTAATAAATTTTTACTTTTTTTGAGTTGTTACCTTCTGTAGTGAAAAATGAAATCCATATAGAAAAATTATATATAGAAAAATTATATATAGAAAAATTCTATAAAGAAAAAAATATAGTAAAAATAATCAAAAAACCCTCATTTTTAACAAAATTTCCAGACTTTTCCAGATTAATGAAATTCCGTGACTTTTAGAGTTTTTCCAGAGTGTGCCCTGGTATAACTAAATTTATTTGCCTTTTTGTTCAATTTTCTATGACATTCATATCACCATGTGAGAATTTTGTAATTTTGGCTAAATAAATTTAAGACATATTTTAAATTTAAAACAAGTTAAAGAGTTTACCCAGTCATATTGTGGAACCTAAGTTATTTAGGGATGAAAAGGGCAACAAGGAAACATAAAAGACAATGAAAAATTGGGCCATCAATTAAGTGCATTAAAAATGTAGTAGTGTATTATTACCTTTAAAAATAATAAAAATTTTGAGTTTTTAGATTTTGAATTTTCATTTTTCTTTCCTAGAAGTAATATTTTTGACTTAAGCTCCTTTCACCATGTGCCAAATATTATAATGGAAAGGGTTGATGGAACGAAGGTCCCTGGGAAAGGTACTCAAGAGGAGTGATAGTGATAGCGAGAGACCCTTGCAGGGCCTTCTAGAACCAATAAATGCCAGCCAGGAAGCAAGTCAAGCAAAACTTGAAATAAGCTCGTGCTAAAAAGAGAAGGGAACATATATAAAAATTATAAAAAAATCAAAAAATATAAAAGAGGTAAAGTGTTTTTACAACAACTTACATTGATACAATATATTAGTTAAGAATAATAATGTACATTTTCACATATATTTCATCCCAACAACTCCGCCAATCTAGTAATATATGTTCACCACTTTATAAAAGCAAAATCACTTAGAAAAATTTCACGCCTTGATTATCATCAAAGAAAATTAATTCTGCTTTTTTCTTCTGTTCAAGAGTTCGCAAAGCTTTAATTAGTATTTCAGAGTCTAAACCATAAAACTCTTCTTCAGCTGTGTTATCTCCTGCAGTTAATTCATATAAAGTACATACAGTATTCATAAATCCATTGTTTTGGGCCCATGCATAAATTATTTCCCCCCATTCATCCAATGTATGCCAATAGATAAACCATCGTGTTTTGGTTTTATCCTGAGGTTCAGCATTGCCAGTTCTTGCTAAATCCTCCAGTATTTTAACAATTCCCTCTTGAGGCAGTGTTCTGTTTATTGCTGAATTATTAAACAGTGGACTCCTCTGTGCTTCACGAACATCCAATACACCTTGCTTCTGCACTGCATGATACTCCAGAATCAGAGCACGCCACGCTGCTATTTGTCTAGCACAAGTCTCCGCATTTGGCTGAATTGTAAAAAATGGAGGAAATCCATATTGCCAAGGCCACTCAATCTGAGCCATGACTTTTCAAGCAGATACCTACAAAAACAAAGGAATTTTTTTCTTTTAAATACCTCAATGACATTAACCAATTTATACATTTAGACTACTCCAAAGTTATTTATGAAGCTGGAACATGTTTTAATCCTAGAATACTAATACGTCTTAATTTTGACAAGAATCCAAAGGGGTTTTTATTCCTTTCCATACATGCATAAAAGCAGATTTGTCCAATAGTTTTAATTGGTGTGAGGCTGTTGGTTGTGTTCATGCATTTTCAACGATTTTTGGAGATAAAGATTTCTATTGGAAAGTTGTATCAAGTGTTAGTGACATTGCTAGTATTTTAGCTGCCAGAGGACTTCCTAATTTGCTCTGTTCCTGGTTTTTGTTGGTATATTCCAGTTATAAAAGTGCCAATTCAAGGGGGTCAAAATAATCGTACATGTCTGCGAGATTTCCTATTCCTGGATCTGAACTTGTCTCTGAAAAGCTTTACATATTACCAAAAGAATTTCATGATTACTCAAGCAATTAGCACTGCAGTGATTTTGATAGACACATGCATCATTTGTACACTCTTTGTATCATTGTCAAGATGTTCTTTGATGGTGGTTCTTCTTTCTTTCTTTTTTTTATGTTGAATTTCATATAACTTTTAAAAACAAAATAAATATTATAAAAAACGTTTTAAAATATATAAATCCAAGTTCCTAAAATAACAAAATATTCAATATAATTGGGCAGAATAATGATTATTCCACAACCTCATATTACTAATTTAGTGATTTAAATACATATTTAAAAACAAAAGTGTTGCAATTTCAAAAAATTAAAGTTACAAATTTTTAGTTATCAGTACACCATGATGCTATTTCAGAGTTCAGGGTAAAAATCTCTATTAAATGTATTTACACAGTTTTAATTTCAATGTTGTAAGTTTTAATATATATTGTACATGATAATAATATTTAATATTTCAATTATATCAATATGGCCCTATGTTCTTTCTGTCTTTCACTGCATATTTAACCATACTTCTTCCTTTACTTACTTTTAGAGTGACTCATATTCTACCTACATTGAACAAGGATTAAGAACAACCTAGGTAACTCTGATTCATCAGTGGCCTCCATCCTTGAAACACACTCTTCTTAAAAATATGAATAAATGTACCACATTAAGTACCAAGTCCATTGAAATCTACAGTTTCCAAAATATTGCAAGAAAAAATAGCATTACAACAAATGTTATTAAAAATTATTAGGCCCTACATAATTTTTAATTTAAAAGCCAAAATTACATAATTCATTAAAAGCAAAGTTAATTAATAGGAACAGGAAAAGTGTACACTTAACATTGCCATCAATGACCAATTTTTAGAAAAATAGTTGAAAAATGAGATTAAGCAAATTGATAATATCCTGACATTTATATTAAAACAAGAAGTTTGTGACAAATTTGATATTAGTCAGAGAAACACATTACACTCTAGGACATTACTGAAACACAACTCAAAGGAATTTAGATATGTCATTACCTACTAATTTTATTGCTAAACTTATTATTCCGAGACATCATGATCAAGATATTTATAGGAAATTACAATAAGCAAAGAAAATAAATGAAATACAGGCATTTTATTCATTAATAGCAACAAAGGAGGTGCCCATGTAGCCATAAACATTGTAACGTCAAGTAGAAAAGCAATTTGATTACAAGACCAGTACAAAAGTATCAAAGGTCATTGGTGCACCATTTGGAACCAAAAATCGAATCATACAGACATAATTCAAAATTACATATCAAGGTATGCAAGAACAAAAAATTGGTATTATTTATAGGCTAGTTGATCAAGATGCTGAACTATCAGGACCCAGATATTATAATCAACATCTAAATACAATTAGGACCAAACTGTATCTAAGTAAATTTCTGAGTAATTTACCTGAGTTGAAAAATGTATTAATCAACATGGCAACTTATAAACAGGACTCAAGTGTCAAATGAGTGCCACCAAGAAACAATTAGATTATTTTTACCATACACACCAGAAATGAACAATACGTTTCAAAAGTAATATAATGCAAACAATATTGATATGAAAATAATCCACAAAAAATTACTAATAAATACCACTTTCACAAAATTGCAAAAATAAAATAAAATTGCCAAGAAGGGTAATGTGAAATTTGTTTACCAAATTCTCAGGACTGCACTTTCAATTATACAGAACAGACCAAAAGAAAATTACAGAAATTAATAAATGGACACAGCAGCAATATTCTGTACAAAGCAGAGAATTGAACATACATATAGGATAGATTTTAAAAATGTTTTATTTGACTGTTACAAACAGAAGATACTCTCGAATGGTTTAAGAAACTCTAAATTAAATTGATGACTTCAATGAACTCCATGGTGGATGGTAACTAGTTTACTAATGCATAACTTGCTATGTAAAATTTAAAAAATATTTGAAATAAGTACCATCACACTTTCCCCTTTCCCCTTCCCATTCTCAATCTTCCCTGCTTGGTCACACAACTAGTCGTCTATCAACAGCGAGAGCTGGAATATTGTCAAGATTACAAGTTTCAATTGTTAATATATTTTAATTTCAATTTTAACTACACTTATGAATTTCACAACAAAGAAAGCATAATACTTGCACTTGATACCATACTTTAGGTTTTAATATGCATTTCTTTCCATACTTTAAATCAACATGACAGGGCTCAACACCAGTTCCTAAAATGCAATTTACAAAAATTGAATGCACACTATTGTGAGTGACAATAGTTATTAGCCTGCTACTTTTCATGAGAACAAGTTTCTAAAGACACAAACAACACTGAACCATATTCAGGTAATTTAAACATACATTAAGTAATTTATTTGGCTATGAATTGTCAGTATTCATAAAATTATTACATGTGTTTATGTAATGTACCAATTAATGAAGTAGGGGAAGAAGAATTCAACAAATAAACACTTATATAAAACACACAAAAAACAAAAACAAAAAATATTAGTATAATAAAAATGAGGTGGGCCAATGAGAGATATAAGTCACACTTATGCCATTTTACTATGAAACCGGTTTAATATTTAGTGGAACATAAACATGACAGATGGACAAGTCAACATTTGACAGAAATTAATTGAGAAAACAAGAAAAAATAATTAGAGTTAAAGAAATGTAGATGGAAGTAGGATGCCTGTCCAACAAAACAAATGGACAATGTCACACGAAGAAACATTAAAATAAAACAAAGAACAACTACATTAAATGTAGAAAACTTGTCAGTGGACCCTGCTGGATACAAATATTAGTAGGTAATTTGCACTTCTTGTAAACAGAGTGTGAATTTTGGTGGTACAGCAAAAAAAAATGTTATTTCAAAAGTCTCTCAATTTTTTTTCAATGCTATATTTATTAGATATTACAGACTAGTATCTCTCTGTGACCCATCATTTATTATGTATTTACAATAAAAAAATTCAAATTCTGTATGAGGACATATTATTCTTTAATGCAAAATAGATGCAGAAGTTCACATGACAGCATTGGGAATTCCAAGTACAAACAAGTAGTTCCAGTGGTTCCAGTGATCATGGATCTATGAGATTTAGCTTCAGAACATGCAACCATACATTGCCACAAATTACAACAAAAATTTCAGAGAGAAAAAATGAAAATAGTTCACATGAAAATAACAATTAAAATAAATTTAATAATATAGTAATTAATACTCATTGACTACGAAACTGACCTGCCTATGGCGTGAAATTTTTCCAATAAAAATGCACAACAGATTGGAAACAATTTCCAAGAAAGCAGATACTAAATCAGATCTCATGCTATCACTAGCACTACTATCTACTTCACATGTAGCACGGTACAACTATGTATATACTGCGTTTTATACTCTTTGGTATATACTGTAAATATAGCAGGAAGGCTTGCGGAGTCAGCTGTTCTGTCAGTCTGTAGAAGTGTTGAGAACACGTGACTTGAGCACCAGAGAGAATTATAGGCAGGGAACAGCACCGTCGCCTCTCGGTGACAAGTGACAGATGTTGGATGCCGCGAGTTATAAGTATTAAAATACGGTATAAGTGTCAATTTTCTTTTAATACATCGAGATCATTATTTATCGGAGGTTTTCGTGTACCTTTAATGGTTTAAAATAATTTTTGTTTTGTATAGGTACACTTCCACGAAGTAAGACGTTATTTTTCTTTAAAATAAAGTTCACGATAACCAAGTTATGTCCGGTAGAGAACTGGGGCAAAAGAGGACGGGAGAGAGTAAATTTTTTTAGATCCCCTACTGTTCCCAGAAATCAGGAAATTAAAATTACAGCACCTTCGTAACAAAGGGGACAAAATTCATTTCTACTTTGAAGCAAGAATAGCAGACGGCTTATAAACAAATGTTCAGGGTAGGCAAAACGTTACTGAACAGGGACGGTTTCCGAGAAGGGGACACAGAGGCTCTGCCTTACCTCTACTTATTTTTTGATTATTTTATTAAATTTATTCAAAACATATTTCTCACTGATATTTCATTCAAAAACAATATTATTTCCTTGAAACATGTGTAGTCGTGATTTCAAGATATTCATATTTTAAACTAGTGGTGCCACAAAAGCACATACTTTATTGCATTACTTCTAACTGCTCCGCAATATTATTCTACTACGTACACTTGCAAAAAAGTTTTCAACCAGCAACAATTTATTTCCACTCTGAAACCCAATTCAGATTGTCAGAGTTAACTTACCGACACCGATACCATTATAACAGAAAACCGCCGTAAGGGCACGAACCTTTGAAAGAGTGAGAAGTAATCGTATTCGGAACCTTTAGGGATACCATGGTAAAAGAAAATCTAAGTTGCTTCCATAGATAGTGTTTATAATATATTTGAATTTCATGTTGATAGATTCATTAGTTTACTTAAATCGGTTCATACAGATTCACAGAAAGACATCAAATGATTTGACATGACATACGTTTCAGAAATGGAATAAGGGAGGTAAAAAATGTTTAAAAGTTGTAAATTGGAAAAGCGTTCAGACACGTCAGGATTATTTACCTGTATTAATTGAATTTGTGAGTATAAATGATTAAAATGGTTTTCAATAAAGTTTCTCGAATCCCCAATAGTTTTCTGCAACACATTCATCAAATTAAAATCCCCGCGTGGAATTCAAAACCGATTCCTTTTGTCTCGAAGCGCTGAAACCGTACATGCCCAACCAACTCAATCCGGGTTGGACATGGGCTTTACACTTCTATAGTAGTCAAGGTAATATTGATTCAGTTCTGGCATTAGGGAGATGAAAAATTGAGAGAATGTGAAAAAATGTCGTATGAGTGACTAAAGAATGCAGCTGGGGAGAGAATAAGGCCTAACCAAAAAGCTAGTCCTCATAAAAAGATTAGATAACTAGTGCCAGAACGTCTGTGCCATTCTATAGCACTAGTTTATTTATTTATTTATTTACTATGTGTTGTTACAAACGAGGAGAAACTTAATGAAAAAATCCGTGCGGGTATTGAGAAAATATTTCTTCAATTGCATAAATGTCAGGCACTAATTTAGTGAAATCAGCTTTTTTTTCAAAAAATTGTACGTGACCTTTTTAAAGAGTTGATTTCTTACAACGGACTTTGTTTAAGGTGCCTTAAAACATTTTAAAAATCCGATTTTTTAAAACTATTTTTTCTATGCAATAATTATTTAGGAATATTTTGGTAAAAAAATTCCTTATTTGCAATAGTTTTCTAGTTATGATTTAAAAGGTACGTCGCTGCATAATGCATCTATTGGAGTAGTGAGATAAGAAAAACTCATGCATCAAACTTTGTCGTTTGATTTCCAGAAGTACAATATTTATTACAGGTTCTTTACAATTATACAATCCAAATGGTATAGTCTCTAATTGTATAGCAGCAGTTGTGCAGCAGAAAAAATTTTACTTGGGACTTAAACTTTTGTATCGAATTTCATCGTTTAATGCCATCTGGTGTGGCGTCATATCAGTCGCCTTGTACAAACGTGACAAAATATTAGCCATGTGCATTTCATGCTCATGGACAGCGCTGGCGGGAAGAGACGCCGGGCTGAACAATGGCAAACCTAAGGTGCGGAAGGGAAGGGGTGCCTTGTCGTGGGTCATACTCGCTTGTATGCTCACGTAGGCTACTGGTGCATCACACCGAATAAGATATCTAATTATCAGGCCAGCGGTGGTGGTGACCAGGAACATTCCTTCTAGTAACGGATCAATATTGTTTATTGTAATTATTGTGCATAGTATTCAGGTGTTGGAGCTTATTTCAAATAAATACTCAATGAATTACAAACCGTTCATGTCTGTGATTTATTGCCCCGGCAAAGACGCCACACTGGCAAGGTGTGGTAAAACAATGTACATGTATTATATGTGATTTTTTGTAGTGAGCTGTTGATACTGTTACCTAATGAATATGATTTCTACGTCGACTGTTGTAGTTATAGACAACGGCGTTTGCAAAAAATATATTCCCGCCCTTAAGTCATTTTTGACATAAACCACTGATTCATATATTAAGAGACAAGGTAATGGCATAATAGCTAGATTAATAAAGAGATGCTTACAAGAATCACGTGGGTGGGATTTTCTTATTATTATTACAATTCTTTTTCGTAATCTAAAAGTCTGGTAGCTATAAGATGTATTTTCCCAGAAAATTATGTTATATCTCAGGCGGGAATGAACATTCCCAAAATATACTCAACGAGCAGTGTATAGGCTGACTGAATTTGAAAGAATTCTGAAAGCGTAGCATAAAGAACTTAATTTAGTGTTCAATTCATTGAAATGGACGTTCCATTTAAGGTTTAACTGAATTCAAAGGCCTAAAAATTTCGTTACCTTAACATCAGTCAATGGAACGCCGTTCATTTTCAGTGAAGTGCCAAGCTGTTTATTTGAAATAGAAAACTGCATTGGAGCAGTTTTCTTTTCATTTACTATTAATTTGTTATTACGAAACCAATTTGAAATATTTGATATTGTACTGTTTACGATTCCTTTATTGCAAAGAACTGTTCTTCCGTTTCTAATCGTCGAGGGCATAACGTTTACGTATAGTATGAAGAGACTAAAATCGATCCCTGCGGAACTCCACATGCAATTGGCAAAGAATCAGAAAGGTGTGTACATAATGTTCCATTATTCCACTAAGGTATTTCTACTCTCTCAGATCGTGTTAAAGGTACGAACATAAACAATCTAGATCAACACCACGAATACCATATGAAGGTAATTTTAAGAGTAAAATGTTATGATCAATGACGTCAAAAGCTTTTGAAAGATCTAAAAAATTCCAATAGGTTCTTCGTTTTGATCCATGGATGAGACATCTTTATGGCTGAGTCCGTAGATTTTGATTTTCGAATCCCATGTTGGTAATCTGAAAACGCGTCGTGTTACTAAGAAATGTTTTCATTCGTACGTTAACAAGTCTCTCTAATATTTTTTTAAAAAACCGACAAAACACAAATTGGCCAATAATTTTGAATTTTATTTTTGTTGCATATAAAGTGTGAAGCTGCTGCAGAATATCAATATACTCGTAACATGTAAAGGGATTTCTCACCCACCTGTTTGTGGGTGCAGTAAAGCAGTAACTATATTGCGGTTTTTGTAACTCTGCCCCTCAAGGCCCTACTTCACAATGGCATTATGTTTCTGTTTCTCGCGTCTTTCTTGGCCCTGCCGCTAGGTGTAGCATGATCGCGACATATAGCAGTGCCAAATACGGTCGCGATCAAGCGACATCTAGCTGCTCGACCGAGAAATACGCGAAATACGGTGACAGAATGCCTCCGTGAAGTAGGGCCTTGAGGGGTAGAGTTATAAAATCCGTACTACAGTTTTGTTTTTTTCCTTCGGCTTTCATCCAGCCTACAGGTGGTTGCCCTTTTACGTCCTGATGGAATGCACATTCCACTCACCATACACTAGACACCAACACACTTGCGGGCTCCTCTGATCTGGACGCGGGGCCCTCCCCTACAACACATACATGAGACACAAGGGACAATCATACCGAAGCTGGGACTCGAACCAGCGACTCTTTGGACCGAAGTGCAAAGTCGATACACGCTCTTAGCTACCTCGGCAATCCAGGTCGTCAGTAACGAATTAAAACAGTATAATATTTATTGAATTCACTGTTTAAATCGCATTTTATAATTTCAAATCAATAAATAATTTTTGTTATAGAGTTTACAATTAGACAAACTGTATGCTTCCCAGTTGTCAGCAAGAAGTTTTACCAACAGTATAGTTAACACAAGGGCGACTTTTGTAACAATTTTTTAAAACACAACATAGGAAACTAGAAAGACGTGTAAGAATTATTTGCAGAGCGAACAAACAACACATATATTGAACAAGGAAAAATGCAAGGCGAAAAGAAATGAGCATTGTAATTTTATATAACGTTTCAAGACTGTGTTTACAAGTTATAAAAACTTCATAACTGCATGGAATAAAGAAAAGTTTAGCGGGGCATGGAATCGTGTTGATATAAACAGTTACAAACCTAGTAACAATGCCCCATTTGACAGCCTCCCTTCCAACACCAAAATTTTACATGAGAACATGTTTACTTAAGATTAAATCATAGAGGTTTAGTAAGTAGATTAAATATTCTTGTACTCGTGTCTTAGCGAAAGAACACATGCATTATTTTAAACAAAGTACTTTCGTAGGCTTACTTGTGTTAAAAGTTGAAAGATAATAAAAGAAAGGAAAACGTTGGCTACGTTTTGGACATGTCTCCTCAACTTGAACTAGTGCTAAATAGCATGTACTTTCTCGCCCATAGTAACGGTTACATGATATACCGATTATTACCGCATCACGAGATATTATTACACAATTAATCTTAATATGTCCAAACTCCCATATGCATTAAACGTTCTAGCGACTATTAGGGTGGAATAGAGAGGATGTAGGCACGGCCTAATAAAGAGGAGGCCGTGATGAAGGTAATAATGCCTCGTGTCTCTGACTCACCTTTTCTACGCTGCCACTCGCAACGTCCCCCCTGTAATAAGAGATTTGTAAATAAACAGTAATTATTATACCGCATTTTCTATCGATATTAACTCATCTCAGTCAATATTTTTAACTCATTACAAATAATAGAACATTAGTTACGAAAACTAATTATTTTTAAGTGAATATCGACAAAAAATTGACAATTAAAACTGCGTACAGCTAGAATAACATGTTCCAACAATGAGAAGGAATTCTCAGAATACCTAACTGCCGTCTTGCGGTGCAGAATGCCATTGCCACATTCAAATCTGATATTTTCTTGAGGCTAGCAAATGGAGCGCGGGAAATCTAAATTTGCAAAAATTAGACTTTTTGAAAATGTATCGAATTTTTTTAAAGAACTGAATTAACAAAAAATACCATAAAAATTGTATTTTTGCGTGGTTAAATTTTTGGTATCTGCAATTTCCGAAAATAGTTTGTTGAAGATGGGATCAGCACCAATTTCTTTGCCTTCCTTGCTACATTTGGGGGGAAAGTCTAAAGGAAAAATAAGGAGCGTTTTTGAGAAAATAACTGTTTAAAATTGCCTTTGTTTCATTAAAAAATTACAAAAACTGCTCTTATTTTCGAAAAAAGGAACTTTTATTGAAGATCTGTGTTTGATGAACAGATTTCATTAAGGAAAAAAAATATCTTCATTACAGTAGTTCCAGGAAGACGCCGAAAAAGTTTAAACTTTTGCAAATTACAACTAATTTCTTGAAGTCTTTGTGGACGATATCCGCAGCCAGTATAAAAACAAACCAAAAAGAAACAAATATAATTACAATTAACAAATGTGAAAAGAAATACAACCCAAAACATTATGCTCTAGAAAAAGTTTAAGCGCACACAACTTGCCACCAAACACTTTCCCGCCAAAAGTGACGTCATTCAGTACATCTCTATGGCCACCAAGTTCATGTGTGAAGTCAACGCCATCTAGACCAATCTACACTTCACTTACACTATGTAAATACAACCTGCTTGTAGAGGCTTGTAGATGTCGAAAGTGGAAAGCGCGTTGTGCCACAAAGTTTGTGGCTGTATTTATGTGCGAGCGTTGTTCCTCTTTCGTATAACCTCAATGTGTTCTTCAAATAGAAGCATAAGTGTTTTTTGATTACATTAAAGATAAGAGTATACTGGTTTTGTATATATTCTGTTTTTATGGTATGGAAGTTACTGTTGAACATTCTATCCCACTAGATATATTGGACGATTTGTGCAGGTTTGACATCTGTTTTCTTGTCTCCGTGAATTTGTGTTGTTCATACCAGATTTCAAACAGCTTATAATATTGTTGACAGCCGTTTTATCATAAATGTACCTGAGGAAGAGAGAAAAGATCTTGTGAGGATTTGCTTTCAAATTGAACTGGCACATTGGTTTTATTTGGATTTCTATTGTGCTGAGGGAAACAATTTGAAGCCATGCGGTATGAAAGAATTCACTGCGCATATTTTTCAGGTGACATTATTTAATTGTATTTTAATTATTATGCAAAGTAGCATACCAGAGGTACTTGCTCTTATTGTAATGTAGAATATACAGTTAGTCTTAAAACATTTTACTGGGCCATTTTTTAAACTGTAAATTATTTGCAATTATAAGTTCAAGAGTACAGTCATGGACAATTGTGATTACACCTAGTCTCGCCCACCTCTTGTAAACAACTATTTCTTCTGCAGTTTAAAAACTATTGATTTGTTGTTGATGGACTTTTAGAACAGTTTTTCTTGCAGAGAAAATATGGTAGAAATTTGTTTTCATTTTATCTTGTAATGCAATTCTTTATAGTTGTCATTTAAAATTAAGCCACAATTGTATGTAATATCCCTTGAGCTTAAAATGAAAGTTTGAACCATACATGTACTAACAGCTTCTTGTAACCTTATAAAACTCAAAAGGGGCTCCCATCTGAGTCTTGAAACTAATAATTGTTGCAATTTGCAAATGACAAAGTCATTCAAGTAAGTAGTATATTCATTATTCAAAACTAGTTTTTAAAATTTTTCTTTACTAATGGATATATATTTGTTGTTTTTGTGTGCAAGTATGAGTTGCAAATTTCATTACATTCCAATTAAAAAATTGTATAAATATTTTCTTAGTGTTATTTCAATAAATTTTCTAAAATTTCCCCCATTTTTCACTAAAATAATATAAACTATGTATTAACTGTAAATTGAATTGCAATTCATAGCCCGTGTGACATTTAGTGTAATAATTATTTCATATTTCAGCGTATTTCATATCTGAAGCCCCATCTGCAAAGTCTTGATTCTGTTCTGGAACAGTGGAGAGAATATAAACAATCAGTGCCAACATATGGGGCAATTCTTTTGAATGAAGATCTTTCCCAGGTGCTGTTGGTTCAGAGTTATTGGGCCAAGTCGTCATGGGGATTTCCAAAAGGGAAAGTTAATGAGGAGGAAGATCCTTGTCACTGTGCTGTCAGAGAGGTGCGAATATATCTTCAGTCTCGAGATCTCCAATCTTTAGGTGATAGCCACAATTTCAGCCATTCAAGAAATCTGCCTTTAAACAGTCCTAGAATTTTTTTTACATTTTTGACTTTTTTATCATGAAAAGTTTTGTAAAATAGATCCTGTAAAATTTATGAACTACTAAATTTATTTGAATTTTATAACATTCTGTCGTTCACTTAAATGTTTTTAAATTATAGAATTTTAAAAAATTTAATGGTTGAGCCGACTAAGATTAAAAATCTACATATTACAGAATTTTCTGTATTCTGTTATAGACTACTGTACGGGGGGGGGGGAATTGTGGTTTTATGGTGTATGTTGATGCTAATTCCCAATATTCCATCAAAATAGAAGTGAGTTGCTGTATTCCTTGAATCTGCACATTTACTACTTATCCACAAAATTGTTATTTGTACCAACTGTGTAATAGCACTGTTTTAAAACAAAATTGTCTTAGTTTTTGAATACAATTGAGAAATTGAACTCGTTGGATACTGAACGTCCTTAAGAATTTGATATAAGGAAAGTTACACCTTGGCACATTTTGTATGAGGGATATATGTGTACAGTTGTAATACATTTATACTTACCTGACTCAGACTCATGATAGTAGATGATTCTCTTTAGTAAAGAGAAAGTATAAAATCAATGTTTGTAGTGTCATTGTAAATGTATGTGATTTCATAATCTCTGATTTACTCTCATTTATTATATGGGAATGTAATCATACAAATATTTGAATAAAAAAATTAAATGTTTTGGTCTTCCCCAGAGTTTGGAGATCTCTTGTTAGTCAACGATATTGTTATGACTTGAAAGCAAATGTTGTATGTAATATTTTGTTAATTGACACATTCTCAGGTTCTCGAAGAAACTGGTTTTGATATCAGTAAATTTATAGACAAGAATGAATATATTGAATCAACCATAAATGATCAACTAGTAAGACTATATATTATTACGGGAATTCAAAAGGACACAAAGTTTCAACCCCGTACACGTAATGAAATAAAGAGCGTTGAGTGGTTTACAATTGCTGATTTGCCTGCAAATAAAAAAGACATGACTCCTAAAGTGAAAATAGGAGTTGGTCCAAATTCATTTTTTATGGTTGTGCCATTTATTAAGTAAGTATACGTTCATGTAACCATAACATGGTGTAATTTTTATGGAGACAAAAGTTTTGTAGATAAAAAAAACGTGGAAGAATATGTATCACTTGATTTTCTTTAATCATAATTGAAAATTCATTATTTCTGCAGTAAAAAATTGAAAGGAATGTTTTATTTATTAATTTTTTTTTTAAATATTAAAAGCCAAGATTTGATAAATTTCCAAGAAAATTAGTTTATATATCTATATCTATATCTATATATATATATATATATATATATATATATATATATATATATATATATATATATATATATATATATATGTGTGTGTGTATATATAAATATACACACACATATATATACATGTAATAAACTTGCAATATTTGCCGCAGATTTTTCTTCAAACGTGTGTGGATAGAGCACAATGTACTAAGTCACATGACATTAGCATCATTTTAATTAACATATGCCAGTTTTCAAATATTACTTATAGTAGAAATTGTATATAATGACCTTCGAGGGACCGTTTAGTGCCAGCCTGGATAGTTCTTTCTTTTGAATCCAATTTCTGACATTCATGTTAGAAATATTCAACAGCAGCAACGTCATCAGATATTTATTCAAGTCTTCATTACCAAGGCTTTGTATGATGGTTTCTCCTAAGAGTTGTAATTCACCTTCCTCATTTTGGGCTTAACCACTTTTGACTTTTAATATCATATATATTTAATATCACTAAGCCGAATTCCATGCAAATATTTTGAGTAAATTGATGGACTATGCCAAGTTTATTTTGCAATTAGTCTTTGTTGCGTGCATAGAGTTTGAGGTCCATATAAAATTGATGTGATATGTGAAGATCTGGGTTTCTTTTAATAATTACCTATACCCTGTCTCTGATCATTAATTTGACTAGGATAAGGGAGATGCAGAACCACAGTGGGTTCAAACTGTCACCCTGAAACATTCCTAGACAGATACTGCCCCGCATAACTTGCATAGAAGACTTTCATTCGAATGTACACTCGGAGAGAAAAATCAGTAAAGCTGGGTTAATCTACTAAGTTTCAAGGATGCAGAAGCCATGCGTGAGACTCAGTCCAATGCCTTTTTGTTGTCCACCCATCCCACAGGTATATCATATAAATATTTGTGGACTTGTTATGTAGCCACACTATCTATAATCAGTAGTTTTTTGTACCACCTGGTTGGTTCCTCTTCCGCAGCCAATTTGTTCACAAAGTTAAAGGTTTTTATTTATCAGGTCATTATTATTTTTTTCAATTTTTTAACGTCATCTGAATTCGGTCACTGTTAAGACTATACTTTCAATTATATGAGTCTTTGAAATTCATAAATTATATGCTAATTCACTTACAGCCCTATATTTGGACATTTTAACATTAAAAGAACTCGTCATTCATTGTTTGAGCAACTACATATTCTTGCAAATCTGTGCAGACTCACAACCTTTTTAGGGATATGACCTGTCGAATGCTGGGCTTGCTTCATTAAGCAAAAGCATTCATTAATTTTGTTAAATTCTGATTTTCCATATACTTCTATGAGATGCCTTTTCAGGTGGGTTTTAAAACTATTACTGGCAATTTTAAAAATTTTAGTCATTTTGTGAGATATTTGGGGAATTATTCTTGATAAAGTCATGATCTTTTTCTAACAAGATGTAATAGGTGTTGTTCTTGTTTATTTTAGGAGAGAATTTTATCATCATCAATAGCAAATATTTTAAAATACTTAAAAAAGTTTTTTCTCTTGTTAATTTGTTATCCATGTATCAAAGAACATGAAACAAGTGATTTATAACAGTTCAATTTATTTCATACTTGAACTTGTTGAAAGGTTGTATATAGAGCTTTGTTTTGTTTCAGACGTTTGAAGAAATGGATATTTGATAAGCAACAAAAGAAGATTCAGGGTACAAGACGTCATCGTCATAAGTCAGTTGGAGAAGTTGAAACAAGTCAACCCAAAACTAGAAAACAGCAAATGCATTTTTCTCAAGTTATTCAGGTCTGTAGGTTTGCTTACTCAGTTATTGTAAGCAAACAAAATAAAAACTTAACATTTTTGTTTGTATATTAATGTATAATTTTTAGGAAACAAAACAGACATTTTGTGTTGAAACAATGGAATTTGAAAATTAGAAGAAAAAATTGTTTAAATTAGAATTATTATAGAATGGTATTGCCAAACATAAAATTGAAGGTGCACATGACATGGATATTCAGTGATGCCCAGAGGGGGTGGGAGAACAATTTGCCTCAGGCCCTAACTTAAATTACATGTTTGGGAGTTCCCTGATACCGGAAAAAGTGTTGTTTTCGCAACATACATTTGTCTATCTGTGTGTGAACACTACTAGTGCCTATACATAGGATGTTTTCCAAATTGGATATTCCCCCGGTTGATCTGGCTCATCTGAAGGTGCTGCGATTTTGAAAAACTTGCTTAAAAATTTGGGTATACTTACTACATGAAGCCCGTAGAACATTTTCAAAATTTTCTGAAAATGGCTCCAAATTTTTTGAAAGAATAGGGTAAAATATACTAATATAAATGGGAGAGTTCTGAATTTCACTGTTAACTCTAAATTTTCGAAAATTTAGTTTGAATTTTTTCGGCGTCTTTCTACAACTAAAATTGAAGATCGAGATTTTTCCTTTGAATGAAATTTGTTCTTCATAGTTAGACCAGATTGAAGAAATTAGAAAACCAACTAGTACAGGAGAGTCTGTGCCATCCTGTAGCACAACTAGTTCTCTTATCTTTCTTGCATCTGTTCATTCATTCAAATCATAAAAAAATGTATTAACTTATAAATCCAATTAACCACTATAAGTTATTTATGTTGCTTGGTGAGATGAATTCTGCTAATGTATGGTGGAGGGGTAGGGACTTAGGTTAGAAATAAAGGGCCCTTGTAATTCTACTGTTCCAGGCTTATTATTTTGTTTGGGCACACCTAGTGGTATGCATTCATAAAACAAAACATACTCACAATCTGTAGAACACATTTGTAAATTACATAATGGTTGGAAGATAACTGCAAAACAAGTCGTCATATCCTGCCCTTTTCCTCCTCTCACCTCCCCCTTCCCTTGGCTCTCAAATTCCTCTGCCCCACTTTGTATTTGGCTTGCACTGTGTCTTGGATCAACCTGATCCATGAACTTGAAGGGACATGCTGACTATTGCCTTACTGAGATTTGTGATGATTTTTTTTTTTTATCCTTATGAAGAAGGTATGTGATCCTAAAAAAGATAATGTTTCTGCTAGAAAATGTGCTGACATTTTTAAATGCAGTAGGATATAAATTTAATAAAAAGTAATGGGCATGTTTTTAGGAATTTTGAAACAACATATGCATGTTTCATAAAGAAACAATTCATTAAGGCATATTTTGTTAATATTAGTAAAATTTATGTGACAGATTTGCCTGTTTATTATAATTTAGGTGTAGTTTGTTTTTAAAATGGTTCTTCTTCTGCTTCCTTTCACGGTTCCTTTCACTATAACTATCTCCATTCCACTATACAATGACTTTGTACTTGGTATTATTGTTTGGGATATCCTCTTGTCTCTAATATTTGCCGTAGCTTTCTTCTTACCACTCTGTCAAGAGCTTTCTCAATGTCTATGACGATGGGTTTCCAAATTATATTCTCTTCTCTTTTCAATTATCTGTCTTGTTCAATTGTGTTGTTCATTTAATAGATGACCTTCACAAATAGTTTTTAAGCTATTGTTTTGGATTCTGGCATATACCTTAAATTCAGTATGAAGATAACTGATTCCTTAATAGTTTCAGGTTAAAATTGTTGTCCTTGAAAAAGTTTTTAGTTTATGGTAATTAGCACATTAAGTCCTCATCTAAGCTTCCTGTAATTTCATAACCTTGATTAACTGGCCACCTCTAATATTATTTTTCTGGGATAAATCTGAAACAAAATTTAAATTAATTTGGCTTTGGTTTTTACAGTATTTCCTCATATAAAAACATGGTGCAATGCTTAATGCATTTAACTAAGTTGTTGAAATTTCACAATTTGCCCACTGGTGCTATATGTCAGGTGCTCTTCATTTAACAATTACACATGTTTTTGAACTATTACACGATTGCTTTTTATGTGTTGAAAGGAGTTGAAAAGAATCTCTAAAATGAAGGTCAAAATATCTCTGTACTCTATTGCTTTAATATTTAAAGAAATAAATAAACATTTGTTTCATTTTTCTAATGAAAATTGTCTGTTTTAATAACCCATATAAAATAAATTAATTTTTTATTATTATTATTATTATTATTATTATTATTATTATTATTATTATTATTATTATTATGCTTTAGGTTGAAGTACAAGCAGTTCAATTAATGCGACAACAAAAAGCAAACACATCTCCTCCTCGAAATGTACGAAGACAAGAAAATAACAGAACTCATAAAGCTACTTTCAAGAGGCAATTATTTCAGGGTAAATATTGCTTAAGGTTAATATTAGTAATTTGCTGTTTACCAAATACTTTCAGGAAATGAATGTTTACTTTGAAGAATGGTGTGAACCAAAAATATGTTTCTGGTGCGTAAACATTCAAATGTGTAAACAAATGTTTGGTCATTTATTTTAGAAAATTGACTTGCTATTACTACCCTATAATGAATTCAACATTTCATTATTTTGGTATAGATAAATGCAAATATCTCAATAACTAAGAATGCCAAATAAAGGATTGAAACATTAATAAGTTTAAAGCAAAAAAGTTTGGTAATAAAAAAGAAAAATGCTCACGTCTTGTGCCATTTCCAGGCAGTATTGACGATGCAAGTAGGCTACCTTGGGTAGTTTTCTGTTACTTGATAGATTAACATGTTGATTGACAAGGTACACCTACAAGTCGAACCTCATTACTTCTAATTTTTTTTTATTACGACAAGTATATTGTTTCCTTGGAAAAGTTAAATTTTTGAATGGTATCCTGCCAACTGTTTTAGGGTTTGGCAGCCATAGTTATTAAATTTCTTTTGATCAGTCAAATCTTATTTGCAAGGTCGCTTAGTTAACTTGCTTGTTTATTTTCGTTGTTTTATTATTTATTTTTATCATATTTGTGTTGATATATCTTGTTCATTACATCAGTTATTCTCTCCTTATCACTTGCAGTGAATTATTATGAGAAAATTACTATCTTTTTTGAGCTAATAGCCAATACTCACTATGCTGGATACTCAGATTCGCACAAAATTTCATTAAGTGGTAACCCCATGCAAAACTCATATATCCAAATTTTGATATGTTATGGAATATTAGAAATAGGCTTTTGGAGATGTTTTGCTTCAGAACCTTACATGATCTCTGCACCTTCTACAGGTGAATTGTTGCATCGGCAGTGACAGGAACGTTAAGAGAGCCTGTGTCAACCAGCAACCGGTGTCAGATATCATAGCATGCTTTTTAGTTCAGGTCAAAGGGCATTCATACCAGCTTGTTCTTTTCTGTTTGGAAGTGAAGAACAAGTTCTTATTTGGTTTTGAGGATCTAAAGCAATGTTTTGAAAGAAAAAAAAGCTGAAAAAGTAACTTTATAGTGCACTTGGAATGTTCTTACTATGATTTGAATCCTATTTTTTGATATCATTGTAGAAAAATTGTTCAATTTTCATTCCAAAAGTGACATTTATTTATTTTATTCTGATGGAAACCATACTGAATTCTGAAATTCTATTCTTATATAAGAGGATATTTTCAGAGAACTTTGTCTTTATAATAAAATCTGAATAATTGAAGCAAGTGATGGATCTTCCCACACCTGCTTGAAAACAAGTTTGTGTTACTTTACATGCCCTCTGAGCGAGGGTGGATCCAACCGATCATTTTGGAGGGGGCCATCATAGATTTTTGTTAAATAATACACATGTTTGTTAATATGTTGTATATTAGATACTCTATACATTATTATTGTTTAAATAATAACGTAATTCTCCTTTTGAGGGGGGGGGGGCATGGCTTCCATGCCCCCCTCCCTTCCCTCCTGGATCCGCCAGTACCTCTGAGACTCTTGAGACCCTTATGACAGATACACTGATAGTGTCTGTGCAGTGATTTCTGCGCTGTGGCTAGGGAGGTTATAAAAGATCCAAATACTAATTGTGGCAAAAAGATTACTTACAGCGCTTCATAGCACTTAAAAATTTACTTATATACTTTTTGCCCAGTGCTGAACCAGCTGGTAAAATTTCATGTCGATCCGAGTATCCAACACAGTGTGTTGCATGTTAGGTTCTTTATTAATGTTTATCATTGATAAATTGAAATGAATAATTTTTGTTTCATTAGAATGTATCTTATGATTTTGATTTATTTTTCTCTTGTGTTATGACACAATTGATTTACTGTTTCAAATAAAATAATAAGGTAATGTAAACTGATATTTGTAATGCAAGTATTTGTTCTGTTTTAATAGATGATGACAAATTGGTAAATAAGAGTTCGCAACCCAGTGCCAACAAGAATTGTCTGCCTGCACATGAAAAACTCACTTATACGTCAAGTGATTTACGTTTCTCTGCCTCAGCATGGCTAAACTTTCAGTTTGATTACCAAGCTATCATTAGCTGTTTTAACTAATTACAGTTTCAAGTTGTAGAATCTGTAAGTATCAAATTGTCTTATAGAATACATTATTGTAAATGCATTTGAATATTTTGCATTTACTATTTATAATGTGAATTTTTTATTTTTATATAAAAACATAAATATCTAAAAATGTATTTATTAATTGCACGCTGAAAGATGTATTAAATCTTACCTGGAAGATTTGATATGTTAGCCAAAATAAACTGTCTTATTTTTTAATATAAATTGTTTGTGCTACCAACTATTTCTATGTTATGCGTTGGAATGCTTTTATATTTTTTTGTCACATGCTCAAATATATAAATGCAGAAGTTATATTATAGAAAGTGGTCACTAGTCATCTTTATTATGGGAATGTCAAAATAAGTTTTAACACTGGTTAATTTTTTAAAGATTTCTTGTGTTAATAAAAAAAATTGGAAGGAAAAAATAACTGCAATCTTAAACTAAAAAACATGAAATATGTCAAAATAATTAAAGAGTGATTTATAACAATTATATTCATTAGTAGTGATAAGAATGAGCTTTCATGCATTTGTTAATGAAAAACAAAACTTCGCAAATTATTTGGTGTTGAGGTTATTGAAAGGTTGTTGTTCCCATTACCTGATATTTGGTGTTTACATGACAAAGAAATAGTCACTTGTTAGACTTTGTTGGTATGTAGATCTGCCCTTTGAAATGGTAATTTATTTGGTATCAATTTATTTTATGTTTTCAAAATAACAAAAGTGCTTTTTCCATTAATAGTGAAACTAAAGAATTCAAGATTAATTGTAAATTTCAAGATATTTATGTAAGTTTCAATTATTTTTAAAGATATAGAAAATTCAATGGATTTGATCTCATTTTTTTGAAACCTGAGTCTTATTAAACTAATTTATTGTTACTGCAGATATCGTATGTAGAAACGGTGCTAGTTGGTATTGGTATGTGTGAGAACAGAGATAGTTTTGTTTTTTCTGTTGAGAAATCAATTTGTTTTATTTGGAAAATCTGTTACATATTTTGACAGGTTTCTGCTGGAGACAAAGTATAATTCATATTGACTCATTATTTCATATATAGTACGAGTACTTTGTTTTATGCAAAGAGCACAAAAATCAACCTGTTGTACAGTATTTTTGTAACTGAAGTGAAATAAATGTTTTACTAATTGATTGTTCTGTAATTTTACTTATTCTCATTTTTAATGAAATATAACAAAATATATCTAGTTTTAATGAACTGTATTTGCTATTAAATGAAGAAAATATTGCTGAGGCCATAGGCAAGTGTCATACAATAATTTCAGACAGATTTCTCGCCACGTAAAATAAGGCATCAAATCAATTCAATTCAATTTCTTATAAAGACACTGTCCCACATATGCTGTAGAAGGCAGGTGGGCAAATTGTTATGGATCTGACAGATGTTGCTGACATCTTTCAGAACTACACATTGCAATCAAACAACCCTGTCCCATGTATATCCTCACCTTCTGAAGATACTGATCTACAAATTGTGGACATCTGCATCATCCTTGTTTCACTAGATAAGAACTTCTCTTCTGGCTTAGATGGTATTTCGCCCTTTGCACTAACATGCAGAAGACCAGCTCCAGTTCCATATTAAATCTTCTGGATTCCCTTGATACCAAAACATTGCCATCAGACTGAAAAACAGCCAACATTATACCCATTTTTAGATAAGGTACCCAGTAACTATGGCTCATAACATGTTCAGCTCAATATGCAAGGACATTGAGTGTATTCTGTTGGGCGAGGTACTCAACTTTGCTGTGAGAACTGGATACACACCCTCACCAACAGGCTTTACACCAGGGAGATTGACATTGGCATATCTATTACCTCCAATGCAAGATTGAACAATGGATCTAGGTAATGGCAACCTAACATATATATGTAGACTTCTATTAAAGTTTTCAATAAGATATCACGTAGCAGGCTGCTTCACAAAATTGCTCATTTTGGCATATGTGAGATTATTCTGTGTTAGTTTTTCTTTGAGGATTGCCGATTCTGTGAAAAAAATAGAATACAAACCATCACTCAAGAGAATCTTCAGAGGAGTTCCATAGGGCTCAGAATTGGGACCGGCTTATTTTGTACTCTGACCTCAGTGGGAGTGTGTACTCCCATTTCGAGATGTATGGAAATGAAACCAACATTTATTCTTAACCTTCAAAAAGACTTACGTCGTGATCGAAAGTGGTCGAAAATTAAGATTACTAAGGTACCTTTGAATACGACGAAATGTATGATCATGCATATTGAAAGATCCAATCCTAATGAAAATTGCCAAATATGGGAAGAAATGTGGTCGAAGCCGTTGTGATGAAGGATCAAAAGAAATTATTTTATTGTAACAAGAAACCGCACAGCACAAAATTGTTAGGAGTCGTAGTTTGACGCCTGGAGGGCATGTTATGGTTCGATGGAATGCATGAGCCTCCGCCACTGGAGTGAAGAACAGGCTGCAGCCTACATATGGGACTAGCATGCGGCGTTGCAGAGACACCTTCCCACCCGGAGACCAACCAAACGTAAAATCGACCAAAACGCAAATTTTAGCAAGACGAATCCTGATTGTTGGATTACCGACCCTAATTGTAACCCGCGTTCTATCATGATGAATCAGGTTTACCCCTCACACGGCCCTGCAAGCATTTCGCCGAGCTTACGAAAGCTGCTTCTGAATCTGACTAGAGCAAACCTCGCCCAGTCTTTAGACTTGAGGCAGGGACGGATCCAGAGACAAATTTTTTGGAATGCGAATTTCAAAATGTTTTGGTCGAATGTGTCATATCACGGATTTTGCAAAATGTCGCAGGCTACACGGCTCATGCTGAGAAATTATGTTATTCGTTTTCATGATTACTCGAAAATATGTTTACTAGAAAGTTTCGTGACAAGTTAAAATTAATGGTTACTGAAATATTTTAGAGGGGGAAATTTCTCTCCCCGTGGATCCGCGCCTGCTTGAGGCGATACTCGGGCGCACGCTACTGCTCGTAGGCCGGCGCGATAAGGCGATTCGCCGCGAACAGGAATCAGATGAAGGAGACCGCGGAAGCACCACCCGTGCGTGCGGCAAGGGGGCCGCGCTGGGCTCGCTGTACAATGCAGTAATAGATCGCGCACTGGCTGCACTCTGTCGCCTGCGCGCCTCAGCCTGCGGTCGCTGGGCAAACAATGAGAGACCAAAGTAGCGTCCGCTACTCCGCCCGCGGCAACACAGAACTCATCGGGCAGCGTGGACACGTGAGGAATGCTACCTTGTATGTCTACGAAACGCTGGCCAAGCCCAAGGGTGCAGATCCAGAGGGTAGGGTGGCGTGCTGGCGCCAGTTGTGTCGCGAGACCTCAGAGTTGCGACCGTGGGGTGGCGACTTGGTAACAGCGAGTCTGTAAAGGCGGGTGGTTCCTGCAAAAGGGGACCATCCACAAACCTTTGTCGTAAGGCTATCGTAAAAAGGAGTGTTCGAGGGAGGCTGCAAGCTTGCGGGTATGAGCTCAAGGCTCAGGTCGAACAGAGTGTTTGGTAGGTTGCAGATGCAAATGGGGAGAGAATGCTCCAGCAGTAAATGGTAAGGCTCACATGTATATATGAAAATAAACTGTATATATACCAAAGCCATCTGCAACCCACGACGTCACAAGGGGCTTAGTTGCTGATTGAGCCGCCGCCCAAAGACAGCCCCGAGGCCGGAAGCCATAGCCCTCGCAACAGTGAAGGATGGGGAAGGGTCTGCAAAGGGCTGTAACGATTACGTAGAAGTTACTTTTTAATTGCGCTATCGATCAGCCGTAAATTCATTGTCTGTGCCCCCATATCTCATTTTTATACGTACATTAAGTCCAAGTAAACGGATGCAATTTTTTTTTCATCGTGTCGCGTGGAATGTCTTTCCGTTACAATCACATAACATCTTTTTAGAGCAGCCACATCGAAATCGTAGAGATAAGTGCTCTCGTGGCAGGCAAAATCGCCTGCCCCTCACCACTGAGGTCCCGGGTTCGATTCCCGTAAAATCCGCATAGAACCTCATGTGAAATTTGTTATGACAAAGCGCATTTGCCTGCCTCGCAGGAGCTGGTCTAACCATTGTGAAACGTACTAAACCTTAGCCCAATCCTCATTCCTACCCAATTCAGGCCGCTGGGTAGTGACGTAGGGGCGCGTAGTACGAGGCGCGTACGCGCAGATACTACCTGTCGGTCCTTTTGACAGCTGACCACGACGAGACGTGACATGCCATCCTAATAATGGAGGATTATTCCTAATAAGTACACTAAATTAATAGAGGATTTCTCCAAACGCAAAGCGCTCACCCCCCCCCCACACACACACACACACAAAAGGCTTGGAGACGCGTTGGGTCTATGAAGACGTAACAAATTAAAAAAGAAAAGTTGGTTTGTTGGATTGCCCTAGATCATCAGACGCCCGCTAGCGGTGGTTGTCGGGTAAAAGACACGATTTTGCGATAGTTAAAATAATAAATGCTAGTACTTATTCAGACTTCATCAAATGCTCACTATTGCCTTTGTATTACTGCAACCCGAGGTAGCTTTGTGGCACTTTTGGAAGATTTTAGTAAATAACTTGTTTATTTTTCTCGTAATAAAGTTATAACAGTATACGAAGTTTGAAAACATAGTTTATTTGTATTATGTGGTAATAATTTCTGAAATAAATGTCATTAAACAAAAAATGTTACCTGAACTTGGCATAAAGATGCCTCATATGATGAGGGGACTTTATGCCACTATATTTAGTGCTCGTCGTTCTACGCTGTACGATGCGTGACAGTTTCACCCCTTCTTCATGATTGCTTAGTAGAAAGTGAATCAAATAGTACGAAGTTTAAATATTTATTTAATGAATATTTTTTAAATTATTAAGTAAACATTTTGTCACTGGCAGTGAAAACAGAAACTGTATCATTTTCCCCAAAATGCTTTTTTGCTCTCGAATAGCGAAGAGTCCTCTTTTTGATTTTAACTCGGGGTTTTGAATTTTCTGCATTGTGTCATCATATTTGTAAAACGTGTAATTCCTATTCTTCAGCCATTTCCAAAATCTTTGAATTTCTGTACGATATTTACCTGTGCCGAATCACTTTCAATGGCAATGACTTGTCCAGGAAACAAATTCTCCTTCGTACTGCATTGCAAATTCTCCTGTTATGGATTGAGAAGATAATGAATTGTGACTGTTATTACAGAAGGAATCATCACTGCATCAATTTTTAATCAAACGTTTTCACAAGAACTAAACGTATAATTTAATTAATTTAAAGAGAATTGTCCAAAACGTGAAAATACTGAATTGAATATTCAAGAGCTCCGTAAATTTACTACACTCTGAGTTGCAACAGAAATTTTCCAAGGAACATGAGCCCAAAGTCAATTGATGCAAAATTAAGAACTAGAAACGAGGTAACACAATACTGAGACTGCATGCACTTCCTAAAATGTGTGATCGATAATATGTCTAGTTAGGTGCATTATGTATCCAGCAACGCCTCTGGTAGAGACAACACAACGTACTTGTCTAGAGGATACTTGTCTAGAAAGGACAGAATCTGCAAAAGGACGACGATTGGTCACCCCATATTCAACGATATTGGATATTGGAAAAAAACGTCGGAGTTCATTGTTGATCCTCTGCCTATTCATTTGCGTCTGTTAATAAACGTTTGATATTAATAAGCACTTGAACAGCGGCGGATAATCAGAAAATTTACTATAAACTTTGATTAATTCATGTTTTTTATTACGAAGGTTGCCTTTTATGTTTCGGGATTTTGCAACCCTGCTGTTGCAATCTGGCAACTGACAGCTCTATCGTAAAGATGGATGTTTTGAGGTTATATGTACTCAGAACATTTAGACATACGAGCGCTATTTGTGTTGTTTACAATAACTTAAAAGATTCATCTTGGCCCAAAAATGGAATTGAATCGTGAACATTTTCGTGCGATTAGTTCTTGCAACTTTCGACGTGGATTAACTCAGCAACAGTGCATGGATGAACTTAATTCACTTTTTGGCGATGAAGTTCCATCAAGGACCAGTGTTTATCGATGGTATGGTGAATTCAATCGTGGTCGTAGTTCACTCCAAGACGAATTTCGCGAAGGCCGTCTAAAATCAGTTGTTCCGAAAACCATTGATGCTGTGCGTGAAATGAGATTGAGACAACCTTAGGCATTAGTGGAACCAGCATACATTCAATATTGCATGAACATTTGACTGTCAAAAAATTTGTTCGCGTTGGATCCCACACAATTTTTCAATCGCTCAAACAAAAGCTCGTGTCGATTGGTCGAAAGAAATGTTTAAAAAATGCGATCGCGGTGCTTTGAAACACGTCTATGACATCGCGACAGGTGATGAATCGTGGATTTACGCGTATGAGCCCGAAAGTAAACAGCAGTCGACTGTATTGGTGTTTCAAGATGAGCAAAATACGACAAAAGTTTTTCGCGCACGAAGCCCTTCCAAACAGATGGTCGCCTGTTTTTTCGGGAAAACTGGACATGTCGCAACCGTACCACTAGAACAACGCAGAACAGCCAATTATGAGGGATACACAACGATTTGTTTGCCACGATTTGTTTTTCAAGAAATCAGGAAACCAATCGCCGAAGACGGATCACTCTTCACCACGACAATGCGAGCTCTCACACAGCGGCTCAAACAACTGCATTTTTGAGCACCCAAAACATCGATTTGATGAGTCATCCGCCGTATAGTCCTTACTTGGCACCGAATGACTTCTTTTATTCCCGTACGTAAAAAACAAACTGAGAGGTCAACGTTTCTCGACACCTGAAGAAGCGGTTGTTGCATTCAAAATGCATGTTTTGGAGATACCTCAATCAGAGTGGCAAAAGTGCTTCGACAATTAGTTCAAGCGCATGCAAAAGTGTATAGATCTTCATGGGGAATATTTTGAAAAACAATAAAGTAATTTTCGATGATTAATATATGTTTTTGTTCTCTAATCCTGAAATATAAAAGGCAACCCTCGTAGTATGCTAAAAGGCGCGGAACGACAAAGTCACCTGCGCGGCACAAAGTGACCCGCAGTACTTTAAATAAATTTACAGTACTTTAAATGAGTACATTTGTCGTTAAAATAAACCACTTTACACTTGATGCACAACTTTCAAAGTGGTGTATCGTTCAGTTCTGGGTTTCTCTTAGATTTGATTTCTCAAGGTATTTGACAATGAATTGGAAGTTTCGCTTTTGAGACGCAGGTATCATTTCAAATTTTGAAAAGGGGTAGAATTATACATCCATTAATGAAAATCTAAGAAAAATGCGTATTAGTGTTATTATTTTATATTAGACTTTATTATTCCGAGAAATAGGTAGTACATACACTTTAGATTAGATTAGATTTATTTAGTCAAAAAAAAAAAGTACAAAATTGAATGTGGCGAATGGGGAGAAGATCATCTGCGCACGTTCCCTTGAGTTCCAGAATCCGTTCCCATCATTTTAACTATAAATTGTTTAAGGATGAGTAAAAGTTTTAAATAAATAAATACATAAATAAATAAAAATAAAATTTTAAAAAGCGTGAGATTAGCAATATTTGAAATATATTATTTTTCATTTACTCATTTAGTCTTCACTTATATACTTTATAGTTTATATCAATTGATGTAATAGTGACGCCCGGGGAGCGACCGGTCCAAAATCTGCTCAATTACATAAATATACAAAGAACAAAACAATAGTCCTATTCACAAAGGTGAATTTTTCTAAATGTGGTCTGTAGGCCTGCATTTTCGTGTTACAGTTGGCCTTCTTTATTATTTATTTATCGTATGTGTTTATTAGCGAGGAGACTGCAGTGTCCCGCACCCGAATTTTTGACTCAGACTTCTTTGGAAGCCTACCTTCGACGCGGGTCAGGGGACTTTTATCGAGTAGGCGCACCACGAGGGCGGTCCCCTAAATTCACCTGGGATTTGACTCACTTTCTCCACCAGATGTCGATCATTACTATATTCGAACGGTCTGGTTGGGAGAAAGTGAGAAGATCTCGTTAGGGCGGGATGTTGTTAGGGTTCAGGGTTCTTTTACATGCCACTTGTACTAGACATAGCTACTGTAGATTTTCCGTCCTTCGAAAATCCTCGCCAGCATCGAACCCGTGCACTGGGGGTTCAAAGAGCAGTAAGCTAACACCTCACCCACCGAGGCAGGTAGCCTTCCATAGAATACCCACAACAAAATGAATAGCTTTTCAAGACCTCTATGTAGAATATTGTACGTGTTCAGCCCAGCTGAGGTCGTCTCGAATTATGACGCCCAGATATTAAAAAACTACGTTTCTCTAGGATTTTATTTCTACCCATTGTGTAGTGGAGAGTTTCCTGTGTTCGAGCTTTCATAAAACTGTTTTGATTTTATCTGGATATATTATCATTCAGTTGTCCTGGGAACATTTCATCCATTTGAGGATCTTTTTCAACTATTCAATGTCGGATTTGACTCTAATTTATCACTAGACGATGAAGTCGTCCAAAAAAGTCTGATTTAAGAAACCGTCCCGTCTGCTAGCCTTTCTATCGCGCGAATATCTTCGTTTGGAGCTCGGTATCTGCCTAAAATTTAACACCAACAATTTGGTATCTTCCTTTCACTTCAACGGCAAGTAATTTATAATCGTAAGACAAAATATTACTGACACAGATGAATATGCCCCGCGCCTTCGTACATACCTTCTAAAAAGTTGTGGAATCCTTCTTCCATTGACACAATACTTATATTTTGGCTTCTTCGCGGAACATATGAGGACCTTGTGTTCTTTCTAGCTGCATTTGTAGCATGTAACATAGTTATCAGGCTCTTTGCAGTCTTGAGAGAGCTTTTATCTTAAGTACCTGTGGAATCGGACTAAGTGCACCTTCTCACTCGACAATTTACCCATCAACCTTTGAATTACTATTTTTGAAGGAGACTTCCTTATCATCCGCTTCAAATACAATTTTTTGCCCCAGGTTGTTTGGTACAAGCAACATGAACTAATCGCGCGAAAGTTCTGCTGCCAAAAAATATTTTCTAAAAACGTCGCTTCCTTTTAGGGTCTTTAGTGCTGTCATACAGCAAAGGTCCAGGGGTCCAGGCCTGTATTTCCTTCTCCTTCTCCTTCTCCTTCTCCTTCTCCTTCTCCTTCTCCTTCTCCTTCTCCTTCTCCTTTCCTCCTTTCCTCCGCTTCTCCTTTCTCCTTCTCCTCTCTTCTCCTTCTCTCTCCTTCTCTCCTTCTCTCCTTTCTCTCCTTCCTCTCCTTCTCTCCTTCTCTCCTTCTCTCCTTCTCTCCTCTCTCCTTCTCTCCTTCTCTCCTTCTCTCCTTCTCTCCTTCTCTCCTTCTCTCCTTCTCTCCTTCTCTCCTTCTCTCCTTCTCTCCTTCTCTCCTTCTCTCCTTCTCTCCTTCTCTCCTTCTCTCCTTCTCTCCCTTCTCTCCTTCTCTCCTTCTCTCCTTCTCTCCTTCTCTCCTTCTCTCCTTCTCTCCTCTTCTCTCCTTCTCTCCTTCTCTCCTTCTCTCCTTCTCTCCTTCTCTCCTTCTCTCCTTCTTCCTTCTCTCCTTCTCTCCTTCTCTCCTTCTCTCCTTCTCTCCTTCTCTCTTCTCTCCTTCTCTCTTCTCTCCTTCTCTCCTTCTCTCCTTCTCTCCTTCTCTCCTTCTTTCTCCTTTCTCTTCTCTCCTTCTCTCCTTCTCTCCTTCTCTCCTTTTCTCCTTTTCTCCTTTTCTCCTTTCTCCTTTTCTCCTTTTCTCCTTTTCCTTTCTCCTTTCTCTTTCCTTCTCTTTCTCTTTTCTCCTTTCTCCTTTTCTCCTTTCCTTTTCTCCTTTTCTCCTTTTCTCCTTTTCTCCTTTTTCTCTCCTTTCTCCTTCTCTCCTTTCTCCTTTTCTCCTTTTCTCCTCCTTTTTCTCCTTTTCTCCTTTTCTCCTTTCTCCTTTTCTCCTTTTCTCCTTTTCTCCTTCTCCCTTTTCTCCCTTCTCCTCCTTTTCTCCTTTTCTCTTTCTCCTTCTCTTTCTCCTTTTCTCCTTTTCTCCTTTTCTCCTTTTCTCCTTTTCTCCTTTTCTCCTTTTTCCTTCTCCTTCTTCCTTTCCTTCTTTTCCTTCCTTTTCTCCTTTTCTCCTTTTCTCCTTTTCTCTTTCTCCTTTCTCCTTTTCTCCTTTTCTCTTTCTCTTTCTCCTTTTCTCCTTTTCTCTTCTTTTCCTTCCTTTTTCTCCTTTCTCTTTTTCCTTTCTTCCTTCTTTTCTCCTTTTTCCTTTCTCCTCCTTTTTCCTTCTCTTTTATCTCCTTTTCTCCTTTTTCCTTCCTTTTCTCCTCTTTCTCCTTTTCTCCTTTCTCCTTTTCCTTTTTCCTTTTTCTTTCTCTTTCTCTTTCCTTTTTCTCTCTTTTCTCCTTTTCTCCTTTCTCTTCTCTTTCTCTCTTTTCTCCTTTTTCTCCTTTTTCTTTCTCTTTTTCCTTTCTCCTTTTCTCCTTCCTTTTCTCCTTTTCTCCTTTTCTTCTCTTTTCTTTTCCTTTTCTTTTCTCTTTTCTCTTCTCTTTTCCTTTCTCTTTTCTCCTTCTCTTTTTCTTTCCTTTCTCTTTTCTCTTTTCTTCTTCCTTTTCTTTTCCTTTCTGCTTCTCCTTTTTCTCCTTTTCCTTTCTCTTTCTCCTTTCTCCTTTTCTCCTTTTCTTTCCTTTTCTCCTTTTCTCCTTTTCTCTTTCTCCTTCTTTTCTCCTTTTCTCCTTTTCTCTTTTCTCCTTTATCCTTTCTCCTTCTCTTTCTCCTTTTCTCTTTTCTCTTTTCTCCTTTTCTCCTTTTCTCCTTTTCTGCTTTTCCTTTTCTCTTTTCTCCTTTTCTCCTTTCTCTTTTCTCCTTTCTCCTTTTCTCCTTTTCTCTTTTCTCCTTTTCTCCTTTTTTCTCTTTCTGCCTTTTCTCCTTTTTCTTCCTTTTCTCCTTTTTCCTTTTCTCCTTTTCTCCTTTCTCCTTTTCCTTTCCTCTTTTTCTCCTTTTTCCTTTTCTGCCTTTTCTCCTTTTCTGCTTTTCTCTTTTCTCCTTTTCTCTTTTCTCCTTTTCTCCTTTTTCTCCTTTTCTCCTTTTCTCCTTTCTCCTTTCCTTTTCTCCTTTTCTCCTTTTCTCCTTTTCTCCTTTTCTCCTTTTCTCCTTTTCTCCTTTTCTCCTGAAAAAATTCAAGAAGTTTTTTTTGGCTGTTTTTTGACTTTCAGAAAATTAATTTTAATTTGTTCATTTTTTAAAATTTTTGTCAATTTAATTTTGCTAATGGTGGATATTTTGCTGATACGTAGAGTTTTAGCAATATGAGCACAAAATGAAATAGGTGCAAAATATTTTGCAATTTTCTTTGCTCCTTTTTTGAAATGGCAAACATATGATTCAAACAAACCACAAAAAACAGAACTGTTAAGAAAAATCTTCTGGAATTTTCCCCTTGATTGGGCCCTTTTGTGCACCAAGTCAGGGAGAGGTGTCTTCTAAATAATATATTCTATTATTATTTAATGCAAAACAATTTGTTGGAAGCAGGTTAAAATAATATGACTGTATTCTAAAGTTCTAAATACAAATTGCAAGCAGTTTGCAATGTATTAAGATTTTTAAAAAATTGTTTTCATTTGATTCTTGGCCGTCTGGGAGATATTACAGCATACAGAGAGGATATCAATGCATTATTTATTGGGTAAATTGGGTAAATTGAAAACTTATGGAAAACCCTCTAAGGAGAAAATTGAATATAATCTAATAGAAGCAATGTGTTTATATAGAGATCCAAAAATTAAAATTCAAAATATGGATGGGCACATTTCAAAGAAATTACTACAAAGTAGGATATACAAATTACTACAAAGTAGGATACAAAGTAGGAAAAATATCACTAATAATTAATTAATTAAAATTAACAAAATTCAATAAAATTTATAGATGCATTAAAATAAACTTCCAAAATATGAATATGGAAGCAAAGATAAGGCTACTCGATATTATTGCAAAATGCACCAAATTATATTGTTGGAAAAGATGGATACTAAATCAGATTACAATAGAATCAAATCTGTTCAAATGAGATATTTTAGATCAATTTTGAAAATTTCAAAGATAGAGAAATTAAGAAATGAGAAGAGTTGAGAAAAACTGATAGCTTAACAAACTGGTTAGAAAATGGGAAAGACCAATGGACGTTGTGAGAACATATGAAAAGAGTGAAGAAAGATCTATTTCCCGTACTACATTAGAAGCCAAGAGGAAGAAAAGACCCAAGCTGACCTAGAAAACACCAGGAAGGCGAGGAATACCTGGAAAGAGTAGGAATATCTGGAAAGAATACTAGAAAAATTAAAAGAAACTGATCAAAAGGCCTAAATCTCATGTGCTCATGATGGCAAATCTAATAACATTACATATTTTAATTTACAGTATCACTTGTATTCACCACTCTCTCTATCTCTACAACATATTTTAGTTTTATTTTGAATCATCATTTTTTTGCTAAATAGTAATTGAACATTTTCTAACAAGCAAGAAATACTTTTGGTATGTTACAGTTCTCATCTCTCTTTTCTATTATAAAAAAATGTTTTAATATTTCAAAATTGTATTATAATGTGATATAGTTGTAAAGATGATAAAGTTGTAATGTGTAATAGTTGTAAATGTGATATTATAATATTTGGTTTCTACTATGTGTGATACATGGATAATAGAATATATGATTTCTACTTCCCCAGTTAATGTCATTATTGTCCTTCCTTACATGCAGTGATTTTTCTGTGTGATTGGACGAGGAAAAATATGCAGGTGTATAATTATAGCAATATGATATTTCCTTATAAAAATAAAAATAATTGTTTTCTGAATTAAAAATTTATTGTTATTTGTTGATTTATAGTTGTTCATAAGGTAGTCAATTGATACTGAATGACTTTTGTTTTTCAAGAAAATTAGTAAAAGCTGTATTTGTGAATACAGCTTTAATACAACTTAATAAATTGGTTTCTGAGAATGGCTTAGTGGTGTGGCTGAAGTTTCTTGAAACGCCTGTTCCAAATGTACTGCTGCTCATACGTTCGAAATGTTTGTGTATGGGTTAGCCGGTTTTGCCACTAAATTCTTCAATTAGTTAGCAGATGATGAAGCTATATTTACATCATTAAAAGCCATACTTTGAGCATATGATTTATTAAAAACAATTTAAAATAATACCTTTTGCTCAGAGATGTATTAATGAATCACAAAGAACAACTCACTCACAAATCACTCAGAAGAATTCAGCCACTGCCCCAATTTAGTGTTCAAAATTCATTCATTAAGTGATTAATAAGAAACATAGTAGTGAAGTAGTAATAACAGGAGATATTACTTACTAAATTAACCCTCAAAATTCATGGCTTATCTATTGCTGACAAGAATATGTTTGAATGTCAAAATTATATTTTATACTTGGAATTACTCTATTAGTATGGAAAGAGAAATATTGATATAACAATGGATTTTAAGACCAATTTTTAAAGACTTGTTCCCGCTTTATATGATGTAACTCTGTTACAAACAAATAGAGTTGCCACCTTTTCGGGTTTGATCCAAAGACTTCCGGTTTTAAGTATAATCTCCATCCCCCAGGTTTGCTCTTATTAACTCTGAGTTATTTCACTACTTTAGAGATAATATCAGCTTTTCAAAAAAATGTAACAAATAATTCACAGAAAATTCTGAAGATATTACATCTCTCTTTTCCAACTAAAAGAAAATTAATCATTAACAAAAGGATATATTTTCATTCAAGTTACTATTGGCACTTTCAAATACTATTTTGGTTCAAATCAAACAGATTTGTCAATTTCTATATCTTATACTTTTCTAATTATAGAAAAGGCAAGATTTCCATTATCTTGAAGTGGAATAGTTTTTGACACTACTATATAGTAGATGTTAATACCCTTACTTATATTGAGCGTTCATGAATACATAAAAAGTCACTATCTCAAAAGCAAATGTAATTTAGCAAACATATTCATTTCACATTTTTTTATTATTCACATTCAATTTTAAGCAATGCTAATTAGAAGATACAGATACCTGCTGCCTACAAATCTTGAATGTATTGGTTTTATCTTTTATGTGTTTGTCTGTTCAATAAATATAATAACTTCATAATATTTAAAATGTGCCAATCAAGTTAACAAATCAAAACACAACTGAATACCCCATCAATATTTCTATGAATCAAGAGATGATTAACGAATATAAATGGCCAGAGGAGCATAATCCTTTGAGAATTACTCAATTTCATCTTAAAATAATTTTGTTTATTATGATAAGTTAAACTTGTTTTATTTTGGAAAAGATAAGTAATTACAAATACAATAATGTAAAATTAGGTTAATCTAAATATTTTTAACATTAATTAGAAATATCCTTCTCAAATGTTTTTGATGTTTGTCAATTAATCAACAGTGTATTTCATTCTATCATTATCCTTCGTTTGATACATTACCATATGTAATTATTACATGTCATAAATGTTAATTAATATTTATCACATGTAATATCAGCAAGGATCTGATGTTTAATTAATTTAATTTTTAATGTTTTTTAGTGATTATATAAAATATATATTTTGTTTTTAAACTTAAAAAAAATATATCTTTATACATAAAAATAAATATTAATATCCAGACAATTTTTCAAAACTGCCTGACAAACTTTTTTCACCTTCCTCATCCCACCCCCTCCACGGTTAATGCGTAATATAAATTCTCCAGGTGAGAAATTTAAGACCGGTGGCAACTTTAGTCACAAATCATACAAATAAACTTCAATAAGTTCTCATAAAATAAATGGTTAAAAAGAAAATCCAAGGCTTCATGGTTTCTTAGGAATTTTAACTTTATACAAAATGAAGTTAAAAACAGCTAAAATATATTATTTTAAAAATATCAGAAAAAGTTTTTTAGTCACTGGTTGATACTCCTTGCATAAAGATTTGATAAAATATGTTAAAATCATTAATGATTGCAATTACTATCTGAAAAAAAAATGAAAGTCACCATACTTCAGAATTTTGTAATACTCTTACAAATTAACATTAATATTAATCATTACTTTAAAGTATCTGAAACAAACAGTAATTAGCTTCATACAAAATGCAATAGGTGAGGACAATTTATTGTGAGGAATGGATAAATTTAGCGTTAAAATTTATTTTATATTACTAAATGATACCAACCCAATTCCATATACACCTGAAAAGCAGCAGTGTTAAAAAGGTAAAACAAATTTAGAAATAACAAACATGAAGACAACATAAATATTAATAATTTGAAGTTATTTCTATTGGTGCAATCTTCTGATCTCTTTATAGATCAGTGATGCCCTGGTTATGATTTCATTATTTTGAAATAGTACCTAGTAAGCAAAAAGTAAATAATTTTTTCAGTGTTTTTTGAATTTGGGAAATGAAAGTTGAAGATTTGACACTATCTTGATTTGTTTTGGTAAAAATATTACTTTAATTTTAAATGAGGAATTCACATGAATTAATGAATGAAGAATTTTAAATATCTAATGTAAGAATTTTATTGATAGTCTTCAAATATTGAAATGTACTTCCAAAAAGTATTTTTTTAAGTTAAATTTTGAATTAGTATAATTTATTGAGAAAAATTTTTTTCTGCTTTGTTTATTTTCTGAAGTAAAAATTTGGTAATATATATATAGTACAGAAAAATATTTCATTTTGACTCATATCTTTCAATAATGTTTTTTGCTCTTGGAGGTTATTTACCGAAATTGTCATTGAATAGACAAATTTGTCTATTCAATGATTGACAACTCCCAAATCCCTATTATAATTTATATTTAAATATGAATATACCGGATATACTTCCGGTTATGACAAAAGAAGACTACACGGCGTTTATTGAGGACTGATACGGTCAAGATGGCTGCTGCTCTAACTGTGGAGCAAGAGCAGGTGAGAGAAATTCTAGTTAGTTTTGGTCTCTTCTAAATAAATGCGGTGTTATGTTCATTATATTATACTTCTATGGACTTTAGTGGTTGGAATGAAGTAGTGTGTGATGATAAAATGTTACATTGTGATGTGTGATCTCTAAAACATCATTGGAGGTAAACTCTGAATTTTGTGACAAGCTTTGGATTAGTGGTCTTCTTGAATATCATTTCCATAATTCGTGAATTTTCCTTCGATTTCTTTTGTGAGCAGTTTCATGTGGTAAGTACACAGTACGAACACATTCGCTTATTAATTAGAGCAAATTGAGGATATCCTTAAGAGGTGGGAGTGGGATATGCACAAGCGCACCAAGGCCACATGACACTTGACAGTTCGCAGAATTATTTTATTTCGGAAATTTTTCATTTTGTAATATAATATTTTGATTGTATTTATGAATGATAGTTATTTGACATTTTATGTCTTCGCCTCTGATTGTTTTTAAGTTTTTCTATTTCTTTGCTGGGGAAAAAATATGAAAATAACAGGTATACATATTTTCAAAATCGCATTGTAGAAACAGAATGAGGTACGCAAATATCAGTTAGATTTATTCATTTAAACAAAATGCAGTTTTATTATTTCGTTTATACATTTTCTTTTATACGTTTCTCGAAGCAACACGATGTAGCACGTGCCATTCTGATGATAAAAACGCAATTTGGTTAGTTTTAGTATACTTGTTTTAACAAATGATTAATTTTCGTGTACGATTATCCTTCCAAGTGTTTTTGCAGATTTGTTTCATATGAATGTTATTACAACGTTGAATTGGTTGAAGCGTTTAGGAATTACTACGAAAGGAAGGAAATGAAAGAAATTACGCATCCTATTAGGAACGGGCTTGCCAACAGTTCTTTCACAGAACCACACAGAGCGATAATTGCGTAGCACATAGCCCACTCGATGTGTTGTATGGTCCAGCGCCCAACGCGTTCGTCTCCCTCCCCAGGGGAGCAAGAGACGGGGTGGATGCGGTGAGGGTCGGGATTCAAACATCGTCGCGTACACTTCCTGTGAAATTTGTGCTTGACAAAGCATCTTCGAGGCATATTTCCGTGAGAGCCATCGCGTTTTCAATGGCTTATTCCACCTTTGCAATTTTCGTATTATATTTACACTTCGTTATTGCAATAACATGTAACTCGGGATAAAAAGGGTTGCGGAACTCAGTGTCTAGATTCTAAGTTGCGAAACTTCGAATAGTGCCCCGTTTACATCTCCGATTAATGTAAAATAGGGTTGTTAGTTATTTTCAAAAATTGAACAAATTGGTGGAGAGATAAGATTGAAAAAAGTTCTTAAATACGTACTCAGATTAATATCACAATCTGCATTACAAAAATGCTCTGGATATATTAATTTTTGTCTTAAGCATGTAAGTAGTTTGATAACAAGTAAAGCAAGCTCTAATTGTGATTGAATGCTAACCATAATAATCCTGAGAAATAAACGCTAATAAAAAACTTACATAACTTCATTGGTTAAAAATGCTTGCTTGCTCACTATTCTCAATTTTTTAAAGGTATTGAACAAGTATCTCAAATAGTGAACAATTGGCAGAACTAAAATAAAATCTAATAATTTTACCCTCAAAAGCAAATGCTTTATCCAAAGCACATTTTTGTCGTACAAAAAGCAACATATTCTTATTTTTTTTTGTATATTTAAATGAGAGAAAAACATCTCTCTTGTTGAGGCCAAAAATCAAAGTTAGTGCCATTGAATATAGAGGTGAACATTTCTTGCAAAGGCAGATGAACATTGAAAAATTGTATGAATCTTTTATTGTAATATAAACATTTTAATTTCATAAATTTGTGGAGGGTCAGATTGCTGTGTTTAGACAATTTTATATTTATAATGATTTAGTCATGAGAGAGAAATTCTTTTATTTACTATTATCCTCTTCTGGACACTAGACATATTTGAGTTTTCAGTCTCTAACCCAAAGGGTGAACTTTTTAAAAATAATTTTTATTTTGTCCATTATGAAAGGAATTAATGTGATCCGAGTATAGACATTGCCAAGTATATTTGTGCTGTTCTATTTTTTTCTAATTCACTTGAATTCAAATGATATTTTCTTTCTCTTCCCTTTTACTTTCTCGCCTTCTATGTTTTTGTTTTTAAGTATTGTTATACTGCAGTGTAAGTGATGATTTTTCGTTAAAAAATTGCGTATGGTGCCTTCAGGCACTATCGAAATAATGGAAAACTCTTTACCATGTAAGTAGTAAATTACATCTCCTAACATCGTGTGTAGTCAGAATTCACATTTGGCGTGTTCTTGATATAGAAAATTTGGTTTGCGGCAAATTGTCCGTTCGTCCGTTCATTTAGTTGACGCTAGTACCTAAACCGATATTTCTCAATTGATCTGCCGAACTTGCGAATTTAAAACGTCGAATATTTTCATTTTAGGGATACTTACAAACATCCCTAACATTTTCAAAAAATTTCACACAAAAATTACCCAAAATTATTGGATACAAATTTTTAATCTGGTAGATCAAAGGGAGTTTAAAAAATGGCATGATTCATTGAACACTCTGATTGACGAAAATTGCAAAATTTACAGTGCGCAGGTGTTTGTGCTGTTGAACATGACTAGTTTGTTGTAGTCTTCCAATTTCTTCCCATTGTTGCGATCTGTAAATCTTAAATTAACACTTTTCTTTCATTTATTGATAATCATACATTATCTATAAATATTTTTGTTCTGATGCATGTTAATGCTGTTGATATTTTTGAATCTCTTATGGCAATTCTATAGCATTTTTCAGTTTACACTGTGGAACTTTTTCTCTTTGTTTGCAATAGTTATTTTATTCAGGAAAACTTTATTGTATATTTTTTATTATTCTGGGTTCAACTGAAGATTATTGGTTATATGCTGAGAAGTCATTAGGTGGTGGTTATTTAAATCATGATTAATTTTATCCATTTTTTTAAATTGTTGATTTAAATTAAAAGCTTTTGGGTGGGGTTAGACTTATTGAAGCCTAATTCAAAGTTCTGTTTTTCAGTTTTTTTGTTTCAATAAAATCTTATCCATGCAGTCAAAAGGTCATGTAGCTGATGGCAAAACTGTTCTGCACTAATTCATGTTCTAATCATTTTGAGCCTGCTTAGATTTTTGCCATTACATTTTTCACATATTTTTTATTTAAAAATATGTCCTTCGTAATAGTTATTAATACAATGTTCAAATAAATTAATTTGTTAATATACAAAAGCAATTATTTGGTAACATATTGAATATTTGTAAAACCTTTTCATTGCTCTAATTAAAACAAAACAATGATGGAATATGACAGACAAATATGGCAGATAAATATGAGCTATTATTATTATTATCATCATCATCATCATCATCATCATCATCATAGGAGTATGAATAATATAAAAACTTCAAATGATTTCAATATTTAGTTCACACCAATAAAACATATTATAAGTTGCACAAATACAAAAGAAATATTTTTTCTTGTTTTTGTTCTTTTGCTGATTTGAATACTAAATATGTAATATAAAAATCATTCTTTATATTATATATATTTGAAGTAATCTGGTATTGCTCTGCCCACCTCCACCCGACAACAGTACCCAGAATTCCATTTCCAGTAAAACACAAATTTTTGGCTATATCCAAATTTGTGGTCGCATTTTGAGATCACAAACTGCCTCATTTTTTTGTGGCTGCATTCACGCGAAATTTGGGAGCAATCGCTTTAGAGACTCAAAAGTTTTGTGAAAAAAAAAATGCATGCCCACACAGTAAAATTAATACAATATTAAATTTATTTAGTAGTACAAATTTTATTTCCATCAAAATATTCAATGCTTTGATTGTTTTAAATTGTTTTTTCCCTTTGTTATTTTAGTGAAAACAATGAAGAGCATGTGAACATTGAGATTATATTTTGGATTGAGAACTAAATTTGTGTCAAATTTCTCAAGAAGCTAAACGTACTTGCATCTGGGCTCAGTTTGAGAACCAGGAACTTTTGTTTAATCATGTATTATCAGTTTTAAAATTTTTGCAAATATAATTTTGTTATAAAAAGTGTCTTAGTAGTTTTTTAAATTTATCAGTTTTCTATACCTTTTTTCAATTCAAAATATTAGGGGTCTGTGAAGAAGTGGATCTAACATCACTTGCTGTTGATATAACAAAGACGATAAGGTATAACTTGAATCATTTGAGTTAGTGCTTTTTCTGATTTCTTGAATACATAATTTGGATAAATAAGATTGTACTGTCGGATATGGTGAAAATGTTAAATATTTGATTTTTCTGTAGGGAAATAAGAATATTAGAGAATGCCCAGAATTTAGTTATTTAAGAGAAAAATAAAAAATAGAATGTTGGGTGGTTAAAAAGGTAACTAAAGTAAGTTAATAGGGAATATACGAGTATTAATCAGTTGTAGAAAGTATTCTTTTTTATGGAGCAGAAACTTCGAAATGTAAGAAAAAAGAAAATAAAATTACTAGCAACCAGAATGTTTTCTTTAAAAGATCATTTAGGGTATCAATAATATATAAAATAACAAAGAAAAATAGTATTTCTAAGAGAGAAAATGAACAAGAATCATTCAAATCAGGAAAGTATATTCGGCATTAACAACTGAAATGTTATGAAAGTGTAAATAGAACAACAGAAAATATAATTTTGAGAATCATTTTTGAGTCGTTTCCAGTGATTAGTAAGGAAAAGAGTGAAAGGCTGACACATAGCTGGTTGTAGGATATTGAAGGAATGAGAGGAAATTAACCAAAGAAAACAAGAGAGGAGTGATTTACTAGAACTTAGAATTGACTTGTATGAACACCAGTTGAGCTACTTTGATTCTATTGAAACAAAAAAATGACAAAACATTGCTACTGAACATTAAAATGCCTTTAAATTTAAGGGAGAATTTCAGATAAAATTTAATATTTCAATTTATGATATTCACCCTAATACAAAATCAGATTTTCATGATAAAATGAGAATTCATTGGAATGGAGCAAGGGAATTGAGACAAGGACGGTCGAGCTCTGTTTACTATTCATAACATTTAAGAAAATGATAATTTCTTGGCTCCTTAATATGGTCGCTCTGTTCTAGAAGAACATTAACACAACTGCAGCATTTTGTAAAATTGACTTAGCTGCACAAAGAGAACCTGAAACGCCGGTGCATAAGGCAACATTGGCCTACTACGAGTACGAAGTTAGTGTTATTGTAGTTAATCCAGCATAACTTATTTCAATGACTACAGAGACTATAATGTAAATGCAATCCGTTTTTTGTGCTCTCCAGTAAAATCACAATTTCTGCTAATGCGTCAATGTTGAATGTCAATGATTCGATTGATTAGGTCGTATTTGTGGGCTCGTTATAGGATATCGTCATTAGTCCCGTAAGTGTAATGCAGATTTTATCACGGGAGGAGGCACTGATCTCCCGCTGTTTGGCGAGATCCGGCGCTGAACTGAAAGTCGGCTTGCGGAGTTTTGCCACAAGCACGGCGCCGTCCCAGCTGGGGCAAGCTCTAACCTTAGCTCTCCCGACGACTGTTCCCCTGATGTGCGGTAGTTTAGTGCGCGTAAGTAAGGGTTGAGGATGGGACAAGGAGGAAGGAAAGACATTGTGGCTCGTTTATTAGGACACTGCTCTGGCATTCGTCTGGAGAAATCAGAGCAGCCGGTCGCAAGAATTCTCCTCCAGACAGCGACAGAATTCGACGTATCCTGCGATTTTTCCAACTCTGCTCCTTCCAGGTATCAGCTGTTGGGAGCTTGAACGTCACCGTAGGGACGTGAACTTCAAGCTCCCGATTATATGAAACTATAGCTAGTGTCTATATTCTTTATATCTTCCAGGCTGATGGGTCGTGGTCCCATTGGCTCTGAATTGCCGAACTGCCAAAAACTGCCATGGCAGTTCAAAGCCAAATGGACCGCGGTCCATTATCCCGGAAGACATGAAGAACATTGACTCCGGCCGTGAAAGCCTTCAATGCTATATAGCTAGTGTCGAAAATCCTGCCACCATCGGGACTCCAACTGCCATGACCTCCTGGTCAAAGGCACTGCATGACATCAGTTGATGCCTTGAGCCACCTGAACCGGCCAGTGTTCTGGAACTGTCTATAAATATGAACGATTTTAAAGAATGATGGAATCTACGTTAAAATCCAATTAGTAGTTTCTAGTGGACAAATAACTTGAGTGGGAACTTTTCATATACTGTGTTGATGTAATGTAATGATATTTTCACTTATGTTAAGTATTTCTTAATCTTTTCTTATGTTAAGTATTCTTTTATTCATCCAGTCTAAAGTGGCACCCAATTAGATCCTTAGCTTCTTAAAAACTATTCACAATAAATTTCCCTTAAGTGAAAAAAATTAACTTGATGAATAAATACGCATTTTTATATTATTACATTTACAGTATTTAAAACATTTTCCAGTATCGTTACTGATATGAAGAGCATTTAACTAAAATTGTTAAATATTTCTTAGAACAAGTCTAATGTTAGAGGTTGAAAGTGAGGAATGTGGGGGGCAAGATGTGTTGCACGATGCAAGATGTGTGACAGGATGGGTTATGAATTATGGCCAAGATTAACAATACTATCTGCATAATTTATACCTCTAATGACATCCAATTTGGATGCATCTGGCACGCATTAAAAAAAGTGCTAGAGAAACATTATAAACTTTTGTTTCTTCAGATTTTTAATTTGGTTTTATTTGACACATTTTAGTTTGTATCTATTAATAGTATAACATAAACTGAAAAATCAATTATTTCTGTACTAAAAGAGTGTCCTGAAGCATCACCTAGCTACTGCTGTCTAATGGTCTAGTGAACCAAAATTGGTATCCATTCTGTGCAACTTAATATTCTTATGAGCATTGGACTGCAATTGTTTGACACATTCCTTCGGCCAGGGACTCGGCGCCGCAAATCCCGTGATTTCCAGACGACCACCCGACCAGGCTCTCGCCAAGTCTCCACTTGCTCAACTTCCGTGACTTCGAGTGCAGTTACGGAACTCGGGTAGCGACGCTGGCGGGTACTGAATTCAAAGTACATCATATCCCGTGAATTTTCATGCTTAGTTGTTGTCACTACTGGTTTCAGCAGAAGATGGTATGTGTCCACTTTTACGCAAATATAAGTAGCTGAGTGTGGCGTCGCCGACGCATTAAAATATTTTCAAATGTTAACATTTACTTACTATGAAAGTTTTAAAAACAAATATATTCTAAGGTGCTGGTTTATTTATCCTCTGACGTACGTATAAATATATTAAGAATTAAAATTAATAAAAAAAAATATAACATGTGGGACGCAATTGTTCTTGACAAGTATTCTTTCTAGCTACGGATACTACCCCTCTTCGAATACGGTGTTTGAGAACCTAATCCGAATGCTAAAGTGCTGTTCTAAAGAGTACGTTTTTTCAATGTCAGGCTATCAAAGAAAATTTGTACATTTGCCATCTCTTATTCTACAGCACACCGTTCAATTCTTAAAGATGTATATTAAAATACAAATTTGTAATCGAAATTTCGAAAGGGGATTAACCCATTACTACTCTCGTATGTGCTATCCATAACAAAATTATCCAATTAAGCAATAATAATTTAACGGGGTGGCAACGCTGACAAACCGTTTCCTTCCGAGTGATCCAAGCCATAAACCGAGTACTTAAACAGCAGTGTCCGAGCGATACCGACGACTTGTGTCAATCATCGCATTTAGCAGACATCACAGCTGATTGTCCCATCCTCCGAGGCAACAGGCCGCTTCGGAAGCTTTTTTCTTTTGTCCCCTCCACAGTATCCCTGTGAAGAAGGGGAATTTATTTTCTATGAATATTTTTTTTATAATACGCTGCTGCCTTGCGGCTTAAGCAGCTACAGGCGGGGCTTTTTCTTACAACTAACTTACAATCTAGACCTAAAGTTATCTTAATTGCACTTGCTTCGGAAGCTTGGTCTCGACCCCGTGCCGGGACACGTGTCTCGCACGACAACCGCTAGATCGCAGTGCTAACAAACGCAAAACCACGGTTTTGGAAATTTCTTAGAATCTTCTGGGCGCATCAGTCTCCTACCAGCAGACCTAGGCGCGTCGAATGACGCCTCATTAGTCTCGAGTGGATGACGGGAAGTGGTCTAACCGTGAGTGATGGACGGGTGGTCAGACGCATGTTATTTGAATAAGGATAATAATATAGGATATGCAAGATAATCCTTGTGTAGTAATGAGTAACCTCCAGTCGTATGTCCGTATCGCACGGTTAAGCACCTTCGGTCCACCAATCGTTTCAAATGAGGTGTTTTTCGACGCGTCTCGATCTGTTGGTGGTAAATGACAATATGGATCCTAAGATAACACTCTAAGAGTATTTAAAACGTGTTTCTTGGAGGGTTTGGTACTTAAAAAAACTTTTTGGGTAGTGGGAGTGTAAGACTTGTACCACAGTCCTTCTAGAATATTGTATTAAAAAAATCTAGAAAAACCCAACTGTTTTGGACTTTTCAAGGCACCTTCAGTGATGAAACAGTGTGAATTATTATTATTATTACTATTATTATTATATCTGCCATTTCTGAAATGTAGTCTTCTGTGGTTCAGGAGAGATTTACGTGTGTAATTTAATTACGGCTTCCCGTGATAAGACAAGGGCGTTGTGCCCCGAATTATGAATAATGAAGTGATAGGATGATAATGAGAGGTGTGACGACAATGCCTGCGCAGGACTCGAACTTGCAGCCTTCTGAGCGCAGCCGACGGCTGCCGCAACCTTCTGCGCCATGGGGCCGGCGTTACTATTATTTTATTACCCGGCGTTGTTCGGATATTTTTTCCTCACAAGGTCTTTTAAGCAGTCTTGCCCGCCTCCTCCGCTCGCCCTATTCGGGTTGCCATGGCCGTCCTGTCTACATCTCCCGTCCCGCCCCGCCCATCCAGCCTGTTCCGCTCCATATGTTCCTCGCTCATAACACTACGTC
>BOPP01000010.1:1459030-1612151 GCA_017312745.1 Gryllus bimaculatus | reverse complement strand
CCCCCCCCCCCGCACACACGCGCCCCGTCGGGCTACCATGGCTGTCCTGCTCACATCTGTCCCGCCCATCCAGTCCTTTCTGCTAATCACTTCACGCTTCGTCCATCACTCCCGCGCCGTATCTGGTATGCCTCGGCCATCCTGCCAACACCTCTCGCCCCTCCCGCTCATCGTGCACCTCTCGCTTCTTCCGCCTTTTCGCCACGCCCAATTCTTCCGCTCGGCCTTCTCTTTCGCGCCCCACCTCCGTCGGCTGCACCGCTCCTTGCGTCTTCGGCTTATTCTGCTTCGCCCGCTCTTCGCTGCCCTCCCGGTCCGCCAGCTCTAAGCGCTCCGTCCGGCCCCGCTCGGCCCCGCTCGGCCCCGCTCGGCAACGCCCAGCAACAGTGAAGCCCAGATGGGTTGGGGATTGCATTTAACTGAATATTAAACAATACATTTTGAAGAATCAGTTTTCAATCGAAACCGTACTATTTTTCATTCTTGGCTCCTATTAAGTATTCGTGCCAAATTTGGGAGCAATGACTCCAGAAGTTCTAGACTTTTTGTGGCAATATACATACATAATTATGTCCACACTAATGTAACAGGCAACGCAGTGCGCGAGGGGATATCAAAAAAATTATGTTTTTGAAACCGTTCGGGATATCACGGTAGAAAAAGTATTTACAAGCTGAACATTCGAAAATCACACACTTCCAATTTCTGTGTATTGATTTTATTATTATTATTGTTATTGTTGTCGTCGTCGTGAATTTTCCGTCTTGTACCACGCGGATATGGCACCTGCACTTACAGAGGCTCAGTATCATTTATCCCGGGCCAAGTGCACGTGACTCCTTTTTGGGGATCAGCATTAAGCTGAATCCGATTTTTACCCTCCGGGGTTGCTAGTCCTGGGAGAATGGAATGATGATGATAATGAAGGATGAATGGACGACACACACACCACACACATACACACATACATTCAATATTATTATTGAGAAGCCCAATTATGTCATGAAACATATAGCACTAAAAAAATAACCCTCATTGAATTATATACCTAGATTGAAAAATAATACTACGAATATTTTCAAATACTAAATGAAAATTAAGTTATTAGAACATGATGAAGGCATAACCCCAACTTTGTAATAAAATCTGCGTTAATGGTAAGTTAAGTACTTAATTGTTAAATGAGATGTATTTTACAAACAAATTAACCATAGTGGACTTGGTGAAAGAATTTCATGTTTAATAGGGATGACATCCGTCTCAGTATGGAATTGTACTGTCTCACAGCTTGAATTGGTGTTTTTAAAAGGAGGTTCGTTCCCCTTCGGCTGTCTCATGCCGCAGGAACTTGATCACAGACGACTTGACTTTCTAAAGCCGAAGTATTTCTGGTAGCCAATCATGGGAAATAGAATAAAAGGTTTTCTTTAAATCTAATGCCATGTAGATTCCTGCACTTCTTAGACGCCAGCTTATAATCTACCAAGACTGTTAGTAGCTCTTTTGAAGTCGTTCTGGATCATTTCCCTCTCCAGTTAAAATGCCATTTCGTTCACAATGTATATTAATCATTTTCGAAAGTATATGACAACATAATATCTTTGTGTTGGAAGATATGATTGGGCGGTATTGACACGAGTCCTGAGAATTGTGTACATCTTTATGCATTATGTATTTAGCATAAATGCAAAAAATGCATTTATGATTTATACATTACTTTGTGCAAGGCATCTTGTCATTGGCATGGCTCTTTTATAGCAGACTGATACCATGGGTGGAGATTTCATGACACTGCATTAGTTGGATTTTACTGGCATGGTTTTGCTCTGCTTTTAACAGATTGCTTCAATGTTGTAGTGTGTTGAAGTTGCAAACTGATTGCCTCAATCTTCGCGATTAATTGTCAGCGACCGAAACAAGATGCAATTCGACGGGCTGCAGCATTACTTGTGTGCTTATATACTATTAATAGTATTAATGGATACTGATCCGACCCGGATGAACCTTGTGCGAACCACTCCGCGTTTCTAACTGAGGGATAGATTTGGATTCCACTGGCCCGCCCGCCCGGCGTTCGTTTTTGATTAATTTTTGTTAGATTAATTTGATAGTTGTGAAGGCCGTTCATGAGACCTAGTCGTTAAAAACCCTGATTTGTCGAAAATTTCAAAAGTACCAAATATTTTCGGAGTCTTCCTACAACTAAAATTTTAAAGATTGATTTTTTCTTGATGAAATCTGTACCTTAAAGATATATTATAAAATAAGGTCGAAAACAGTTCTTTTCATTTGAAAGAAAATAGGGCGAGAAAGTACGTTTGTGATGTTTTTGCACAACTAATTTAAATAAGTTCCAGTAAACGACATGGACTTAATTTGCACCTAAATCTTTCGTGGTGAATCATTCAATTTGGATGAACTTTACAATTTGCTAATTTTGACTAACTTCTTATTTGTAAGGACCGATTTCTTTATTTTGATTATATGTATTACAAATTCATTGTAACTAATTTGTTACACTTAATTTACACCTAAATATTGCTAATAAAATTGTCTTATTTGTTCTATTTTTTAATTTTTAATGTTTCAATATTTTTTCGATAATTTACAAATGTTCAATTTTAATATATTGGGTTGATATTTGTAATTCTTAATTATGCCCGACAATTACACTTAAATTACACTTAATTGTTATGTGATTAATTTTAATTAGCTATAACAACAATTGCCTGTGCGGTGCCAGTTCCATTTGGAGACAGTCCCCGTTTTAGCTTTTTATTTATCTCCCTTATTTTTCTTACACCAAATTTTTAAACTATACATCTAATATTCACCTCATTTTGGTATACTTTATTTTAATTTTAGTGAACGGTGGGGTGCTAGCTCGAAGGAGATACATTTACCTTCATGAGGTTTGAGGCCTTCATGTGGTTGGAGATGCTGCACGCGGCGTCGCTTGAACTTTGTCGACACCACAGACACTATTAGGGCGATTTTGGATTTGTTAGTGAACCATCTTTTCTATTATGCACTAAACTGCTAAAGCGCGCTGATGTACTACTATAAGAGTGTTCTCAAAGAAGGGACCAGTATGACAGGTGGGGAAACAAATGAACGTCATGCAAGGCGATAACAATGCAAGAGGTAGTGATGAACCTATTTACAAATGAGGAACTGTAAACGAACGCACGGACAAAATGAGTGCATAGACATTACCTGCAGTTACGTTGCGAACAGTGGCCAAGCAGTCTCTGTCAAAGGAGTCCCTTCTTATATTAATCTCTTTTCACTTTGCACATTAGAGCGGTGTGGTACTACTTACTACAGTCGACGACACCTTTTTATATTGTCCTTGGCTCAGAAATGTAATGTGAAATTCAGTAAAGTAAAATTCAAATCTAAGTGGACGTCAACGCACGTTTGGATTAATGTATTTTCAGAATGTATACTTTTTTATTCGTTCGTCTCCATCAATAATGTTTCTGCTGTGCCAGTTTTCTACTTTTCGATCATACACAATAGTTTATTCCTACGTTCAATAAGAGGATATCGTATGTCAGGGTTAATTGAGGGTCTTGAATTACTTGCTAAAGCAGTTGCAGAATCCAATATAGTTGCAAGGCAGTAGAACGCGAAATTCGACCAAATATTGGAGTTTTTAAAAGTCGTTCATTCTAAAGAGCGCACTTTCCTAAGCATTTCATGTTCAGAGCTTCCAAAAAAAGCTGCCACACTCTCGAAGTTACATCACACCATGCAATGGTCTAATTTGTATCATTTTTTTCTTCCTAATTTACTTATTTTTAGAGATACAGGAATTCGCATGTACCACCATTTATGGGACGTTAAAGGTTACCAATTATTTTGTAGTCAATGTAATTCTGGATAGGGTGTTCGCGAGATCTTGACTGCGAAGACCTTATTCATTTTCTGTGTGCGTAACCGAAGATAATCTGACCTTCAGTTAGAGCTTTCAATGGGATTATTTAAGGGGATATGGGGCAGCTTGTTTTAATATGGTGCACGGGTTATCGCTGAAACGCAACATGACAGTGCGCGAAGACTGCGTTGAGAGGCAGCGGCGTCTACTAAGCTCGGACTGCGGTGCGCTGCCTCCTCGGGAGTTCTCATGGAGCGTGAGAACACACTCGCGAGGGGAATTTTCGCGTATGTGGACCAACTCTTATCAAGTGGGAATAATTGTATAGTAGAATAATTGTCCAGCCTAGCTAGACGATATAGAGGGAATTCTGAGATATACCGCTGACTAACAAGTTCCGTGGGAAGAGACTGGTTGCGTGGTTTGTAATTATGCAATTTCCAGTTTCGTAACTATTGCCAGTGAACTAAACAATATTGATGCGTCATTTGAAATATTGCAGTCGCCACGGAAAAATAGTTCGTTTCAACCGAGTTTTGCTGTGTCCTAATTTAAATTTTTTGTCAGCAGTCAAATTTTTTGTCAGCGTACTCAAAGGGCTTGCTAAATGTGATCGTTTTCTTTCTCATTCATTGCTAGGAATTTATTAAAAAATCCAAATAAATTGAATTATAGATGTGCGATGCTCAAATGTTGAATTTGTGAAGTATTTGATTTAAAGTAATTTCGTACATACGTTTCTATAGTGTTCCACATAAATTATTAAGATATGTTATAGATTTGTAACCTTTTATGCATTCATAAAGCGATATTGAATGGACTCCAGTTCTGGATGTTTAATTTTTATGTTAGATTATCCTTCCTAGTCTGTATGTGTTGAAAATATTGTAACAGTTGCAATTTATTCATGTTTGTTCCTTTAGTAGAAGTAAGAAATGATTTCTGTCCCTCGCTATCGAAAAATTGCAGATAAGCACCACAGACTCTTCTTTAGAATTTGTTTCGACTCTTCGAGGGATAGCTGAAGTGTCAATAGGGCAGAAATTGCAATATTATTTTATTAAGTAACCATTCCCAATAATGTGAAAAATTAGATGATGTAGCACCTCTACTTTCAAATTCAAAAAATTGAATGAAACTGTCACGTATATAATTGAATTCGGTTTAATCTTCAACGATTTGAACCTCAAGCCTTATGGTTCTGAATCACGCGCCTTCACCACTCCCACCACTGTATAATACTAACGCTTGGATTCGGACTCTCAAGTCATTCTTGGAGGGGAAACCTACTTAAACTATCGTTACCCTATTCATACTACCATCCGTATCATACAACCCATTCGTACCCTACTCATACTATCGTTTTGACGATAGCAAAAACGGTCCCTATACCCAGTGATAGCTTTACTGAAGAAGAGAGAACGTTTGATGGTGAAAATGTTGCCGAAATTAAATTTTCTAATGTGGTTATTCTTATTTCTAGTACATAAACATTAACACAGCGAGGGCGTGTCATGGCTTTGTATTTCTGATTGTAGTCCTTGTTTGAATGGCCAAAGTTAATTTTACAGTTTCGTATACGTGTATACGTAATAATATTTATAGTATAGAGACAGTAATGTAATGCCGGAAGACAACCTGCAATTTTTCGACATAAAATCTCGTATTGCGGAGCGCTTGCACACAAAAAGTGGATATATCTTGTTCCCATATATAGTAAATTACTTCCTCTAACACATTGTGTAGTCAGAATCCTTGATTTGTTGCCTGGATTCCGAAAAATTAGCTTACGGCAAAATGTCAGTGTGTGAATTAGCACCTAAACTAATCGTAGGAAGTTTTTCGAAAATGAATACTCCTTGGTCGTTCTGGAACGTCTCCAAACTCTTTGATTTTGAAAATAATTATTTCAATTTTTAGTTTGTGAATTTGAAAAATGGTTCCAAATTTTTCATTTACATGTCTTGTAAGATAAGTATAAATACCCGTATAAAGATGGCATAGGTCCGATTTTCATTATGAACTCTGAATTTTCAAAAATAGCGAAAGTTTGGGCATTTTTGGGTTTTCCTACAATTACAATATTAAAGATGGCGATTTTTTCTTCAAATGAAATTTGTTCTCTACAATCAGTTCTTTAATTATTGTCGTGTACATGAACAAAATTGTAGTTTTTCCGTAATTTTGAGTGAAATATGGTTAATATTAAAAACAATATTTTCTCTAAAACTGCTCAAATTTTTTTCATTGAAGTGTTTGTCCGGATTGTGCTAAATGCATTGCATAAGATGACGCAAATGCTATTTCGGTGTATTTTTTCCAAAATTACACAAATGTAATGTATTTGACATTCTCTCATTTAATATTTACATATTTGGCGATTTATAAACATTTCATTTTTGGATAATTGTGTTTCAAATGTCTTATGAACTTCTCGAAAAATAAAAACGTTGATGTGAAACTAAGATCAAAATTCCGCATTTTCAGAATCGTTCAAACGTCATTTTCTCTAAATTTGCTCCAATTTTTTCTTAAAATGTGTGAACGAATAATGCTGACTCTGTGAATTATTTTTTTCTCAACAATTATTCAAATGTATTTTTAACACTCTCTCGTCGTTAATATCTATGATAAAGGCGTTTTTATACGTTATTGTATTTGTGAATAGAAGTACTAGAAATGATTTCTTATGAAGTTTCTTGACAGCTCGAATGTTTTATGTGAAGATCAGTTTCAAAATGTTAATTTACAGAAGCGCTTAAACATAGTTTTCTTAAAAACAAAACAATTTGTCAATGAAAATGTCATATGTCATATATTTAATCGTATGTCAATTCTATTATTAGGTTTCCGAAAAATTGAAGAAACATGCAAAAAGTGTTTTAGGCGGTAATAACTAATTGCTGAGATGAGGGCGGGGCCAAACCGAATAGATCGCCCAGACTGTAGCTAACTAGTACACAGAAGTCTGTGCCATTTTGTAGCACCACAGGTTTGTGTTTTGTTTAAATCGAAGTCTTGCAGTATAAAACGACGTAAGAAGGAAACGACAATATAATACGATATGCGTTAGTAAAGAAAGTTAGTAATTTAGGGTGGAAAAAAAAAATACGACCGTCTTTTCCTCAATTAGGGGAACAAATGTTTCTAATGTCATTTGGCTGAAAAACATTTCGTTTATGCGCAGCAGTTTCTTGACGTTTTCTCTTCGAGAACGCCCAGAATATAATGTTTAGTGATTTTAAGCTCTGAGGATTATTATCAAAACTGCCGAAATAAAAATTTACTTTTTCGGATATAAAGAAAAAACACATGTGTTAATTACCGGAGTTAAGTTGCGTATTACGATCTTAAGTCTTAATTACAGTCTTAAATGTTGCCAGATTTTAAGCCGTCAGAATCTTAGCCCTCGAGCAGGTTATCAGAAGTGCAGTGCACTCGCTGTTGGCAAATGAGTTTACAGCAGTGCATCGAGTCTTGAAAATAAGCAGAAAGTCCATGTATAGGCCGCTTTGAAATTGTTAAAAAGTTGCACAACTTTTCTATGGGAATCTGTACTTAATTCAAGTGTAAAGTATTTCTTATAAACAGAGTTCGTACGCATGTATGGTTTTTGGTTTTTTGAAAATTCTCTTGGTGTGGCAGAATATAGTTTAAAATTGTGTAATAATGTACCTTCGGACACTTTGTTATACCAACGGACGTAACCTGGTGTATCAGATCAAAAGGGGGACTTCGCTATTACGTGAATGCAGCCGTTTTACGGTACTTCGTTTGGACCTTTCCTAAAACATATTCCAATAAGGCAATTTCTTAACAGGATGTGTGACTTGCCCAATTTAAGAAAACTGTTACCTACCGGGTGGCAGAATTTGAAGTCGAAACCTGTTCACAAGATTTCATGCCTTCTGATATTGTTTGAAAGGGATATTGAATTCTTTTAATAACGATATTTCTTAATTTAATAAATTTTAGGCCCTCCTATCTTGATGATATTAAGTTGAAATAACATGACAATGTTGCCCCATCTTGTAGGTAAACCCAATTCATTTATCTCCCTGTATCTTCCTCAAACTGCAGTATGAAGTACTTTCAAATCCTGTGGATAAGGATAAATTTGTGAGCGTGTAAACTCGTGTTGTTGAAATTGATTTATACATTTGTACTGCATAATTTCAAATTTGAAGCGTGTCACTAAATTTGAGGGTGACCGAAATGTCAAGTGTCATTTTTCTTCGTAATGTAGTGTCGGAGAACGTAAAAACCGGAGTGAGGTATGAATTTTGAGGACGTTGTCTGTTTTCACTATATCCGATTTGGAAGGTTCACTATAGCAGAATCTTATAGTTTTATTTAAAATCTATTAGGGCGGAACCAAAGACTGGTGCATTTATTTTAGAGTTCTTTTGTTCCAGAGTTACCGAATTTTGATCAATTGTGATTGATAATGAATTAAGAATAAAAAGAAATTGCCTTTGCATTTATCGACAATTAGTCGACTCTTTGATGCTTTTTAGTTAATGCTGTTCAGGTAGCAGGGACACCAAAAGTGAACAAACCTGTTCCAATTTGAATTGCGATATCCGTTCTGGAACCATCGGTCGAAACTTATCGATGACTTGGTGTCCATTCCATTTCCTGTGTGCGTGTCACATTGAATGCTGCTTAGCAGGCGATGAGAGTGAGCAATTGAGCGTATGTAGGTGTGAAAGATGGAGGCGCAAAGGTAGTATACCGTTAAAGGAGGCGCGGGCGCGGCTGCGGGCCGTGGCCGTCGGAGGGAGGTCATTTGCCCCGGCGCGGCGGTCCCTCCCCTCCCTTCCCCCCTCCCACACCGAGCCTTCTCGCGCGCGCGCTGCTGCGGCCCAGAGCCAAAATCCCACCAGCGCCAAACTAAGCAGCATTTAACCCCACAAAGAATTAGTGGCGGATCCAGGGGGCGGGGGGCATGGGGACATAGAGTTTTCATTTGTTTCTTTCCTTTCTCTCTTTGAAAAAAAAAAGATTTAAATATTTGTTAGAATTATGTAAAAATATTGTATAGTATCTTATATACACTTCTAAAATAATATACAATATAACGAATATGTTTACCATTTTACAAAAATCTATGATCCCCCCCCCCCCCAATCGGTAGGATCCGCCCCTAAAAAGGATACAGGAGTAACATCAGCGGATGCTCGTGCGAAGTTCTTATAGAGATCTGACATTTCTTCCTCAAAGCAATGTCGAGTTTTCGCGTCGCTTACAAATCGCGCGCAGTTTAAACTCCATGAGTGAGTCATCAGATCCTGATAACTATTGAGTACAAATACACATATTCCTTTGTTCATTAAAGCAATTGCAGTTTTCGCAAATGAAAAGTGACCAGCATACAATTTTGTTAATTCTTATTTAAGGTTAAGGTTTGCATGTAGCATGTGTCTTGCACTTACGTATAAGAAAGGAGAGCCAAGTAGGCGTAAAGAAAGCCCATGTATATGCACGTACATTTTTTTAAAACTTTCCTCTACTTTTAAAATTGACGATGAATAATCCTATGATTACTTTGTATTACTATCAGATCTTTTAATACTTTCATGTATATTTTCGAAATAATACTAATTTTGGGATAAATTTGAGTTAAATCGTGAGCATTTTAGGAACCATTTCTTCTATAAAAGTAGTGGGTAGTCATCAGTTTAGGTGAGGAGGCTATCGCCCCGGCCAGCTAATTTGAGGGCTGGTGTTAGTTTCTAGCCATTTCCAGAAGAACATTTTCTTCTTAAACCCCTTCCCCCCTCGAATAGAGCTCATTGCACTTACGAATAGGGCCCTTCTATGTTAATGAAAACTAAGTATTACCAATTGAAATCTACCACGCTTATTTTCCTGAAACGTTTTCCACAAAGTGGTTGAGATTTAGTATAATAAAATTTGCATTATTACACCTAAACGATACAAATAATACTAGAAAATATGTGTTGTAGTTTTTTTTCGCTCACTCACTGAGAAGCAAGAAGGTATGGAAATAATATAGAAATGTGACGAGCGTATGCAGAACTTCACTTTCATTATATTTATCTGGATTTTACTTTCTCTTATACTGTAGAGAAAGGTATGTCATATTGCGAAAAATGAAAGTTGACATGTAGATGGAAATAAAATTCAATCCAGCTTCCTCAAAGATATGTTCAGAACCCTTTAATAACCCATTTCCTCTTCCAACCCAATGATATTAATTCCTAACTCTCTTCCATTCCTCCAAATCACCCCAACCACGTAATTCGAAAAATGAAATTGAGCACTCTTTGAGTGACTTGACTCTTATTAAGGTGAACGCTAAGTTAGCTATTTATAATTAGTGTCAAAACGCTCTTGTAAGGGGCTAATCCACAGTTGTAAGAAAATTGTTTAATAAAAAAAGATGGAAATATTCTTCGAAATCCCTGTACCGAAACAGCGCCTATTTTTCAAAAACATCACACTGTGAAAAGCACTAGCATCTTAAACCAATAAAAGATTTTCACCAAAATGAGTATTCTCAAATTGACCAGGCTAATGTTAAGTCGCCTTGAATTGGAAATTGAAACTTTAATTTTGGCGTTACTTTTCAGCGAAACATTTTCTCAGAAAGGTTCCATTTTTTGTTCAAATAGAACAACAAAGTATGCTTGTAAAATTGACGTAGATCCGATTACGCAAGACGTGTGAATTTTCGAAAATTGCAAACGTTAAATATTGTTTGGACCCCTTCTGCAAGTACATTTTTGAAGATAGAAATTTCCTTCTCACATTATTTCTAACGCTTCGCGGTGTTATCCTGCTACAAATGTATTCCCACCCAGCAAACATTTCGCTCAGGTCCATCGGGTTGACTCGCCATGCGTTTTGTCGCTATACCGCGCTATCCCCCCCCCCCCGCACTCGCGCCGACGAGAAGCTGAAAAATCAAATTGTCTCCCTTTATTTCCAAAACGCAATTGTCGAAAGTTCAGAGTGTACAACGAAAGTGAGACCTTAGGCCATTCTTTCAAGCGTCCCTTGTGCTATCCGTGAAAGAAAAAAGTGTGAGGTTTTGAGAAAATGTTTTTTCTAATGCATTAATTTCATGTAAAAATTTCCGAAAACTACTGTTTTTTTAAAAACTTGTACGTGGCCTTTTTTTAAAATCTGATTTTTAGAACATATTTTAAGGCAAAAGTTTATCTTTGTCGTGTGTGTTAATTTTTTGCAATTTTCGAAAATACAGAGACTTGCCGGAAAAGAGATTTGCATCACTTTTTTACTGTCCTTCGATACATACGATAAGAGATTAAAAAAATAAAGATTGAAGCTGTTTTTGAAAAAAAATATTTGTCTTCTCTCAAGATCTGCCTTTAAAGAACAGTTTACATTCAGGAAAAAATCTCTATCTTCAGTATTGTAGTTGCAGGAAGGCGATAATACAATTTTGAATTTTTGCAATCTTTGTAAATAAGGGATTTCAACGAAAATGATGCCTGTAGAACTCTTCGTCTGTTACACTATCCGAGGACAAAGTGTAATTGATGTGTGCGGAGTCAGTTTATAGAATTTTAAAATGTGAACGAGGCTTCATGTTAAGGCTTTAACCATCAACGAACGGGCAGACGGGACGTTTTTCCGTCAATCCAATTTTTGGTATCAAAGGCCAACAAAACATGGATACTGACTACACGATGTGTTAGAGGAAGTAATTTATTACTCACAGAAACAATTTTTATTCTCAGTTCACAATACAGATACATTCTCACAATAAGAATAATGGAAACTTATATCATGCGCAGAGTATAAACGATTTGGTAGGGTTTGAAACTATGCGATTGTTTATAATTGTATAAGGCCTCAGAAATTAAGGAAATTCCTGGGGATATTGCTTTAATGGTCTCCTGCTTTCTAGTTTGCCGCCGCAAGTGCTGATATGTACACACAAAAACATGTCAGTTGGAAATCCGTTTCCGGTGCAAGCGGTTTTATATAAACGTTTATTCTAATCAAAACGGAAAAGTAAAATAAAGAGGAAATTAAAAAAAAATCGCTTAGAAAATACTGATTCTTTAACACATGGGAATATTCCTTGAATAAATTGTAATCCAGTTTTTTCATTGTTATACTTTAAACGCATTTGGATGGATAAGCGATGCTTTTTGACTTTTGTGTTTTTATGCACGGAATTTGCGTTCGTTACGTCTAGACCAGTTGCATTTGGGAAGGTTTCTCTCCTCCGTCGCGTACGGGATAACGACATCTACGTTGTGGAAATGTGCCGGTAATGTGGTAGCTTTGTCCGGCGCCTTTGTATTCTGTTTACGTGGCGCCGGGTTCGATTTTCATTGCTATCTTCGTATGACAGTTTCTTTTGAGGACTGTGCCATTTCCTGCATACTTGTATAAATGGCAGATCGGAATTCAGAGGAAGGGAACTTCGGAGAAGGATCTTTGCCACCGAGCGAAGGTCGCCCCGTGGTGGCAACAGCTTAGTTAACGCACTTAATGACTGTTTCATATCTTCTATGAATTTGAAACCATTCGCCACTTGACTGGTACCAGGAGATGGGATTTTTAGGAAGTTTTACCTCAAGATTTTATTTTTGAATCGTAAACACCCTCGTGTATTATTGGTAATGAGAAATAAATCAATAGACGCTATTATATCTTCAATTTGTTTCTTTCTCATATTCATAGTATAGAGAAAATTATGTAACGCTGCAAGAGATCGACGTCGAGATTTTAATCGAAATGTACGGTTCAGAGGTCCCCGATACCGAAATGCGATTTTCAAAATGTGTGTTCATAAACGTGCGTCTACACCGTACGTAGGTTTTCCACAAATATTGATATTCCTTGATGTTACGATCTCTTGAATTTGTAACTGTCGGTTTCATTTTTGAGGATATTTTGAGTCCTCAAGACATTTTCAAAATTTTCTCAAAAGACTCCAGATTTTTTCTTAATTTTTTTTTTTTTTCTTCAAAAAATTGAAAGTTGGCTTCTAAGAATGACGCAGAATCGATTGTCACTGTAACATTTCAATTTTCAAAAATTGCAAAATCGGAGTTTTTGACCCGAGATTGGAAATTTTTGACAAATTATTGAATAGATTTGTTTTGTAAATGAATTATCAATATTACATTTTTTATTATCTATTACCTTTAAATTAATTTTTCTCGCCGTATGTTCTAAGATTGGTAATGAGTTCTACAAGTATTGGCTGAGACGCTTAATATGGACAGAAATTGCGGTACTATAATTTTTCATTACCGCCGCTGATGCGAGAAAGCATGAACTGTTGAAGCGAAGCACTACTAGTTTTTTCAGAATAGAGCTAGTACAGTGAAAAAATTCCACTTGTTTGAAGAGAGGAATCGCGAGACTAAAATGGTATAATTTGGTAGAAGGCCATGAGGACCTTTTAACTTTAGAAAACTGCCATGTTTGACAATGTTTTTGACTGGAGATGTAGCAAAAAAGATGGCAAAAAAATATTTTTGAAACATCGATATTTTCCACCAGAAACAACAATGTATTAACATTAATGTTATTTTTCAGATCGATACATTTTTTCAGAAACGACTATGTTTAAAAAAATACTTATTTTTCGATTTTGTACGTTATAATATCGTTAAACTGCATTTATCTGTATAGAATATCGATTAGAAAATTAAGATGACAGAGTGCTTTAAGACTGAATATACTTTAAACACATATTTACTTATCTACTAATTATTCTTTACTAACATTTACGTATATTAGATAAAGACGATTTACTGCGATGATTTATGAATGAAAATAAATGGAACAATAGCAAACCATGATGGTCTTTACTTTATTTCGTTCTTCACTTTCGATAAACATTTTTCTTAACATATTTCTTTTACATGACAAAACAAAATATATCTATATTTCATTTAAGTGCTCTAATTAAAAGTGGAAACAAGAATATACCATCTCTTTTATCATATTTTAAAACATCCATATTTTAAGTAGCGATGGTTTTTGTGGAAGTTTTCGTGGACGTCAAAAACTTTTTGATGTTGTATCGATGTATCACCACCATTCGGAGGGGCTGATGCCGACGTGCGGTGCGGTGCGTGGGTTGGATTTCCCGAAGGCGGGCGGGCGGGGCGGGCGGGCACGCGCGGCGCAGGCGCCCAGGCGCCCGCTGCGGTTGCCGGTTGACGGCCTTGCTATCGCGACCGCCGCGCCGCCACGCACTCTGCCCTGGAACGTGTCCGAATGCGCGCGATGGCAACGCAAACAAATTAAAATGTAACTGAGTGGAAGATTTTATTTTCTGCGAGGAAGATTAAAAAAATGTTTTATGCATTTCCTGATATAAAGGAATACACACAGTCCTTGCATTTATTTTTGGAGTTTTTGTTTTTGAGATCCGAGACAAGACGTATGTCACCTTAGACTGAACCCGCGGAAAACGTTTGTTTCAAAAATATATTTCTTTCGGACCACTATTGTGCAACAGACTAATGAGCTACTTTTAACGTGTATTTGGTAAATAATAATAATAATGATAATAACACTTATAGATGACAGTACAATGTCATTTCGTAGTTCATAAGGTCAGTTCAGAAGACGCCATTACGTGCTCTAATGAGTGTTATAAGGCGCAAAGCATTCATTGCACAGTCGCACATCACATTTCATGCACACTGTGTTAAGTGCGCCGTTTCTGTTCCATTTGCAGAGCGTCGTCTTTTCTTATTTGGTACGTTGAACACAAAAGTAACATTGCACACTCGGAGATAGAATTCCTTCCAATGACTTTCGAGGATTTGGATTTGCAGTAAGGTACTTCTGCACAATGAATCGTCTGAAGTAAAGTTAGGAACATCGTTCCGTTTTGTTATGAAGCAAACATGCATTGTGCAGACACCCACTGTTAGTCCAACAACCAGGTGAAAATTGCCCATCACCATTTTTTCTTCTTTTTTGTCTTTGTTTCTTGGCACGAATGCCTAGTTTGTATTTTTCTACATTGGGTTCGTGCGTCCATTCATGAATACTGCTTCAATAAATGTGGTACCGGGAGAGTTGGCTCAGCGCATCAACTGATGTCACTGCTGTGCCTCTGACCGGGAGGGCCTAGGCTAGTGTCCAAACAGTGGCAAGATGTTCGACACTACCTTGTCAGAAAGATCGAATTCAGTCGCTGTCTAGAGGAGAACTCGGTGCGTAGTGTTCGGCTGCCGTGGTTGGTAGTTTTACGTGGTTTCTTCGCTCAAGGCGAATGCCGGAGAAGTACTCTAACAAACGAGCCACGGACCTCGCGCGTTCTTTCCTTTCTCTTCCTCACCCCTTACACACACTGGCATGCATTACATTACCAGATATGCCGGGATACCGGTCGGGAGCTTAGAACTCCTTAATTGGTTACAAGGGTAATGTTAGTTCATTTGTGCAAATGTGTGTTTTTGTAGAAATTTTCCTCAGACACGCTTTCCACGTTTGTTCAAATCGGTGCAAATGTGTTTGTGTGTGTCCTCGAGCAAACGACGTTTTCCATTTACGATAGATTTTCGTTACACATACATCTTTACAGAGTTAATAAAAATAATAATTTCTTTAAAACAAAACAAAAAATCAGATTTTTTAAATTAAAATTTATACATTAGGTTAATTTTTTAGATATTTTTAGATAAGACAAAAAATTGAACTCAGTAGAACAATGGGGCCCCACATTGACCTATATCTGAGATATTAAGGGTTTTCCTGGAACTTTCGTAAAATAACTCAGAAACGATGGATCAGTAAAATTTTCCCAGAATACTTTTTTATACATATCAAGGCAACTTTCTGAAAATAAGGAGAAAATATATTAATATATTTTTTTATATTAATATTTTTTTAATTTATTCCTCACCTTTCTAATATTTTTTTTTTGTTTTCTGGATATATTTTCCTTTTATTTGACCTTCAAATTTTTAATCATTCTATAGTAAATAAAATTTACAATAAATTAAATTTTTGATTGGAAATTTTTTTTGTGAATCGAGTGATTTAAATCTGATATAAATAATCGAAACCCTGCATCTTTATTTAATTTTACTCGTATAAGCGCGTTTAATCATGTCATCGTATGCAGTGTAGTCGACATATATAAAAAAAAGGTGGGTTACCTTGGAATGGATCATTAAAACTTTTTCTTTGTGTATGGTATGTACTCAGGAAGTCATGTTTTTGAACAAAAAATGTATCCGATGTGATAGAGAACATTGGGAACAGATGCATTTGAGGAAACGAGAAGGCAGCAGCGGGGAGGGTGGGCCTGCAGGAGGCAGGTTGCGAGGGCTGCGCGTCGGCCTTGGGAGGCCACCGCACAAACAGGAGCGGACGGACCAAGATTGTTTTGTATTTTGTAACACATCCTGAAGGCTTAAAAGTAGTCGAAAATAAAACGGTTCACAAAATTTTTGTCTTAAGTCTTCAAAGTTTGGCGGAATAATTGGCTTTCTACCAATGTAACTCCACTTGTGTAAAGGGTTACAATAAGAAGGGGCCGCTTTGACAGTTACTGCGTGGCCACTGGCAACATAACTGCAGGCTATGCACTCATTTTGTCAGTACGTTCGCTTACAGTTAGCTCATTTGCAAATGGGTTCATCAGTACCTCTTGCATTGTCATCGCTCTGCATGACGTTAATTTGCTTTCCGACTTATCAAACAGGTACCTTCTTTGAGTAACTCCTCTACATTGAGTTATAACTTTCTCAGTACTCATGTATGGGGGATAGTAATTTTCTTGTCTGTTGGCAGGCTAGGTAAATGTTACGGTGCGGCACACGCACCGCGAAGGTGTGGCGCTAGAAATCGTGTACTAGAAAGTTAACAAAGCGCGTGGGTGACATGAATCGACTTGACTGCCACATCGCTTATTGTGAAAGTTTTCTTCTATGAAATGTATTAATCACCAGAACAGAAGTTGACTTGTAGGTTCTTCGTAGCTGCAACTTTTGAGATTGGAGACAACAGAACATTGTTGTTTTTGTTATGTGTGTGTGGGTGTAGAAGGCAGTTGATCTACCGCAGTACTTTCGCAAAATGTATCGTCTTTAAGTTTTGTTTTGACGTTGCTGTTGTTTAACTGAACTTTTGCGGTTTGTCAAATATTAATTCTAAAATTGAACTAACATACTTCAGGGCTCTTCTTCAAAACTGGATTGTTCTGGGCTTGATTGCTTTTGTTTATTCACTCTTTTCACACTTAACCAATTGTTACTGTGTTAAGGAATTAAAATGGTTAAAATTTTGTTTAAATTCAACTATGCGTATTTCTTGCCAGAATTTTTCTATTTGCGGAATATTGGCGTGCGGCCCACAGTCGCGCGTAAGGTTTCCAATATAGCCCTCGAATCCTAGCAAATGGGAAACCCTTCTAGAGCAACAACTCCATTGCTCCTTCAATTATTCACAAATAGTTATTTCAACTCTCTAATCTCGTCTAGAAGCAGCTGTTGTGAATTTGTAGGTGCAATGAATGGTTGAGCCTTTGCGTAGTGCCTGTCGCGAGCGTACCACCTTAACGGCGCAGCGCCTGCTGGCAGGTCCTGTTAGGAGAGCGGGCGGCCCGCGCGCCAGATGCTAGGCAGCGTGAACCGTTGGGGGCGGCCGCGTCACCGCTGGACGCTTCGCGCGCCGAGAGCCTGCTGCGCGACGTTTTTCTTCTGAGAAGTTTCGGTTATGAAAGTTCTCAATTGTAACGGCGCATTATGTATTGCTGCTTGGCGCTTCCTCTTGCTCAGCACTAAGCGTTTTGTTTCGTTTAGCGATACTAGCGCATTGTGCTGCTACAAGTTAGTACTACTTCTAGGTTCGTCATCGTACACGTTACAAGAATCGCTCTATCTCTAGCTCTGGGGAAAGCAAGCAAAATTATACAAGTATAATTTCTAGTTCATTAACAAACGAATCGACGAAAGAGGATGACCCTGGATATCAGACCGTCAAATATTAATGACAAATGAACGGTCACAGGACCCGACAAACTGCGCGAAATATCGTACTCCGATGCTTCCTTAATTATGAACATTATAATTTACGTTAAATAACACACACACACACACACACACACACACACACACATATATATATATATATATATATATATATATATATATATATATATATATATATATATATATATTATAACCTTACAATAATGTGAGGTTCGAGTTCACACATGTGGAAAGCCCCACATACAACGAAAGATCTTGCGAGAGCCGATTTGATTTTTTTTTAAATCTCACAGGTGCCCCTACGATTATTTGGATTATCAAGAATAATGTTCAGTCGACGTGACTGTTTGTTATAAACTATTTCTACATCTATGTTGAATATAAAATGAATTCAATTTGTTCAATTTATTAATATGGATCATTGGCTCCTTGGTGGGAACTGAAGTCCCAGTTTTCTTAATAGTTTTCAATATTCTAAGACAATGCAAACGCTTTTGCATATAAAAATATCCAGAAATACGAATTTTTAAAATATTTATTTCTTATCGATTATTATAAGGTCTCTCCCATCGTCTTCAAATAAAAATGTGAAGCTGGGAACTCTGAAATTCATATGGATTGTAATATTTTCGAGTTTTCTGATCACGAATTGTAAGTGAAATTAAGATGAATTCAGTACGATTGTCATCGATGAAGGGATGTTCTCAGTGAATCAGTCTATCCACGTGAAAGAAAATAAATTTCATGCACACTTGTCGTGAATCGTTTGTTCCATTACCTAGAATCTGCAGTTAGTTTGGCATTGAACGAGAACCTCTGTGATGCAATGAGCGTACAGCACCGTTTGTTACTCGCGGGCCTCTTCCGGTGCGTCGTTGGAGCGGGTGAAGCGGCGTCGCTCCTCTCTGCAGCAGGGATTTCCGACCATTTTCTTTCATCGGCCGCCAAGGGTGGCAATACTGATGCCGTTGGGAACCCGTGGTCTTCAGATAGGCGTTATTCTAATAAGGGACCAGTTTGATAGGCCGGGAAACAAACAAACGTCATGTAGAGCGATGACAATGCAAGAGATAGTGATGAACCCATTTGCAAATGAGCTAACTGTAAGCGAATGCACTTGCAAAGTGAGTGCATGGATATAACGTGCAGTTACTTGCCAAATTAGCCAAGCAATAGCTGTCAAAGCGGTCCCTTCTTACTGTAATCTCTCTATACAAAGCAAAGCATTCTGGAAAGCCTTCCAAAATTACACAATTCTCGCAAAAAATACAGTTTGGATATCAATAAATGTTTGGATTCCTCTCCTTCTTCGGTCATTTGTATTTATAAAATGCTCAAATCACTTATTTACGAAAGTGCAGAATAACAATTAACTCTAATTAAACGTTTCAAAAACGACATAGCTTTGGAGTGTTGTGTATTACTCTGGTGATAAGTCTCTCTTAACCAAACAAAGATATGTTTGCAATTTCTCTGATTCACCTGTTTACTTAATAGCGAGCAAGTTACGGTGAGTAACATTATAATAACGAACACATGAAATCTTCGTAAATGTAAAAATATGTTCTCACAAATTAATACAAGAGAATAAAACCGAAGTTACTGTAATTTGTGGATCAAAAATAAATTCGTCACCGATTAGAAGAGGCATTTACGCCGGAAATATGTTCCGTAGAAAAATGCATTCATGATGTAACATTGATACTGTGTATCCGGGATTAAGTAATGTAATTTATAATTATATTTGTCTATTCTCACCATGAGCGGAAATCGAACCGGTATCTCTTGGTTTATGCCCAGTTGCTCTGATTTCTAGGTTACCGAGATGACCAGTTCAAACGGTTTCACAGGCCTACTGTATTAAGGTTTATATCAAATCAATTTGTCACCAACCTACGACTTTTTTAACAGTAATATAAAACCATTAATTTACTTCTGGCCAGCAGCAGCAAAAATGCTACCGAACAAAAGACAAAAGACAGATTTTCCAAGACGTAGCACTGCTGAAAAACCAAGTACTCGCGTATAACTGTACAATAAATTAAATATTATATCAAAAACAATCTTAACGAATGCTATAATAGCATTGCTACAAACTACAAGAGTGGTATATAAAGTAATGTTCCCTAACGCAATATCTGAACTGCAAATAATTAATTCCGGGCAGCCTCTTCCTCGGAGTCTTGCCGACACATTACTTTAGCTGTATCGTAAACATTGATATAAAGATCATACCGCAGACTGGGGATAGGCGAAATATCAAATATTTGCATTTTTCACTTAAAATCGAAACTCATTATTTTTGGAAATCACGGACACTTATCTTTCTATTTCTGGGGGCATTGCAAATTAGTAATTTAGATTATCGGCTTCAGTCGGTTAACATGTCGCATGGTCGTCGTGTTGGATAATGTGAAAAGGTCTATATTCGTAGTATGTTTCCCTATCAGATCTTTAGAGCAGAAAATTCCAAAAGCATTCAACACTGGCCTTGTTTTGGACGCAATCAAAGCAGTCCTACTGCCCGAGAAATAAAGTCTGAAAAACGCTTGAGGTAAATGTGAATTCATTCTTCCAAATAAGCGTAGAGAAATTCATGGGTGTTGCGAGTAGATGCTGCGTGTGGGATGGCAGGCTGAGCAGGGCTCCGAGGAGGGAGGAATGTGGCAGAGGGCCTGGGTGCCACGGCCCGCGCGGCGCACGTGCAGGCGGGGGCGGGGGCGGGGCGGTCGATGCCGCGGCTTGCGAGCCCACGTGCCGTTGTCCCGCGCACCTCCGCCCCTCGGCCGCGCGCATCGATTTTCCTCGCATCCGCGCGCTTTCCGATTCCTGGTGCCCGGACCAGGAGCTCGCCCACCAGCGCCCCCTCCCCGGGTGGTGTGCTCAAATCACGGAAACGTCCGTCTGCCCGCCCACCAGTTTGCCAGTCCCCCTCGTCGGTTTGTCCGTCTTCTCCGTCGGTTTGTCCGTCTTTCCGTCGGTTTCGTTCCGTCTTCCCTCTCGTCTCGCGTTTGTCCGTCTTCCTCCGTCGGTTTGTCCGTCTTCCCGTTGGTTTGTCCGTCTTCCCGTCGGATTTGTCCGTCTTCCCCGTCGGTTTGTTCCCGTCTCCCGTCGTTCCGTGGTTCCCGTGGTCGTCTTTCCGGTCGTTTGCCCCGTCGGTTGCCGTCTTCCGGTCTTTGTCCGTCTTCCGTCGGTTTGTCCGTCTTCCCCGTCGGTTGTCCGTCTTCCCGTCGGTTTGTCGTCTTCCCTCCGTTTTTCCGTTTGCCCGTCGGTTCCCCGTGTTCTGTCGTCTTCCGGTAGTTTCCGTTTCCCGTCGTTGTCCGTCTTCGCCCGTCGGTTTTGTCCGTCTTCCCCGTCGGTTTGTCCGTCTTCCGTCGGTTTGGTCCGTCTTCCCCGTCGGTTTGTCCGTCTTCCCCGTCGGTTTGTCGTCTCCCTCGTTGTCCTCTCCCCGTCGGTTTGTCCGTCTTCCCCGTCGGGTTTCTCTCCCGTCGTTGTCCGTCTTCCCCGTCGGTTTGTCGTCTTCCCGTGGTTTGTCGCTTGCCGTCGTTTCGCCCGTCGGTTTGTTCCGTCTTCTCCGTCGGTTTGTCCGTCTTCCCCGTCGGTTTGTCGTCTTCCCCGTCGGTTTGTCTCTTCCCCGTCGGTTGTCCGTTCTCCCCGTCGGTTTGTTCCGTCTTCCCCGTCGGTTTGTCCGTCTTCCCCGTCGGTTTGTCCGTCTTTCCCCGTCGGTTTGTCCCGTCTTCCCGTCCGGTTTGTTCGTCTCCGTCTTGCCTCGCCCCGTGCCGTTTCCCGTCGCCGTTTGCCGTCTCCCGTCGGTTTGTCCTGTCGTTTTCCGTTCTGGTTTGGCTCTCGTCGTTTGCCTCTCCCGTCGGTTTGTCCGTCTTCCGTCGTTTTCCGTCTTCCCGTTCGGTTTGTCCGTCTTCCCCGTCGGTTTGTCCGTCTTCCCGTCGGTTTGTCCGTCTTCCCCGTTCGGTTTGTGTTCGTCGGTTTGTTCCGTCTTCCGCTTTGCGTTCCGTGGCTTGTATTACGTCTTCCCGTCGGTTTTGTCCGTCTTTCCCCGTCGGTTTGTCCGTCTTCCCCGTCGGTTTGTCCGTCTTCCCATTGATAAAATCATTGTAATAGAGCTAATTATAAAATTCACTTTAAAAAGAAAATTAACTTGAACCTTAGAAGATAAGGAAAATGTGTTCTCGCACGGATTTTTCGAACTCTTTTCATAAAATTGCACGCAGAGATGTTTGTTTAGAGTAGATTACATCTCTTCGTTCCATAGGTTTCGAAACTTCTCAAAACTGTGCTTTTTGTTTTAACTCTCACGCCCTTCGTAAGCAGAGAATGTATTGTAATCGTGCGCCAGAAAACGGCGTTTTTGCGAAAAATTCTTTACTGCTAAACCGTGGTAACGAAAACGTGCATAAATCTTATTCCTATATATGGCTATTTATTTTCTCTAACACGCCAGAAAAAATGCTTCCCGAGCTCTTAATAGCGAAAAATCGAAAAACGTTTGTTAAAACTAGCGTCTAAATAGTTCAGATTTTCTCAAAAATTGATATTCCTCGATCAATTTTAATGGTACTCGTGGCTCTCTTGAGAGTGAAACGGATATTTTGATTTAATAAGGGTTCTTTAAATAAAGCTTCAACACTTTCAGAATTTTCTAAAAAATGGTATCAAAGTTTTTGATTAAGCTTTGTCCATGGATAGCGTAAAAGACGCTTAAGGGAATGATGTGGGTCTCATTTTCGTTCAGATCGATTTTTTTTCGAAAATTGCAAAACTTCAATTTTTTTCGGCTTCATTCTACAACTACAATACTGAAGATAAAGATTTCTGCCTATAACGAAATCTGTTCTTTCAAGACATTTTGATATATTCATGTGAGTAGTTGTCGCCCAATTTTGTGTGAAATGAATATTTAATTTTTTGGAAACAATTTTTTTCTCAAAAAGGCTAAACATTTTTGTTTTAATTTTTTTCTCGTGTGATATCTCGGAACATACCGTTAGTCTCAATACCGGCGAACTATTTTTCTTCGAAAATTGCAAAAAATTAATATTTTTAAACTACAAAACTGAAGGTTGAAATTTTTGCCTAAAAGAACAAAACAAGTTTTAGAATCTGCTCTTTAAAAAGGTCAAGTGCAATTGTTTGTAAAAAATAAGTTTTCGCCTAATTTGTTCTTGGCATTAATGCAATTTATGAAGAATGATTTTTCAAAAACGGCTTCCAATTTGTCGTGTATTTTTTCCCCACGGATAGAACAAGGAATGCTTGAAAGCGCCGATGTCGTTTTCGTTGATCTCTGGATTTTCGAAAGAAAAAAAAAGAAAGAAAAAATGCGAGAAAGTATGTGCTGGTGTAGCTCGTTTAGGATTTAATTAAATCTGAATTCTTCCGCACTTGAGTGCCAACACGTTTTCTAGCACTTTCCTTCTCGTTTCTACGATCTAGTGTCATCAGCTAGTGTCAAAAATCTTGACCTCAAGAAAGGTACTTACCGTCCGCACTAAGCCAAACTCACAGGCTAATTAGCCTTCAAAATGCATTTCACTTTCAGGGCAGGGCTTTTCCACGAAATACTTCGCGGGTGACTATCAGATGGGTCTCGCGTACGCGGCGTTCTCAACCGGCCTTTGGCGAGTTCCCACAGAAGAGAAGGGTAACTTCATGAGAAAGCTGCGCGATTAGCGAAGCGATCGACTTATTAAAATCACCTGCTTGAGCTTTGACGACAGAATTAATCACTTGCCAGATTAGCGACCCAAGTTTCACTGTTCTGTATAATCCTACCATGCGTCTCGTCGCAAGAAGGTATTGAATGTTCAGTACATTTCAAAATACTAGATGAAGAGATCGCAAGATGTCAATTGAAGATCTGTTCCTGACACCCGACTGAAAGGGCAAGTGCCCGCTGGAAACAGGAATAGGAAACTGGGAAACCTGTTCTTCGAAAAAACAACAGTCTGTTTCTCAAAAACTGGCCGTTAATATAGTTCACCGCTTAATCGCGTTGGCCATTTGAGCAAGTTTTACTCTACTACAAACATCGTTTGTTTGGTTCCAACATAAACACAATTGAATCATAAGTAATTTCATTTTTTAACCCTTTAAAAAATGTGATAATGGGAATTTTTCATTTACAAAAAGGTTAGTTCTGCAGCAGTTGACAGAGCAATCGTCAGCCATCTCGAGATTCTGCGCTTGCGCAAACGCTCAGAAGTGGAATCGGTGTGGTCGAGAGATTGCTGTCGATTGCGGTACTGGAAGGTGTGCCTATGATGCAAGGACATGGGTGAGCTGTTCCGGCGCAACGATTTTTGCTCGTTCTGCGCAACATCAGTTTACGTCACAAACCACGTGACTACAACACGGGCACATCGTTTGAAAAGCCAGAGCAGTCGCTGGTCGCCATGTAGTATGGAGAGCGAGAAGTGTTGAGAACCATTTTAAAAATGTTATAAAGTAACTATGTTCAACAAAAAGTAAGACGATGGTGTAATAAACGATTGAAATAAAACACGATAAACATAATTCAAATAAAAGATTCGAGATGTAAAAAAAAGGCTTCTTATACCTTCAGTGCCTTTGACGATTTTGTTTTAATAATTTTGGAGATAATTTTGGCATCTGGCTGCATTTAAAATCCCCACTAATATTTTGACGCAAACTGGCGCGTGAAGCTCAGTGGGTTATGAAAGTAGGCTTCCGCAGTCGGAGTCAAACCGTTTCTATGACCAGGATATGTCGCGGCCGCATTTCGCACTGAGGGAGTCGCATAATGGCGGCCAAAACGTTGACAACCGTGCCTAGGACGCGGCGCGTCCCGGGCAGCCAAGTAGCTACTCATTGGCATAGGTTCGGCCGCGGCTTTTGGCCGTGCGAAAAGAACCGCGTTGTGAATTGAGCGTGTGCGTGTGTGGGTGTTGCAGGCCACCAAGAGCTTCCTGGACGTGGTGAACCGCGTGCGGCGCAAGCGAGCGGCGGGGCCCGTTGCGTGGGCGACGGCCGTCAAGTTCCTCGCGGCGCGCAAGTTCGACGTGACGCGCGCCGTCGCCCTCTACGAGCAGCACGAGGCCACGCGGCGCCGCGAGGGCCTGGTGCGCTTCGACCCGGCGCGCGAGCCCCTGCGCTCCGAGCTGCACACCGGCAAGTTCACCATCCTCGTGAGTGCACCTCGCCCACGCTGCCGGCCTGCCGCTACCGGCCTTTTCTCTATGGACTTTTGATCAACACCGGGGAATGCTGGAGCAGTACCCCCTCGCGATCATTCCTTCCTCTTCCTTGTCCTATCCTAATCCCTTTCACACATACATGTACACGCGCCGAGAGCTTAGAGCTTGTCCCCGCTGGAGGGAGATACCTGGTTTAGAAAACCCCGCTAACCAACGGTTAGGTCGCTGTGGGATCTCGCCGTCCAGCGAGGGAAGATCACAGCCATCTCTCGAGAAAGACACCTGCACTACTCTTTCGAGATTAATGACCTTAGCTGTTGATACGCCCGGAATCATTCAACACCTGGGGAATGAGGAAGCAGTACCCTAACAAATAGACACTTTTTCTTCCTCTTGTCCCATTATCTCCCGTGACACACACTTACATGCACCACACGCGTCGAAAAACATTGGGGATCTTGGAAGCTTGCCACAGCTGCGATAGTGCCCCGCTGGTGGGAAGTACCAATAGGGTGAAAACATCTCATCGACGTATAGGACATCGTCGGATCTCACGATTGAGATGGACACCGCCACTGCCTGCCATATGACATTTACTATACACTGACATGTACTATGACCGCGCATGAAACCCAGAAATCGGAGAACAAAAAGTGAACATTATTTCCTTTCTCAATAAAGCAGGAAATTTTAGAAATGAATTTGACACATTTCTCAAACATACTTGTAGATCTTGAAATCTTGACGTAATTGCAAGAGGAAATAACTTCCATTTTTCAAGCGGTTGTATACAAACTCAAAGAACGGTTTCTTACATCTAATTTAAAAAAAAGTCATGATGTACCATGTTTCAAATCTCAAGGTTCGCTTTGTGATTGCAAAGAACTCTTTCTCATTTCTTTAAAAGGAATTTGTAAACAAAAACTTTCCCGTACAAAGGAGGAGGTATTTTCAATAGTTTACTGCATCAATGCCCCTCCTGCGTGTGCAGACCCAGATAGTACATCCACTGGCGAGAGGCTAACGCCCTGGAGGGCCTTTATCTCACCTCTCATCGAAACAAATACGTCTATAAGAAATATCGTATCTGCACATCTCAATGCAGGTACACCCCCAAAGGTCACCGTCCTGTAAGCGAGCGGTTCTTCTATAGACTTTTAAAATTCATTTGACCTGCGCGGGATGGCGTTTTTGACTAGTTTGCCTTGTCAATTTACTTAGCTAACAAGGCCCAAAGAAAAGAAAGGAAAGTGTTTCAAAACAAGGCAATCGGCAATCTCTACGGCTTCCAGGGCAGAGAGGATGTCTATGGATGGGTTTCGGAAGGGACTGGGGGGTTCCGTCCGCTGGCTGTGCCGGTCTTACGACATATGCCTCAGACTCACGCTTCGTCCGCACTTACCCCACCCTCTTCCGCAAGGAAGAGTTGTTCAGAAAGAACTGTTGACCTGAATAGTTTTTGATCACTGATAGTGACAAACAAAAAAAGCTGCGTTTCCTTGTAATGGCATGCACCGGGGAAGGAAATCGTTTAAAAACGCTAAGTGCTGTCTGGCGCGAGCCATATAGGATGCTTGGGGTGAAGCGACAAACAAATGGTACAATTCTATTTGAAGCACACGCCCATTGATAAAATCCAGAAAAGAAAGCAGATTGCCGGTTTCTCGACGGCAGTGATCACTTGCCAACCCCAACGTCTGCAAAGCAGCCGTGAACCATGAAGACTGCGCTTCGGAGAGTGACGAAAATCTTTCTTTTCGAGACAGGGCGTCCTGCGTTATACCGAATCAGCAAGGAGCATGGGAACACAAGTTTTGCGTGCAGCGGCATGTACCTAACCCTTACAAGTTGAAAGGTTCGGCCACACACAACAAAGATACATGAAAAGCCCAGTGTGCCGAAAGTGTGGTACACCAATGCTCGAACCACAACCCTGCGCTTCACCATTGCACTGTGTCATCTGCGATGGTGACCATCCAAGCAACTTCAACCAGTGGCTTTTTCATGGAGAGGTAAATACGAAGATCAGTCACCGAGAAAGTTTCCTCCCCTGAGGCCAAACGTCAGTACCAGGCAAGGTATCCCGTAGACCTTTCAGGATCCTTCTCCAATGCCAGTTCTCGAGGGTAACAGCGAGCTGCCAAGCACAATTAAATCTAAACAAGCACTAAATTTAATCAAAAACGATGGAGCCATTTCTTTTGAAAACTTTGAAAAGATCCCAGGGGCTCCATGTGAAGTACCCCAAAAAATTCAATATCAATTTCAAATTCAAGGGCCGGGAGATCAGCCAGACCAATTTGGGTGTATCAATTTCGGAGAAAATTGGCCGAACGGTTTACCCGCTAGCGCTCACAGACGGACGGACAGGATTCTCTAACACGTTTTGCCGTCATTCAATTTTTCGGTATCAAGGACCCACAAAACATGAATTCTTCCTACACCACATGCTAGAGAATTTTTATTTCTAAATTTAGCAACTGGATTTAACAACTTTTCCGTTACCAAATCCCTGTAAAATTAGTTTTTTCTGCCGGAAATTCACCTTTATTTTGCGCAGCATTACATAACTTTCTCCTTACTCCGTAGCGAGAAAGTAAAAGGACAGGAAAATACAATATACACAATATTCAGCACCTCAACTATATGATACGTCTGCCAGAGCTTTAAAAATCATGTAAACTTCGCGCAAAAGGGAACCTTTCCTGTAGCCCCTACACTCCCAATATTGAGAAACAATCAGCGGGGAAGAGAAATCAACTATGCCTATATTTCGCTGCAGCCAGCTGGGATTGGCAGTCTCAGAGAAGAAAATGGAAGGGCAGAAGAACATGGCGGAAACTTTTCGCAAAGTTACACACGCCCCAGCGGTGTGCTATGTTGGTCGGTCATGTAATGGAAGGAAATACTGTTTCGCTGATAACTTTGCAAACAATATCAATGCGATGGTTGATGATTTTACTGAAGTTCTTTTTGATGCGGTTTCAAGCACCATCCTGAAGTCGTTGGGTCGCCCACGAAGTATCCTGTCCCATGGTGGAATGATGACAGTGCCAGCGTGTGATAGGAAGTGGGCACCTCAGCTCATTAGGTTTCCAACCAAATCTGGTATGCCAGGAAACTCTAATCAATCAGTCAATCAAAGATCCATATCTAACGATCAACCTCCACCATCAAAATCAGAAAGACATATAATTGTTATTAAATTTGTTTTTAATGAATTTTTGATTCAGAAAATTTTAAGTATATATTTTTTTTTTAATTTTAAAATCTCCTTAAAATGTGTTTTGTGTATTTTTTAACCTGACTGGGTTTTTATCCAACTCTGATATTTTTAAAAACATCTCTTCGTCCATCTTTTTGATACCTCTTTGAATAAAATGACACCAATGATGCTGTCTTTGGCCCAACACTACGGTTGACTAGCTGTTTGAAATTTCTGATTACATGGTAACTTGTCTCTCTTTTCCACTCTAACCGTCAGTTGATCTCTTTCCATGTACTATTTTAAAACAGGGCTACTAGTCAGTAATTTGAAATTTGTTTTATAACATACATTTTGCATATTAAAATGATTTTTGTAATGCATGAATTACATGAATATCTGAATAAAATAAAATAAAAATCATGCAAATTTCAAATGAAATTTCATCCTGAAAATGTTTTTTTAACATGTTATTGTGAAATTTTAAATGTTTGAAAATTGAATTTCAAAATATAAATTTATTGAAAAAACCGCATAATATGCCACAGTTCCGAGAACAGTGGTGAAAAAGGAGTAAATTTCGAGTTGAAGTATGCAAAATTAAAACTGGCAATAAGGTATTTAGAAAATTGAAGATATTTTGGAAATTGAATTTGAAAAACATGATCGAGACAAGGATAAAAGAGCAGGTTGAAGTCCTGGGTCTAATATTGCTAAGTTAACAATATATTATGGAAAATCTTTAAATGTGGTTGAAAAAGAGTCTTTTGGAACCCCTTGTGAAACAATTAATCTTTCAACTTTATGAACATAATTTCAGGGTTCTTACATCCAATTATGTTGACCACGGAAAGCATTAGTAACTCAATTGGAGAGGGTGTTTGTAAAATCCTTCTTTTTCAGAAATAATGTCCTAAATTTCAAATATTTATCATAGATCTTTTTTGTTTTTTCATCTTCTGTAACTATTTGCATTTTATTATATTTCACATTAAACTTAAATGCTTTAATATTTTCTTGAAAATGTTCTTTTTATGTCACGTATTTATGGATGAACTGAGATCATAGTAGCTGTGCTGGTCAACTCCTGATCCTTGGGCCCTTATGTTCACAGCCCACACGCGATGGTAGTGGAGCGGCCATTGCGGTCTTCACTGCTCGAATGCACTATCCTCAAACGTCTTCTCACCAGACCACCCTGCAGGTGAGTGCAGTGCAAAAGCATATACACGTATTGAGCTTCTAACACTGTGCAATTGTGCCATAATTTTTTATTTTAGCTTTCTTTGATTGTTTTTGATGGTTGTATACATGAGAATTTCCATTAAAGATTCTTTACCAATCTTCAAAGTTTCAACACATTAATACAGGTAAACGTGGATTGTGTATAATGATTTTTGAATTTGAAAGTTAATTTGCTTGGATTGATTGCCTATTTTCATCCCTTTCTCTTCCAGTGTTTATGGACATCCCCACCCTAGCTGAAATCTAGCTCCAAGTACAACCAACCTTACTAAGTCTTACCAACCTTACTAACCTCCTCACAGATGTTGATGTTGGTCTAAGTACAGTCGACTCTGGATATAGTGAACTTGCATATAGTGAACCCCCGGTTATAGTGAACATAAATCACTGGTCCCATTTCACGTACATTACAAATAAGCATAAGATGATGTGGTTATAGTGAACCTGAACCGTGGCTATAGAGAATGTAGGAAATGCAATGACCTGGAAATTAATACCCTCCTGAAAAAGAGTATATCACCTCAGTGGTACAAATTCCATCTCTAAGCTTGAAAAACATATCATCAGTCAATGGTCGTTATCGAAGAAGATGGAAGTAGCAGACCTGGAATGGGGACCTTAGTGTTGACCTTATGCCACTCAGTTTCTCTGCAGAAGCAAAAGCTATGTTCTGCGTGGGCTACAACAGGCGAATGTGATGGGCAATTGCTTGCTTCAGTTTTAATCCTGGTGGTACGTGATATCCATGGGACAAAGCGCATTGAGTTCTTCGTTGGCGACAGGAAGCACATGCCTGCCACAGTCTGTCGATATCCACAACATTGCGTGGAAAAGCAGTCAGTTTCATTAGCTGCCTGCATGAACCCGGTACCTAAAGCATCTCGTATGTTATTAGGCAAGTAAAAGGGCCTTTGAAGAGTGGGATGGTGATCCAACAGTGCAAGAGGTATTGAAGGGTGTCAAGACTGTATTACGATACTCTGCTCCATACAAAAATCTTTAAAATGTAAAGTTCAGATAAGAGCAGTGGTACTGCAGAGTGGCTGTGGCGACACAGATGACAACGCACAATGAAGTGGAGAGAACCCGAACTGAAGAAGGGAATTTCTGGTGAAGTTTCTACGGAAATTACTAATGAAGAATCTAGGAATCCAACAATTGAAAATAATAGAATTTTGAAGGACAAATAAAGTTATTGAAATTTTCAGTTTGTGCTGTTAATGCATATTGCTGTTTCTCTATATTTAATAAAATCAATTGTTGCGGAGAAATTCTATTTAATTTTTCACTAATCATCGGATATAGTGAACCTCTGATATAGTGAACCAAAAATGTTAGTCTCCAGAAGTTCACTATAACTATAGTTGACTGTACATACTTTTTCTGGAACCAATGCGGCTAGTGACTATTGTGGCTAGAAACTGCTAGACTTCATTACTGATTGTTCTTCCAAGAGGCTTAGACAGGATCTTTTTTCAGAAACTACTTCTTCAGGTGCCACAGCCACTCTGCAGTATCACTGCTCCTATCTGAACTTTACATTTTAAAGATTTTTGTATGGAGCAGAGCAGAGTAGTGAGAACCTGAGACTTATTTCCTTGTGACTGAATTCATGAATTGTGCTATGATGGCATGTTTCTACAAATGTATATTTCAATTGTTAATGTTTTGCCAAACATTGTTCCGCAAAAATGTTAGTTGTTTTGAAATTAGTCAAATACAGTATTCCGGTAGTGTAATTTGGGAGAGAAGGTGTTAAAGCTCCCTCCAAAATTATTGAAATAAATACATTTTTTATTTGAATAGTAATGTAATTTGATGTATGATTATTTAAATAAGAGTACGATTACTTAAATAGATGAAATTTTATATTATATAGTTAAATTTTATTTTTAATATAATATCAGACTCACTTTTGTCAGTTTGCTCAAACGTAAATTACTATGAACACTGACATAGAAATTCTGAAATTGCACTTCTTGCACATCCGAAATTCTGTATCGATGTTGGACAATGCACCATATGATAATGGAAATTTCGAACCATTGACGACTTTTTGCCAATAACATGCTATGCCACATTTCAGAGGAAATTGAAATAGTATTAGTGTATTTCGGTGCCCCATAGATGTCTCTAGATGTTGCAAATATTTTGTCATTTCAATGTTGATAGATTGTAAAGAATAGATATTATATGAATGGCTTTATCTTGCTTATTTATAGTAATGTTTACACCACTACTTTCCTTTTCTCAAAACTTTGTATAGTGGCATAGCATGTTATTGTCCTTAGTTATATATGTTTACTGGAAGGTATGTATTTTCGATGAAGTATCATTTTTTTACTTTTATTTCGGAGTACTAGAGAATTACACATTTACTTGTACTTTTCTATTGCAATATTCTAGAATTTTATTCACAATTAAGACACATTGTGAGAGTGCTAATGTGTGCTTTGTAAACATGATGTTGACATTTATCACAATATGTTTTGGACTTCCTGTCAATTTTAGGAGGATATATGTAACACTTGAAAGAAAGAGGAAAAGTGTGTTCAATTTTTGGGAATTGCTTCTAGGATTTAGCTATAATTTTCTGGCAGGAACATTCATGTTTTGTTTTCTCCAGGACATAAAATGACAGTAAGAAAGGTGTCGTAATCTTCCAAGATTTGTGTGTACCCATGTGTTATTCTTGGCAGCAGCTACTTGTGCAGCGTTACAGTTTGTGCATTGCACTATTTCCTGTTTCATTTATTTAGAAATCAGCAAATGGAAAGATTCTTGTGCTGTGTTTATCACAATGTTTTTAAAGGGAACAGGAGGAACATGGAGGAAATTTTATAAAAGACATCTACTACCTATTGGTGCGCTTCTGTGCCATTGAAATCCATTTCTGGATATCATGAACTCCAAACTTGAAAATGAAGTATGCGGTTCCTCATTGAAATTGGTTTTTGGGCTGTTGGAACCAGATTCAGATGAACATGCAACGCTGCATTCTTCATCATGTCTATGGGATCTTGAAGATGGGGAATGCTCCTAATCATCATTAACCTTTGAAATAAATTCACTAACATCACTTGTTTCTGATTCATTTAAAATATTCTCATTTCTTCTTTTAAAATCATTGCTTCAAAACACAAATGCCACGAGCAAAGTAAGTTAAATGCACACTCACTATTGTCAATTGCAAACCACTCTCAGAGAGAACTGAATTGATATATTATCAGATTTTACATTGTATTTTTTATCAACACATCTGCGTCTCAAATTTCCAACAATCGGCTCCTGTTGCACTCTGATGAACGGATCTTGCAGAGATATACATTTGAGATATCTATTTGTGAACTTGTAATATTAATTTGATATACAATAGTCTTATAAAACACAACATCTGAAAATGTGGTTATTAACCATGTAGAATGTGAGCCTGTCAACCCTTAAGTCTTTAAAAATAATAAATCTAACTGATGAAACAATTGTCAGAGGTGGAATCAAACCATTTCCTTGGGTTTGTCAGTATGCAGAAAAAACAGGTGAAAAAATAGTTTTGAGAGAAGGCTTTCAACATTGTGTCTGCTAAAGAACTTAGCTTACAAATTAAAAACATGTAAAACCGTCAAGGTACCAGTGACGTAGCCAGTACCAGGGACCTAACAAAGGAGGAGCAGTCAAGGTATGCCCCAAGCTCCGGATTGGGGAGGGGCACTTACCAAATTCTTTTTTAATGTAGAAATTTAATATACTATCAAAAAATTGTAGGAGCTAAATAGAAATTGTGAACATGTGTTACATGTGGAACTACAAAATGAAGATGAAATTAGATATTAAAAACTGCAGAGTTAGGATAATGAATCGGTCATGGCATGCCATGCACATTACACCAAAGACTGAGCATAAGTTCATTCTCGATTTCAAAAAGAAAATAGTGGTGTAAATTTTGTGCTATGCGCTACTCATCTGCTAAAGTTGGTGCAAATGCTTTTAACTTATCATTGAGGCCCCTCAAACAGCAAAGCAATGTCAGATGATCTACAAAGAGTGAGGCTGTATTAGAAATACACAAGCATTTAGGAAAAATAATTCTTTACGATCCTGAGGACCAGCCCAATAACAACTGCTGAAACCAAAATGGAAACGTCGTCATTAAAATGTTATGAAAGAAGAAGTGTATCTTGTTGTGCTTTTATGTATGTGAAAAAGTGAAGAGCAAATTCTTTCTTATTGCCAGAAGAAGAAAAAATCAGATTGTCGATTGTGGGAATAGTAGATTGGGTTTCATGAACGAACCGAGGCAAATGTTTTGAGCCATTCAAAATGTGGAAGTTTATTTGGCATCCTCACTGGACCTCAGTTCAGAACAATCCAATGAATGAATGGAGTATTGAGGAACCACGCATTTGAATCAGCTACCACATATAAAGAAGACTTTGAAAGGGAAGAGCTGTAAATATAACGATGTAACAGAAGTGGAAAATTTTGAGTATGTTTGCTTTCACTAATATGAAAGTGGCCACACCGTGATATAATACCAGTTTGACATTGTGGCCGATCCCGCATTAGTTGAGAATTTTTTTCACTATACCAGTCTCAGCAGCCTCAAATGCAAGGCGATTTATCACACGAAATATTGTAAAAAATCACCTTCATAATTTAACAGGGCAACCAATCTGAGCATGATATACATAGAGCACAAGTTAGCTTCAAAGTTATTTTAGAGAAGCTTGGGAACATTTGCTGAAAAAAGAAAGCCCTATTTCAATGTCCAATTTTAGTGCAAGCTGAGTTTTTAAAAAAATTGTTTTCCATGTTTCCTAAATTCATTAAAACTTGCTCGATGCAGAATCTCAAGAGACCAGTATTTTTTTTCTGTATTAAACAAGATTCCACATTAAGCAATGTAATATTACAGAAGTTATGTTTGCCAGGGCCACGATTTCTGTTCACATTAGACAGATTTCCACATTATTAACATTCCGCATTCAGCAAGTTTTACTGTAGATTGAAAGATGTAGTAAATTAACTAACAATAAGTATAATACACGAGGTAATGACTTGAGTAAGATCTGACACTCCTAATATTAGAACTACTTTTCTCTCCTCTTTCTAATAAATATCCTCTTTTAAAGCAACAAACTGCTGACTAATAGATACCCAAATTCTGATATCATTTTTGATAAAAATTTTCATAGTATTTGCCACGATTATGGTATGTGTGAAAGGAAACACCAACCATGCTAGTCTCAAATTTCGTTAATGAAAGAATCTCAGAATTATCTTTTTTATTCACTCTTACGTCCCTGAATGTAACGGAAGAATGTCCAGAAGTGCTTTACGTCTATGGAACCAGTCAATCATTAGATTTTGCTGTTGTGAGGCCTGCTCAATTTGAAATGTAAGGAACACACTTTGGGTTAGTTATTTTGGAATTTCTAGTAAATGGCAAGTAAATTCTAAAAGTGAAGTCCATAATCTTGAATTAGGAGTGAAGAAAGACATTCACAAAATTGTGTGAAATGAAATGGGCCAAATAACTTGGTTCTCTCATTGCATTCTGAGGTAATTTATTTCAAAATTTCAATCCTTGAATTCACATTCAAGCAGGTCTTTAAAAATGGTAATTTCATGATGGGCTTATTGCAATTCACCCCCACTTACTCAAATTTCAAAACTTTTCGATGGCCTAAACAAGTGAATTTGTTTCTGAACAATCTGTAGACCACTTATCTAAAATTTCAAAACTCACCCCTAACTAAGGAAACAGAAAATCGAATCACCCCAATTACTCCAAACTCAAAAATTTTTGCGTGATATTTATAGGGTAATTTTGGGTTAACCCCCAACCGCCCAAAATTAAAGTTTCAAAAATGGGGATGGTAAAGTGAGCACCCCCGCATACTCAAATTCAAAAATTTTACATGGTCATAACAAGTAAATTTTAGGCTTGTGTGAGCCCCTTTTCAAAACTTCGAAACTCACCTCTTAACTAAGAAAACAGAAAATCATCATCTTCATACAAACTCTAAGAAACAGGATGAATGTGCACAGTAATTTTAACTCGATAAGCCGAAAAATATGCGATTCTTCCATGCATTCACCTAGTCGACAAATTTTTTTATTTACTTTTGTAAAATGTGTTGGTTAATTAATTGATGAATGAGCAATTGAGAAAAAATATATTATTTTGCTTGAGGATTTTCCGTTATTTGGTAAGCATAATATTTTTCGGCATCTCGATTTAGAATTTTTGTGCACATTCGTCCTGTATCTTGGAGTTTGTATGAAAAAGAATGATTATACATTAATTCTAACATTAGCTGAGATTTTGCCATTCTAACATTAGCTGAGATTTTTCTATCATAATCAGCTGTATGCGTTTTAAAAATATTAAGGGTTGTTTGGATTTTATACTTGGCATTATTCTAATTTATTTTTTAAATACAATATTGAAATTGCCAATATATGCTTAAATAACTATTTTATCATTCTTTAATTTTTGCATCTTTTTTAAAGGATGGGAATTTTTTTGGATGAAAAATATTCGAAAAGTTTGATGGGAATGAATCAAAATAATTATTTTAAAGCTCTATATTGATTTGCCATGTAGCAGTACAATATAGAACAGTAAAGTCTAAACAAATGCCTTTTTTTCCCTTTAGGAAATACATGTGTAACGGATAATTCATACAGAGGATTCTCTGGATTTCTTAGTTTTCAGGAAGTGGGGCTTCTCCATCCCCATTTTTGCAAAGTTGATTTCAAGGCGTTGTAATGTAGCAGAAATATTATTTTGGTGTCACTAAAGAATCCAAAATTATAACACAAGAATTTTTGTATTTTGGGGAATTGGGGTGGTTTTGATTTTTTTTTTCCTTAGTTAGGGGTGAGTTATGAAATTTTGAAAAGTGGGCCACAGGAGCCCAAAATTCATTTCTTTTGACCGTACAACATCTTAATTTTGGGTAAGAGGGGGCTTTACCAGCACCAATTTGAGATCTTAATTTGAGTATCTTGGAAGGTAGCCCCACATTTTTGGAAGAAGGGCTTAAATTAGCCCAAAATATGGCGGAAGAAAGTTTCAATTTATGGAAAGCTAGGGTGTTAGCTTTACCAACGTCCCACAGGGAACTGAAAAGAGTATATTGTATTAGAAATTTAATTTTGCTTGCCTTGAGTCTTGAAGATGAATCTACTTAATTCTTTATACAGTAAAACTTGTCTAAGACGAAACCTGACAGTCTTTCAAAAAATATCTCTTGAAAGGGTTCTGACTTATAAAGGGTTGCCAAAAATGCAACATATAATTCAAATATAGTGTTTTCAATATAATTTTGTTAGTGAAACAAAATAATGAAAAAAGTAACTTTTTATCAACAAAAATATTGTAGGAAATAAAAATATCAAAGGTAAAACACAGGGCAATATAAGACAAGCATTCATTCCATTTTTTACAAATAAATTTATGTTGTGTAGAATATGCTGTGGTAGGATAACTAGATAAAATTCTCAGTATTCAATTGTCAGCCAAAGGAAACGTGGTGGTACTTTTAAAACTTGAAAGGGGTCTGGACAACCAACGTAAGGATTTGGATGGACAGCGAGGAAGTTGTGAAAATCATACCAAAGAGTGAGAAAGTCACAGGGTAGGCCAAAGATTCCCCGACAGCAGGTATAAGAGGAAAAAATATCGTTCACTCTATTGTCTGAACTCTTCACACTACGCCTCTCCAAATAATGCCAGACGTTTAAAAATAAATTTCCTTATTAGCTAGGTAATAATCACTTTTCATTCTCTAAAAGCCTTTCTGTTTCCACATTGGACAGGTTTCTGGTTTATAGAAATCCTTTTGCACATATAAAATTGTTTTGTTCTGAGATTTTTTGTAAGAGATTGCATGTTTCCGTCTTAAAACTTTCCGTTTTACTGTACCTTGAAGATTGTTAGGGGTCAGGTTGATTCTGACGAACTTCATGGTTCTATTCCTCTGGCAGTGCCTCAGCTTAATACTAGGATACATACATATTTTTATGTCTCATCAAATCATATATTTCATTATAAGTCAAAATTGTCAAAGAAGTTAGAACTTATGAACTCCTTGTGTTCAAACATGGAAATTGATGTGTTCACCGATTCTATCTCAAAATTTATTGCTAGCTGTTGTTGCGTATTATCATTGAGTTAACATTAATTTTTTGGGTCTCTTTTTCTTTTTCTCATCACTTCTTGTCGCTGTATTATTTATAATATTATGAAATCTTATAACCTGACTGCCTATGATGACATTTTGGAAGTAATTGGACTTGGAACTGTATGGTTCTCCATCTTTGATATACTGATATGCTTCATGCCCTTGCATCCTCAAACAATTTTTCTTGCAGACTGAAGGAGTTCATTGCTGAGTGACAGAAAGAAACACCCTTCCTTTCTCTAGAATCTGCAGATGTTATGTTGTATGGGTATAATTGTGTGAATGGTAATTGCAATACTATGTGCCCCCCTTGTGTCTAATGGCTGTTTTCATTGCTCGCAGGGTGTGGTTTATCAATTGGATGTGGCACTAGAGAGCGTGGACACTCAGCGCAGCGGTCTTGTCTTTATTTATGATATGTCGGATTCTAAATACTCCAACTTTGACTATGACCTAAGTCAAAAGATTCTGACTCTGCTCAAGGTATGTACTTACATTCCATTAAACTTTACTATTTCATTTTCACTTTGCCTTATACATACCTATATATGGACTTTATATTGGTATAGGGAAAGTATAAAGAAAGTAATGCTGCAGAAAATCGATTTTGAGATTTCAATGGAAATACATGTTTTGGCGTCCCCTGATACCAAAAATGAAATTTTTAAAATTCTGTGTCTCTGTCTGTGTGTCTGTCTCTGTCTGTGTGTCTGTCTCTGTCTGTGTGTCTGTCTCTCTGTCTGTGCGTCTGTCCCTGTCTGTGTGTCTGTCTCTCTGTCTGTGCGTCTGTCTCTGTCTGTGTCTGTCTCTGTCTGTGTGTCTGTCTCTGCCTCTGTCTGTCTCTGTCTGTGTGTCTGTCTGTCTCTGTCTTTCTGTCTGTCTCTGTCTCTGACTTTCCGTCTGTCTGTCTGTCCATCTCTGGAGCCTTTTTTTAAGGAAATGTCTTACGAGCATGCCTGAAAATGCGCATTTTGGAGCTAATCTCTTTGTTATTTTAACAAAGTTAATTTAGATTTTTTTGCGATAATCTTTGAAGAAGAAATTATTAGAATCAATTGTACTCTCAAATGCAATAAAGTAAAGAAATATCCATAATGTAAATATTAATGACGTGAGATATGTATAAAATTGCTTTGTATAGCTTTTGAAAAAACAAAAGAATACATTAAAATGGCATTGATGTCATGTTGTTTAGTCCATTTAGCACTATCCGTACAAAAAATGTAATGAAAAAATTTGGAGCAGGTTTTGGGGCAATGGTGTTGTGTTTCTGAAAATGTAGAATTTTGAGCTAATATTCACAGAAAATGTTTGAGTCTTCAAAAACCATTGTAAGACCTCATTTGAAGCACTTGCAGTCACAAATGCAATAATATAAACCAATCACTGATAATATATGTAAAACTTCATAAAATATCATATGAAGTGCTTAATGCTTGTTAATGTTACATATTACATATTAAAAAAGCCTGTAATATAAATATTATTATTAGAGATTAAAAAATAACATTTCTATAATTTTTGAATATTCAAAAGAGTATATCTAAAATGTGATTGTGGCTTTTTATTCAATTGCTTTATCACTTTCCGAAAGGTTAACAGAAAAAGTTGGGAATATTGGAAAAGATGAGAGAGAACTGAAAATTGGACCTATGCCATTTTTATAAGTGTATTTAATTTGGTTAATATAAGAAATGTAAAGAAATTGGATTTTAGTCATTTTTGAGAACATTTGATATATTCCAGATGGTTTCATATAAAGAATCCCAAATTTTAAAAAAATTGTTTCAAATTTTGAAGACCTCGAATCAGGACAGTTTGATGTAGATATATTCAGTTTGGAAATAATCCTGTTATTAGTTAAAGCACTGGTGTGCTCGTCAAAGGACACTTGGATATCTTGGAAAAAACAACACATTTTCGAAGTCAGTGGATCCCAACTTGTGTATTTCCGCGTATCTCAAAATTGATTTTTCTCAACATTACCCAATTTAATCTCTACTAATGTTACTCCATACATTTCTATATAAATGAGAAAGTAAAAATTGAGATTGTGCAAAACACAATTTTGCCCTTAAAATGTGGGGGCCTCCAGGGACAGTGTGATGGGGCAATTTTGTTGGTAACCAGCGTAATTCCTGCCCCTGATACTCCTGGTGAAATCTGGACTGACAATAAGAAGTCCTGTGATTATCGTACTGTGTCTTAGTAAAAACAAAGTACTGTTCTTGCTTGTGGTGTTAGTATATTTGAAAAGAACTAATTTTCACTTTAATCTACCGAACAATATATTTTGAAACATGATCATGAAGACATTAAAGTTATGAGAATGGAATGATGAACAATCACTTCTAGTGATGTCGGAATACACCAGGGACCAGTGTACCCAAAATTGAACATTTCTTCAATTTCAATCATGTGACGTACTGCCCAAAAGCGCAAATGGATATAATAAATTACACATCTGTCTTGGTGGCAATCTAAATGTGGACTTAAAAATAAACTTAGTGATAAAAGTGCATTACTTTGTCATGAAACGTGTAATAATCTAGGCAATTCAATAATAAGAATGAGTACATGCGTGGGCAAGGTGTTCATTCCTGTGAATTTAATGCAAACGGCAGAGAGATGCTATAAAATTCTGCAGAATTGTGTACATTTGGGGATAAGCGAGACATTACAATTTAAAACCAGAAGGGCAATTTTGAGGTTCTAATTTACAAATAAATGCATTAAGTTAATTGTATATTTTTATATTAAATTCAGTAAGTGTAATTGAAAATTTGAATCCATACATTTTACAAACAGCAAACATGAAAAAACACAAACGGAAATATGAACAACTGTGACAGTTCTCTTATTAAAAAGTACTTGATACCTAAAAACTTTACATTGCCAATCCTGGCCAACAGCTTATTCAAGGTTTGGTATTCATTGCCTGAACCTGAAACTTCATGCTATACATTATACTAATAATTTTTACTTAAAAATAAATGTTATTCAGGTTAAAAATCAAATAATTTGCAAACAAACACAACTTACCTATAAGATATGAAAAAGTATGTTTTTATAATGTATTTTAAAATAATACTTGTGCTGTAGTCTTTAGCCCAATGACACTATATCATTCAACAATTATTACAATTCATTTTTATTCTTAAATTGAAACTAAAGTAATGAATAATTTTCAGATGTTAGGTGTCTAGTTGTACACTTGAAATATTTAAATAGTTAGTAAAATAAGTATGATTTTGGGAAGATATACAACCAAATACGATTTAATATGTTTTGGTTTACTGGATGGAACAAGTTTTAGTTATAATCCTGTGCCTCACTTGTTCCTTTAGAATGTGAAATATAATAAACAGAATGACCTAAAAAACATTGTATATGTATTTTTTAAAGTTATAATTAGGGGGTTTTAATGACATGTCATTTTTTCTTTTCACTTCAGAACAATGCTGTTTTGTATAGAAATTCATTTTATGTTAAGACAAAACAAAACAGCCTTTTTGTATATGTCATTTCTTTCAATTGTTCGTAGATAGTTCATATAGTTTGCACAGTTCTACTAATAAGTCATTTTTTTACCTTTTTACATGATTTTTAATGCATTTGTGCTGATTTCATCACTTTAATATCATTTTAATGGCACTTGCTTCGAACAATATTTACGAGGTGCAACAAATGTTCACCACTGTTCACCTGCGAATCGAACTCAATTTCTTCTCTCATATATTGTAATATAAGCCGTTGTGTGTACTATGTAATCTAAGGTTCCTGTGACACCCTATGGTAAAAACTTGCTGTAATTACTTGACTGTAAAGAGCATGTATTTTACAAGATGGGACAAATGACATATGTAATACCTTCTGTTCAGATTTAAAAAAATATTTATTGAGAAATATTGCTAATATCAAATATCTGAAATAACCGATTCGATTTTTGACAGCAATAGTTCTGAAATTACAAATTTTATATATGTTGGAAGAGAGCTTAAATAAATTCTGCTATTCAAGGAGTAAAACAAATAAGTAACATATGTAATATAATAGTTTGTTACTATACAGCTCCTAGTCTTCCCACTACCAATTTTGAATGTAAATACTGGCAATGAAGTTGGTAAACTTTGAAAAAGGACATGCGACTCAACATAGTATCCACTTAACTCGCGATATATGAATCACCTTCCCTATACCCTATTTGTAAGTCCACTGTACCTTTTAGGTATCACATTACCTTCTTCGCTGCCTACCAGTGAGATTTGCTAACTGAGTACTGGGGAAGCAGATTCACAGTGAAGGCGAAGTCTGGGCGTGTTGTGTACGACAGATACAAGAGACACTATTTCACGGTTGGGTTACCTTGTCCCCGTTGGAATCCTCGCACACGTCACTCTTGGTGAGATTTGTGCTAGGCGCAATAGGTATGGTTCAAGAATGGGACGCGTGCAATATGCCCTCGAAATGTTTTCTAATTCATGAAGATATATTCCTACTTCACTCTGAATTGTATTCTCAAACAACGTTCCAGGCTCCCTAGATTTTTCCGAAACAGACGACTTCCGAAAGCGTTCTCGTTGCGGTTCAAACTAGGCCGTCCTGGCAGTCCAGTGTAGATCTTACGGGGTGTTCCAGAGTGCCGCCTGCGCACGGCCACTGGTTTTTCTGGTACGAACCCTTGGAAGTCTGCGTTTCTTCTCTACCTCGTTATCTTTGAGACCCTGGTTCGCGCGTGTGAAAGGATCCTGACTCTTCTTTTGAGGTCAGATTCCCAGTCTTTAAGTCGTCGCATATCTGCAATCACAGTCTCTTCCAGCGCGAACTCGCGAAAGTCATCGTCTTCCTCTGCAACCGTCTGATTCTGGTGTGGCCACGCGGGATGATTCCGACAGAGACTCACTTCAACGAACGGGCTTCCATTTTGCCAGTTTTCAGCGGCCCTGGGAGTTTTAGAGCCCGGTGTTTTTTCTGCTCGGAACTCTTCGGTCTTTGTATTATATCCCGATAGTGACTGTACTAGGAACATTACAACACGCGTAGAAATGACGTTCATCAAGTATCAGTATCAACAGCTCACTGTCAGAAATACACATACAATACATGTATGTTACTTTACAACGCATTGCCAGATGACATTAAACAATTGAAGTCGGTTCAGATGTAAAGTTTTGTGCTTGTTGAAGCTGCGAAATATTCCGAAGATAATTTGGTAGAGCATTAGCAGAAACTGCAGAGTTCTCTGTCCGGACGAAATTTAACGTTTACCGTAGAAATTTCACGTTTTGCGCTTACACGCCTGCCGCGTCTTGGCGTTTGATGTGCATGACTACAGAAAAGGTGCTGGGAATTGCCTGGCAGCGCCCCGAATCGAATTTTGAATGCGCTCAACACATTTCACTGAGCTTCTGTGCACGATGGCCACGAAACTGCTCGCGGCTCCTCTGATTTTTCATGACAATGCGAGCTCGATGCGTCTGATGTGGGAAAAGTTGGATTCCGAGAAATGACGATGGGTAAATGTTTCGTCGCGGACGCCCAGGAGGTAACGCCATCAATGGGTGTCTTCGAAACGTGGCGCCAAATTTGAATTTGGCGGTCAATGTGGCAACATGATGTAGCCTACGAAGCAGCTCTTTCTGGAACACGGCTCGAGCTACCCATTCCGGTTGACCTGTCCATGACAAAGACGTCTTTGCTGGATTAACGAACATCTTGCCGAGTGCATATTCTTACTTTCGGGTACGCCGTTGTACTCCGCATAGCACGGTGCCACGGTCCTCTGTGAGATGACGTGCCTCCTCAGACGTTCATCCAACTCGTGGTTCTCGTGGGCAGAGCGTCCACGGTGGCTCAGAAGCTATCAAATTCTCTGATTGTCTGACTTTTTTCTTTATGAACCTTACCGCACACGAGTGTGAATGGTCTTCGATTAGCGTGCTGTAGCTGTGTTGCTTACACAGTACAGAGAAATTATTGTGATGCTGCGGGAAAAAGGCGATTTTGAGGCTGAAAAGCTCTTGTAAAAGCACGTGTTCCTCCCGCTAGACGCCATGCGCATCGGTCCACATCGGAGCGAATCAAACCACACACGCAGACGAACCTAGGGAACTTTCGGGTCCTTCCTGTACGACTTCGTCGATGGCAGTCTGCCAGCGTTTACCAGTCGCAAGAGACTGAACGGAAGAAATAAAGGTCGTTCTCGCTGCTCGCGGTGAGCAGCATCTGCCCGTCGCCTTTTAGTATTTCGGTTTTCGTCTTCTGGAAAAGGACTTTCCCCTTGTCTGTTATCTTGCCCACCGACATACGTTCGTGCGCAGGTAAGACACATACGTGTCCTGAAAGTGGATTGACCTTTTCGCTCCCATTCGCTTCGGATGTCGTTGAGACGGAGGCCTTCTCCTTTGTTTCCCTATATGCGTCATTGGCTAGGTTCAATTTTCCATGCCCTGTTTCGTCTAGAAGTTTGAAACAGTCAATTCACTCGCACATATACGGGGTACCTTGAATCTTCTTTGCTAGTGGCAAATTGTCACAGTTTCCTACTTCCAGCATACCGTACCTCGCACTTCATCCTAGAGTCTTTCTGACATAACTGCGTATTTAACTTCTGTTTTCTCCTCCCGGGCTTCTCGGCAACCACCGCGCTTCGATTTAAACTTTTCCTTTTGCGTCTTTTCGCGAATCGAATTCTACAACGATTTTGTTTCTCAGAACTTCTGGCAAATTGTTGCGCGTTGCGATCGTACACAAACTTTGTCGAAACCGTCGTGCAAACGCCATTGTAAGATTACGGTCAGTAAAGTTTGGTTGATGTTGACGTCCATTTCTGATAGTTTGTTTACTACATCAAAATCACGAGCATCGTCGCCTTCTTGAATTCGAATAGTAGTTGGTTCGGAAGCGTTGGTTTTCATGCTGGGCCTATTGATTGGTAGATTTCTTCTTATTTTGTCCATTCGGCACGCGATGTTTCGCATTCCTTGATGTTTTATTTCGGTCGGACTTCAGATGAGAAAGACTGGGCGTTCGCATAGGCTTCTATCCACTATTGGATGATTTCGATATTGCGTCAAGCTTCACTTTCGTACTATTCACTCAACCCCAAGCATTGTTTTAATCAGGATTGCACGCATCTGTATTTTCCAGGTTTCATAGTTTGCCTTATTCATAATTGCAAACCTCGCACCGGGCGTATTATTCTCGGCATGAGAGGGTTTCGTGGCGAAGAAAACGTGTCGTTCCCAATTGTTCTGGCGTGGCTATTCGCCTTATTTTGAGCGGTTAGCCTCTTGTAACTACGGTGCACCTGCACGTGCACCTGTACGTGCACCTGCATAGAATGTAAAATGCACACGACTTGATGCAATGCACCGTGATGCTCAAAACACTTTAAGCCCACAATGTATCACACTACCAATGCAATGGGGGTCACATATACACACAGATCACTCGCAAGAAGATAGAATAGTGAATAGTTGCAGTCGAATGTCCGGCATGTAGATTTGCACCTATTGAACGGGTTTGTTCGCTATGTCGAAAACTCAAACAGTGAAAACTTTGTGACGTATGAGAGAGAATTATAATCTGTGCGCATATTCTTGAGTTCCAGAATCCTCAGTCAATCCTTTTAATTTACTGATCAATAAAAAAGTGTTGTTGGCAAACATTTGAAAATTAGAAATTAATACACAATATATCTCTATAAAGGGAGGACTTGCATAATAATAATTGATTAATTAATTGATATATTCATTAAATAATTGATTCTCTTAAAATATTAACACTGAAACTGATTATGTACACGGAAACCACTGTTAGATTGGCAGAGGGCGCTATTATTTTGTATTTAAAAATGCAAATGAACAAAGATCAGTGAAATCAATAAATAAATTTACAGAATTTGATACAAAGACACGAGATGTATTAATGACATTTTTAGACTCTGTTACCCCAAAAAAATCTCTAATGCCGATAATATTTATATTACCAGCGATTTTGTTTATATTACTGCATTAGTGAGCAGTAGTGTTTCAAATGATATCAGATTAAGGTTCTTAAAGTTCAAAAGATTTTGGGAAAAAGAGATTCATATTTCGCAATTACAGAAACGCTTAAACGACATGTTCTCATAAACTGCTCCAAATGTTTTAACGAAAATTATATAGGACGAGGTTTTACTCTTTAATATTCTTAAAGTCTTATTCTCTTCCACCATGAGGGAATTGAAAATTTGAGAAAATAGGGCGGCTATAGATAGCAGCTGGGAAGAGGGTGCGGCAAACCCGAGAAGCTGGCTCAGACCAAAGAAATTAGAAAACAAGTACTAGTAGTATTTATCATTTTGTAGCACAACTGTTTTATTTTCTGGCATACTGCTTGCACAGTACAGAGAAATTATTGTAATGGTGCGGGTAAAAAACGGGGATTTTGAGGCTGAAAAGCTCTTGTTGCCAGACCCTAGTTAAATCATATTCCTACATCTAGTAAATTACTTTCTCTAACGCATTGGGTATTCAGAATCCGTTTTGTAGGTCCTTGAAACCGGAAAATCGATTGACGCGAAAGTGGTCCGTCCGTCCGTTGTTTAAATAAAATCTGTGCTTTAAAACTAAATATTAAAATAATGTATTTGAAAATCTCAATTTTTGAAAATTGCTAATGCAAATATTGGCTTTTTTTAAACGCAGGGAAGATGGATTTTTTCTGCGATGTTGGTGTACGAGTAACCTAAATGGCGTCCTAATCCTAAGAGCCTGAGTTCGTGTTTGAGCGCCAGCGAATGTTGCTTTAGAAATGCTCTTGCCGGTTCCAGCAGTATTCTAAGATTCGTAACCGTTACAAATGTTGCGAGAAAGTATGTGCTTTTGTAGCGCCGGTGGCTTAATTTTCATTTACTTTTGAACAAAAAAATTCTATTATAATTGATTTAAAACAGTGGCGACTCGTGGTCATGTCGTTAGGGTGGGCAACGTCTCTCTTCTCTCCCCCTTCCTCCCCCTCATACACACACACACACACATTTACAAAGGCATGCATTGTGTATATATGTGTATATATATATATATGTGTGTGTGTGTGTGTGTGTGTGTGTGTATGTGTATATGTATATATATATATATATATATATATATATATATATATATATATATATATGTGTATATACACAGATCGTCTTATGAGATCTCATAGCTATGCTGAACGGTATCTTTTATCAGCAAGTGGACTGACGCATTTCTTTGTAACGGTATTAGCCAGCGTGCCTCATGGCAAATCTATTTGGGGACGCTTGGTTAGAGGATTAGCCTCGCCAAAGAGACAGGAAGAGGTTTTTCCGTAAAGGAAGGAACGCGGAAAACGGGAGACACAGGGCTTTGGAGTTTCCGGCCTATAGAAAACGTTTCACTATATAACAAGCGAGGGTGGCGTGCGTAGGCCTCGCCATAATAAAGAGTGTTACGAGCCAGTGGGTGGTTTCTGGAAGATGGGAGAACCCTCGTGCATGGCACAAAACCTTGCGCCACGACGGTGCCATATGCGAGCCAGGCTCGCGAGGCTCGAGTCACTAGTTGACGAAAGCCTGCGGACTTTAGGTCCTTGGGTGACTGCGTCACGGGGGAAGGATGCTGTGTGCGTGCTCCGAGGTGAAGAGTGGTTAGTGCACGATTCTACGCCGATTCTCATCGGATAGATCGCTCTGCGATCGAGGCACCAGCCGTTGGTGCGCAGAACGAATTTTGTGTCCCAGCGTTGGACATGCCGTCACGAAGCTAGGCTTTGTGCGCGCTTCCAACAAGTAGCGAGTGGCGAATGCCAAATCAAAAAACCAGCTTCAATCGGGTTTGGATCGCTCCCGCATCAGGGATAGGTAGAAGCTCTATCAGAGCTAGGGTGTAAGTAAGAAGAGAAGAATTAATTTAAGTGTATATATTTCTTTTGTTTCTTGTTAATAAATTATATGTTAACGAAAGCTCTTCTGTGGTCGCTTGTTGAGTATCCATGACGTACAATTTCACACTCTGCTTTCGACTTCGCCTCGGCAAGGACCCTTCAAAATATTATTATCAGGGGTCGATTACGCTAAACTACTCGCATTTCCGGACATTTTTCTAGGCGGTTAAGAGTTCAATTTGCGCACGTGGTCAAACTTTTTAACTCACATTTGATAGAATTGATGTCTTATTTACAGGGGACTCAGGCCATGGGCTCTTCGTTAATCACGCAAATTTTCGCTTCGCAGAATATTTTCCTTAAGCTCGTTGTATAAATTTAGGTCTAAAATGTACAAGTTACTGGATACCAAAATATATGAATTTGCCGACTACACTGTGGACGAAACCAGTCAATTCACGCTGTTTCTTTCAGCATTTTTCTTCACGCTTGACAGAAAAACGACACTAACTTCGGATTTCAAAACGCATTAAAAAAGTAACCAACATACATTTACGAATGCATTTGGGTTTTCATTAATCGAAAAATTGATTTGCAATTGTAACTCACTTCAAAAATATATAGCATGTGCTTATAATATTAAATTAACATAGTCTTTATGAATGCAACACTGCACAAAAGCGTTCGTGTCTGCGCGTTAGCGAGGAAGTGATTTATTGGAGGTGGGAGTTTTCCAGTGGAGGATATCTACACTTCTTCGTTCAATGTCACATTTCTCCTATAAACTTGATTCTAGCTGAGTGTTATAATCTTCGGGATATTCAAGGGCATTCGCTGACGTTGCAGTGCGCAGGCGCAGTGGCGAATGGCACAACTCCGATGCTCATCCTCCATAACTACTGGCTCTTTTCCCTCCCAGCCATCGCGGCAGCCAAGACGCGCTCACTCGTTCGCAAATCCGGTGTGCGCCGGCTGGCGTTTCACAAAGGCTCTGGCGCGGACTGTCAACGCTTGCTTCGAACAGTGCGCGTTTGAAATACCATGACTCGGAAGCTCTGAGGACGGTACTCCTTCGGTTTTAGAGATGTTTAAGAAAAAAACTGCCGGACATTAATTTGGTGTGCAATGCGTATCGTGCGAATAGGCACGAGCCGCACTGTTTTATGTGAATCTGGAGATGTTCCCCGAGGTAGGTGGTGCGCACGCGAGGGGTGGCCGAGTTACTCCACCTTTGTCATGCCAGGAGATTTCTCCCCAGGTTGGGCATCTAGGCTCTTGCCTTTATGCTTCACCCCCTCTGACGTGGTAAGTCACCTTCGAGCTGCATGCGCACATGCGGTATGTAGCACCCCACCGGCGCCTTCCCAATTAAGGCTTGGAGGAATACTGCGTCCGGCTGGGTAGCCGAGGCCATTAAGCGCCACATACAGAGGCCGGGACGAATCCTCTCAATGACCCAAGAGTATGGGCACTGCCACGACGAAGCGAGTGGGCCCACTTCGTCGAACGGCCGGGCTGTTCTGGCCAACCCGTCTAACACACTGTACTCCGCAATTAGTACTTATGGGCGTTCCCACAAACGGGAACGATTTCCTGACGGAGATTTCTCAATTCCTCGTCGCTTCTTTCCTGTGGGTTTTTTGAACAAGTCCCGCCGTGCACCTTAGGTCGCGGGTTAGGGACCAACTAGCGCCCCCTGGGCAAGCCCTGAAACTTAGTAATTCACCGCCGCCTTATTGTAGCCACCTTGCCGCTAACGACGGAGTTCTGCCGTGAGGAGTAGGATTGTCTGGACGTTAGATAGCCTCTAACAGGAATCGACTCCGGGGGGGGGTGCGCTAAAACGATTTTTGTGCGGGGTCCCTGACGGCCGGAGGCGTGCTGGGCGCGCCAGCATCAGCCACTCTCTTCGCTGCTCCGGTCGTATGCGCAGCCATAAAGAGGGTGAATTCGCGTTATGCGATGAAAAAACCCATTGCCCTCTTTGGCCTTGTCCAAGAGCGGGTGCCGCGCCACCCCGCCGCCCACCTGTCCCCCCGCCACTTTGCCCCCCCCGCCTCACTCTGCCCCCTCTGCCCCCTCTGCGCCCGCGCGCCCCTCGGATCGTTCGTTCCAACACCGCTGACGGCGCTGGCGCTGCATTTCACGCCGTCATTGAAACGTCGATGTGGCGAATACCCCACGTGAACCAGTATTGCTAATTTAAGTATTAAATGTAAGGCGCAAAAATCGAGTGAAAACTAACCAGCCTGTCATGTGAAAGGTGTCGATATTCTTAGATATCCAAGATCTCAGGGAAAATACAAAAACAATGAGATTCAATTTTCACTGAAAATGCTAATATTTCATAATGTTATCCCTCTATTCTCATACTACGCGTACCGGCTTAATGATCTCGCATAGCGCATCGCTGCTCAGCTGACGTCATGCGGCAGGAAGGCTCCGAGGAAGAGCCCACCCCTTATGAAATATTTGCTATTCACGTGTTGCGTTGTGAAATAGTATATTATGCCACTAGTTTATAATGTTGTTTTTCTTTGCACGAATTAACGACGGAGTGAAAGCGGCTATTTTTATGAGTGCAAAAAATTAGCATTATAAACGAATTGCATTTTTTGTATAACATAATTATAAAATTATTACAAAGGTAAAATAGTTACTGAACCTGGAAGTAGAATGGTATATTACGTACATAAGGTCGGCCAGGGGCGGCTTTGGCCGGGGTGATTATTGTTCGTTCTGAAATGGATTTACCAGAGGCACCCCTTTCGTAGATATCTGCCACAAGACAGGTTGATCATGGAGACATAATTTCTCTTAAGCGCCACAAAGGTTGGCGATCAACTAGTGTCGCAGAACAATACATTGAGGAGTCAGTAGCAAATAAGGTTAGAATAGGCAGGACAATTGTCTGGGAGAGAGACGCCGAACATAGGCGAACCTTCAAAACCTCACACTTTAAATGAAACAACAGTTTCGGAAAGTTCTGGATTTTCTTTAACGAATGTTTTGAACTGCACATTTCATTTTCATTATTAAGTGTTTTTTTGAGAAATGATTTCTTAAATTGTAAGTATTATTTCGTTGTATTTCTTTTATCGATTTGTAATTCTTGTTTTCTGTGTTACGAGTAAATAAAAACGCCTTACTCCCAGCAATTGTTTGATGACATGTTTTTATTGAACTAAGTTTTAGAATACTGCAGTTTCTGTATGAGTTTCGATGCCATAAGAGATTGTGTATAATATTGGTATACAAAAAAATCATATTTTAATGTATTCTTAATTCTGGGGCATTGCATTTGTTCTTGTCCAGTGAGTGTACTACATTTTGGGAAGCCTTTTTTGGTCGTTTTGAACAAAACCAAGCTTTTTTGCTTTTCCAGGCCCCCAGTCTGTATTATTAAATTGGAATGCGTGCAGAAATTGAAAGAAAACTAGCCATCAGACAAGTGTCCTCGGTTTCAATAAATGCCCAGGAACTCGGGGAAAATCTTAAAGTATTACGATTTTGACTGAAAATGCAAATATTTGATTTTGTTATTTCGCCTATTCTCACACTGCCAATTCTGACTGAATTTTAACACCTAGTGCGTCACTGCTGACGTCATAGCTTACGTCATGCGAGTACAAGGCTCCAAGGAAGAAGCTCCCTTATTTTAAACTTGCGGTACTTTACGTATTTTATTCGTTCTTGAGCAGTGGTATGGCCTTCTCTAGGAGGGCCGTGTCCTTCAGCTTGGCAACGCTGTTTCCCACCCCCCGGACGTCCTGTCACCCTTTGCTGCGAAAGGCAGACGAGGGGAGGTTCACGTGCACTTTCAGAACTTTGACCTATACGTTCTACTTTAGAGGAAGTACTGGGGGAGGGTGCATGTACGAATATATATGGCCTCTGACAATAATATAAAGAAAACACCTAATGACAATACTGAGTAATATTTATTTTTATGACGTATTATAAGACATTATACATTCGTGTTCTTTATGCAGAAAAAAAGTGAATGAAATTAAATTATATTAAACATTGAGCTTCGAATATACTTATTTTTCTTAGCTAAATATACCTATTTTCTCTTGTTTTTATGCTTTCTTACACAATCTTTTCGGCACTTCGCATAATTATTCAGAGCAATATTACTAATTATTCAGAGCAGGTTGTCCACCAATTTGTGTCATGTGAACAATCATAAAAACCATTATTTAATTAATTGCGTATACGCATGTAAGGCCATTTTAGTTAACTGATTTAAAATTAACTTTTGGTTATTGGAACTCGTATACTGACTTTCAAATTTTGGAGATATTAATTGTTGCATAATGCCGAATACATGTTTTCCAATACGGATTACAATATTTTAAGGAACACATAATTTTCCTCTGTTTACGTCATTGAAATATTTGTGTATTGCCTTTGTTCTATCAGCATTGGGTGGCCCAAACTACAGTTAATTTTATTTAATACTTCCAATGAAACGTATCCACATATATAAAGAAAGGCAGATTGATCAACATATACATCCAACAAATTGTCTTCACTAAGTACATCATAAAATTGGTTTTTTGAAAACACCATTTCTTCTTACAAAACCAGTGTCCTCTTCCATAGTCCATGTCAGTACCTTTTCTAAAATATCAGCAGAAAACTTGCCATTTCCGTATTTTGCTGACAGCAAGCCCAAAATACCTTTAATTCTGAGCTTATTTTCTGCTTGGAGTATCTCTGAAATATTGTAATTCCCACTGCTAATAGCCTATAGTCCAAACTTTGATTCTACATTATCTGTCTGAAATTTGCCTGTGCATATGAAACTTTCTGAACATTGAAAGAAAACAATACAAGTTCTGTTATCACAAAAGTGGAATGATTCTGACCATAAGTTCCCTTTGTTAATCCACAGAATTGAGAATTTGCAATTGTCATGCTCTTTCACTTTTCCAACTATAATAAAGAAGGGTCAAGGTGTTAGAAAAAAATTTCTTTAACGTGTTGTTTTGTACTGTATGTGTAATGGGCCTTTTAATATTCACGAAAAATGCTGTGCGTTTATAACCCTGTTTACTTGCAGCAGAGACTGTGATTTCATGACACTGTGACAGTTTTTGCATGTACCTGAGATGGAGTAATGACAAAATGTTATTTAGTATAATAACAGATTAGCATTTAACTGACTGCATGTAAATTAAAAACGCATTTAAAATTGTATTTACATTATTCTTCGGCTTTGTTGAAACCATACTATCGATTATTAACAAAATATGTTAATAATTTAATTTAATTAAGCCTTATTTTTTTTTAATTTTGACCATGTCCCGGGGGCTTGATGTAAAGTATCTCCCAAAATTGAAATATTGGTTTCAAATTCTGGGGTCCGCGAGATCATCTACAACGATTGGGAAATATCAATCTTGGACAAAATGGGCTGAACGGTTTATGTGCTAGCATTCTGCACAGACTGGCAGAGACGTTTTGTCTTCAACCATTTTTTCGGTATGAAGGGCGCACAAAACATGGATTCTGAGTACACCACGTGTTAGTGGATTTTTTTCTATATTTAGGAAATTGATTTATCCACTTTTTCGTTACCAAGGTCCGGCAATATGAGTTTTTGTGTCAAAAATTGCCCTTTTCTGGAGCATTCATTACAACAATTTCTCTTCTCACGTTAGTAAGTGCGAGAAAGTAAAACTTCGCACGGGGCAGAATTTAATTCCAGTGTCCACGTTTATTGATTTATAAATAAGATTTAACTGTCAAAACAAAGTTAAAAATAACAATAAAAATGTCTGAAAGCTTGAGCGTTGAGAGATTCTTTAATTTTCTATACTGGTGGTTCTGTGAAGAAAGGGAGGTCATGGGCATACGTCACAATAAACTGTCTCTATTATTTCATATTTTAACTAATTAAAAATTGTAACTTTTAATTCACCTACAAAACGTAAAAACATCGATGTTGAAAATTCATCGGAATCAATAAATCGATGTTTAAAACATCGACATCGATATCTCATCGTGCACGTGAGAGCGTGAACCGCAGGGCAGGGGGGGGGCGTGTCGGGTGGCTCGACGGCGGCTGCAGGGGAAAGCAATTCCACCAGAGGCCCCAAGGCAGACATTTAAATTCTTTTTTTAGCGGAGAGTCCATCTCCAGAAAAGTCGCCAACTCTGTTACAGAGATTGGCAGAAAAAAAATATTGTTTGTGCGAAATCTTCCCCAAGGATCGTAAGTCCGGCCCTGATTATTTTGATTTGTGGCGGTATCATACATAATGTCTCTATTTTCAGGGTTTTAAAAAAAAAAAAATCTTCAATTTTTTGATTAAGCTATGACCTCGGATAGCGTAAAGGAAACTTTAAAAATAGTGCAGGCCTCATTTTCGTTGAAATCTGCTTTTTTGTAACTTCCAAAAAGTTAATAATGCGAGAGTGTGTGTTAGCCGCATAGTTTTTTCCAACTAGTGATCTGTGTCCTTTACTATGGTAAAACCAGTTTCTTTCTACTATCTTTTGTTATGGATATTTATGAATCCTTGCATTCGAGTCGTCGGTTTTTCAAAACGGAAGTGATGCAAAATGTGAAATATTAAAATAAAAGTATCTCTCAAAACTAGATAACACCTAAAAATAAAAGATTAGATGAAGATATTGAAGAGAAAGTAGTAAAATAGGGGAAGGCATGGTCCTAGAAAAAGAAGATGTCTCCTTTGGGATTTGAAGCGTATGATGTATTTACCCGAAAGTTGACTTTTTAACTGTCATTGGTAAGCCGAAACATACGGATCTCCATCTCTGATAAATTTTTTGTTTTAAACTAAATAAACAGATGTACTTGATGGGTCCAAAACTTTACCCTTCTAGGAAAATTTGGTTTTCAAAAATTGCATATAAAATATATTTTTAGCGTTTTTAGAAAACATGTTTAAAATATGTATATATGACTGAAACAATTAATGTTCTGGTTCAATGTACAATATTTCACTTATTCAATAAGCACTCGAAAAATTATTATAAATCAATATTTTAAAGATTTGCGTATTTTGTTATTATTTTATGAGTATTAACTTTATTAACTTTATTTTGTACATTTTTGCTTCTGCAGACCTCTTGCACGTACGTCGTAAGAATGGCATATAAAGGCTAAGCTAAGTCTAGGCATTTAAGACTCGGGCTTGTCGCAAAAGTTGTGTAAAGAATGTGTAAATGAAAACCGCCAAGATTTGTGTATATTGGATTGAAAGTTGCGGGCGGGCTGGGGTAGAAACCGAAGGGACAGCGGATAGGGAAAGGCGCAGTGGCCGCGTCTTTTGAGAAGCGTGCGGGCGCTGGGTGGGCGGCCGTGGCCTACCCCAACTCGCGGGGCCGCGGGCGGGGGGCGGCGAGCGCGCATGAGCGGGGCGAGCGCGGCGCAGGGGGCGGCGCGGAGGGCGGCGCGGTGGGCGGCGGTCGAGAGCCGGGCATGCGACAGGAGGCGAACACGAACCCCGGGGGGGAGAGGGGGTGCGGGGAGTTCGTGTGGTGGTGAGGAGCGTGGGCGTGGCGGGAGTGATTGCGTGGAGGACGGGAGCGTGGGATGGTTGCCGGGCGGGCGGGATCGGTGGTTGGGCGGGGGGTCGCCGTGGAGAGCCACCTGGAGAACTGCTGACACACGCGCACTGCTCGGGGACGCGAAGTAAGACCCAGGGGATGTTGGCGGCAGCCCGAGTCTATTGATTGTGCGCCCTCTCGCCCCGGCCTGACGACCTTCCCTGCCCGCCCTCGCGGCCGCAGCCACGGGGACGCAAGGCAACCGCGGCGCATGCACTCGCGATGCACCTCGCTGCCATCCGCCCGCCCGCACCGCTTGCGCCGCCGCGCAATGCGACGGCAACGGTTGCACTCGATGCTCTTTAACCGTCAAATATAATGCGGGCGCACTAGATGGGCTTTTGGCAGACGTTGCGAGCGCGGAGCCCGGCGGAACGCTCGTTCGCCGCTGGGCGCGGGCGCGCCTGGCCCCTGCGTATTGATTCGGGCGCGTTCTGTTAACGCGGCAAATCTGTGCTCACGTCGGCGATGTCTCGTTCGCACGCACGCACGCTCCCCAACAGGGAGAAGCAACCCCAGGCGCCGGGCGCAGCCGTGCGTCCGTGGAGCCCACTTTAAGCCCTCCTCCACCCCACCACCCCCTGCACTTAAGCTCACGGCTCTCTACACTTGTTGATGATTTAAGAATGCGCATTTCTGCAAAAATTCGTGTGGACTAATATGGGATATTGTGCTCTTTCTGGAATGCTTTTCCGTAAACAAATGATTACACTTTCACTTTAAGACCAGCATATGGGCTTTAAGAGAACCGCCCGAAATTGTTGCTGCTTTGATCTAACTCATAAATTTGTTTCTATAACGCCTCAAAATCATTAGTTATGCTGCAAAACTAGGGAATGCATAAACGCGATTAAGGTTTTTCGTTTAAATTTTTTTGTAAACAACAACTACTTCAATGAAACCTTTAGTGGGAAGAAATAGTGTGAGATCTGTAACATAAAAGCTTCTTTGATTGTAAGAGAACCATCCTAATCGACTAAATATATCATAGATTTACTATAACGGGTATTTGGACTTCGTATAATCGAGATATATTCCTTTCAGAATTTTTCTTTGTCTTAATGTTCTTTCAAATTTGCAATAAATACAAGGGGATCATTTATGACAACTATGTTTTGTGTGAGAAAATATCAGCGCGAAATACGGTTATAGGAAGTCAAAGAATGGACGAAATAAAAGGACATTTAAAACAAGCCAATAGTGTTCGTCTCATATTTATGAAACTAGTTTACTAACCATGTCGAAGGCGCTGAGAACCATTTGTTTCACCATTTTCCTCACCATGTGTGAATTTAGTCTCGAGGATTGCACTGTACGTGGTTGTCGCAACCATGTACCACATAATTGATCCTTTCCCTTCCCTCTGCCTTGTCTCCTTCAAAAGCCACCTGGCAAAAGGGTCGGAGGGTATGGTGGGTGCTATAATTCTTCTCATCCCCAGCGCTGCAGAAAGTTCAATATACACCGTTCTTTTGGGGTTTGCGTTGTCGTAGAGTGATTTCACTGTCCACAACAACATGACGCCACGTCTTTCTGCCCTCAGCAAAACATCTGTAATCTGCAGTCGCTATTCCGCCTTGTTGGACGTAGTGGCTCCCATTGTTGTCCAACGTAACGTCATCTCCTGTCGTTGATTACAGATTCGAATGCCCTGGTCCAAAATGCGATTGCGATGATTCGTGAAAGGGGAGGCCTCCGTCTCAATCTGCTCCGCTCTCAATCTGCTAAGTCGTGTGTCAGTTTTGCATATCGCGTACTGAACTTGCCTGAGTGGGTATGGTATCCACGTCGATGCAGTTGCTCGCAGGTGCAAACCTTCCTCTCAATGCAGTGCGTTTCTGTCTCTAACTCTGGCTGTGTCCGTTGACGTCTCTGCCAAGCAGGTGCTCGAACACTGCACGTGCCACATCGGGCTGAGCCTCGCTTCCTTGAAACTGCTCTGCCGACGTTGCGACTGTCCGGTACGAAAGGGCATTACGCCCAACTGCTTCCGCCAATTCTGTGGCTCTCTCTGCCATTTCTCCCAGAAGAACGCCCGTTTTGCAAGACCTTCCATCTCGCAGAGCTGTAGCTAGGCTACTTTACTCACTATATTACCGCCACAGCCATTTCATGTTGTGAACACACGTCACGACTGCACATCAAGTTAACAAATAACACTCTGTGTTACGATGGCATTCCTTTTAGACAAAAATAATTCTTATGACTTTGGTCCCTACTCTCGTATTTAATAGAAAAATGAGCAAATGTGATGTATTGCCGTAGTTTGACATTTTACTCGAACATTTTTGATTTTATACAATCAGAATTTGTGAAAAACTGCTAAAGAGCTTTCAATTTTTTAAATTCCTTGTAAACTTCCGTGACCGATAAAAAGATAGATTGTGTACGTCGTCCTTTTCGCTAGATGTGTCTTAAATATGATATGCATTTTTTCATTAAAAAAATATGATTTTAGCTCCACTTGCCTGGCATCCTATTAATCGATCCTGTTGTCAAAATTTCGAGGTGAAACGTTCATACTTATGTAAATCTGAAATATGACAGTGACTACTCAATCCTCGTATTTCGCATCGCAATTTCTGTTGTTGTTTTTTTCTTTTTTTCCAAAGTAGAGGGTAGAATAACAAACCTAAAATTAACTGATTTACAATTCTGAAGGAAACGTTAAGAATATATAGTTGTAAGGCACGAGTTTACTGGAGTTGAATGTTATTTATACATCCGTTGATGAAGGTTAATTCCAACTGCAAGAACGTGACAAAACTAAGCAACAGTGCTCAGCAGTGAGTGACGAATTGCTGTATTTTAGCGTAACTTCAAAATAAAGAAGATTGGAAACAAGCTGGATAATTTTCCCCAAAAGAAAATTCCGTTGTAAAATGTTAACGTAGTTTTATAGCAGTCATAACATATTCGAAATATGTAGAACCGAATATGCACTGATTGGAATGCACTATTTCATGTTGCAAAATTAATATACTAGTTTTTATACTATGACTATACTAGATTTTATCCAATGACTCAATTTGCTTTGCGGCCGGCTGCTCTGATCGGTGGTTTTCCGTGTTTTTTCCGATGAACGTGCGAATGGTGGCGCAGTACCCTAACAAACGGGCCACGGACCGCACGCGATCCTACCTTCCTCTTCCTTGTCCCATCCTCACCGCTTACACACACAGCCATACTACCACACTCGTCGGGATTAGTTGGGAGCTTACAGCTTGTCTCGCTGGTGGGAAAGCTCCCTGCGTGGTTGGGGAAAGCCCCGCAAGCCGACTGATAGGATCTCCATCAGTCATCCCGCGGGAGAAGATCGCCGCCACCTGCCGAGGAAACACGTTGCCTGCAGGAAGTGGAGTAATGACATTGGCGTTTGACGCATTCGGAATCACCAATCAATGAGTTGGCTTACGGCGCCGTGGCAAGTTGCGTTCGCCCCCACCTGGGAGTGCAGAGCGATGCTATGTGCATTGATATCATTTCCCCGCATTTGTCGAATAGTATGTTCTCTAGTAATTGCGCAAAACATCGAGATTTTGTCGGAAATTCGCGAATTGGATATCTGATATCGTACGTATCGCTCCCCCTATGAAAAATCCGACCATACATTTTCAGAGGTCGGAACTAACTTATAAAAACACTCAGCAGTTGACCGAAAAATGATTTTAGGTTGCATAAAGCCCGTAATATGTACATTGGGATTTTATTTTGATTTAATACAGGTGTGTCATAGCAAAATGTTTATTGATCTGCAACGATATTTTCGTGTGAATGTGTGCGTAAATGATATTTTCAAATATGCTCATCGAATTTTCTCAGATGGGATCTTAAGTTTCTTCTAGCAGAGGGTTCATATTTAAAGGCGATGTACTCAGTGATACTGAATCTCATTTCATTTGAAATTGTTAAATATATTTATGTGTGTGATCGAGTGGCAAAATACATCTGCATAAACAGTTGCAATTTGGTAGCAAAGCATAGATTAAATAAATCTTCATTATGTTTTTTTGACTCTAGCTTCTAAAGACATGCTAGATTAAATACTGCGGCCTTACAAGATGAATCGAACTTCTGTTTGAATCCACTGAACTCTTAATGAAAATCCTAGGAGTCCCTTACATTAAGAGTGACAGATTGCGTGGCAGATTCAGTTTCAGGCATTTTCAGTTCAGTTTGTGGGAAAAAAATGTATTTGAACGTAGGATGACATTTTTAAAGGCGGAGAAGCTTTTTGGATATTATTGCCATTGCCACGGATATTTTTAACCTCATTCAAATGTATACGTTCAGCATGGGTAAATGAATTATTGGCCATTACTCCCAAAAAAGCATGAAAAAGTTGGTTTCTTATGAAATTATTCTTGGCGTAAGTGTGTGTGTGTGTATATATATATATATATATATATATATATATATATATATATATATATATATATATATATATAATGTGCGCAATGTTTCGAGTAGATTGATTAGTTTGCAAAAAATTGTGGAAAAAATATTTTTTTCAATTGTGTTATTACAATTGGACTTTTTCGTTGCTAATGATATGAGAGTTTGTGTTCTATTGTACCACCTCTAACCTCTCGCATACTACTTACTTATATAGAAAATTATGAAATGCTGTGACATGTACGGCAATTTTCTTCGCAGAAAAAAGTCTTTTTGTAGGACACTGCTACCGAAAACGTGTGTACTTTTCGTTCCTTAATCTATAATAAATAACTTCCTCTTACACGTTTAGTGAGATTCCACATTTGTGGGTCCCCTATACCGAAAAATTGATTTCCGGCAAAATGTCTGTCTGGCCGTCTGTGAACAACTAGCTGCTGAGGATTTTCACCAGAATTGATATTCTGCGATCGATCTGTCTGATGACTCAGCCCGTTGAATTTGAAGCGGATATTTTGGTTTGGAGGCATTCTTTACAAGGTACCCCAACATCTTTTCAAAAATTTATCAGAAATTGCTCCACCTTTTTTATCAGATAGAGCAAAGTACGCTTTGATAAATCGCACAGGTTCGATTTTCAAAAATTCCGAAAGTTTAATTTTTCGGCGTCTTCATCCAACTGCATTATTGACGGCAAAGATATTTTTTTAATGAAGTCTAATGTTCATTTGCATTTTTAAATAAAGTCGTCTACAATTTTTAGTGAAATAAAAGGATATAGGTGTTGTGGTAAGATATCTTTGGCATTTTTAAAATAATTAAAGATGTTGTCATTGCCAACAATGTTTTTTAATTCAATAGCAGCTTTTGATGGCTTAGCCATCATCATCAGTCTGCTAGATGGAAGCCACAAAACATCGTTTAGTCGTTTTGTGGCTTCCATCTAGCAGACAACTGATGATGATGGCTAAGCCATCGAAAGCTGCTATTGAATTAAAAAACATAGTTGGCAATGACAACATCTTTAATTATGAAATAAAAGGAATTTAAAAAACAAGTTCTCAAAAACGTCATCGAACTTCTTCCTTACACTTACTTAAAACTAAACGCACAATCATGTAGCATTAATGTTATTTTTATGTAATCTTCTAATTTAAAAGAAAATACACAAATTATATTACATAAAGTAGTATTAAAGTAATTCGTAATACGTGAATTAGCAACACCAGATTTTGAGTTTCTATGGCAAATGTGTCGCATACACTTCCTTTGCATTTACAATCTCGCTTGGCAGGAGATTAGGGTTCACAGCCAAACTATCTACTCAGCCGAATGACACATTTTCAGAAGGTGGTCGTTAACACAAGACATCTATGTATTAGCTACACATACAGATATTTACTCTACTCCATCACCGATGAATTATTTGCGGTAATCGATGGTACCCGACATTGTGCCAGAACGCTAAATTAGTCTAAAACTCAATATTATGACACCTTTGCTGCTTTGTGTAGCCCAAAAGATACTGTACTTAATTATTGAATAACTTTACTGGCCAGTTTCACATTTCCAATACAGAGGGAACTTGGGAATTTCGACTGCCGGAATTTGGTAGCATTTCGCGGTGTTTCCGCAGAAAGCTCATTGCACTTTTTTCAACACATAATCCATATTCTTGAACCGATCCTCCGGTTCGCTTTTTATCCTGGCAAGTGTGTAGTTTGGATTGCCTTGTTTTCGCTGCGTTGGATACAAGCGGAAGAGCAGCCAGTGAAACGTTTCTGACATCTCGGTCAGTTGGACCCTTGACCTTAGAGTGGACAAGTTTCATAAATTATACTTACTACACCTTACTTACCATAAAATTTATAGCGATTCACTTCTCCAAATTGAACATTTAAAAAATGCTGCATACAACAATAATAATAATAATAATAATTATTATTATTATTATTTTATTATAATTTTCGTCAGGGGACAAACGCGATGAAGTAGGTCATCTAACCTCATTGATTCTCGCTGTGGTCATAGTGAGGATTTCCCTGGGGTAGTACAACTTGGCGACTACCATCTCATTTTGGCAGTACGAGTGTGCCAAGTGTTCGGGAATGGAACAACGTTATAACAATCGAACACTCGAGTTCCAAAATATGACCCTTTTCTAGAGAAATATCGTAAAAAATACTCCCCCCCCCCAACATGAGTACTTTAATTGGCGAGGAATTGGGGTGCATACCCCCCTCTCCTCCTCCGCTCCCAAACAATGCGAAGGCAGGCTTCGCAGAGCGGAGGGGTTGAACATGAAGGCGAATTGTCGGCAGCGGAGCGCGTTGGGATTTCGCGTGTGCGCCGGGCACCTGATTCGCATGGAGCGGTGCGAAGGTGTTTGGTGCTGTCGCTGCCCAACCGCCCCCGCCCCTTCCCCCCGCTTCCCCCCACCCCCACCCCGCTTGACGTTAAAAATACGCCGCCATCTGGCGCCGCCGGCGGCATCGCGAGGAACGGAGCTGCTACGTCGCGGCTGCGGACGGCGGAGCGAGAGGTTCTCCGAAACACGATCGATCCACGCATTATTAGCGAGGAATTCTGTCGAAATGTCATTTAGAGGACGTGTGTTTGAACATGAATTTCGCTAATTTGAACGCACAATATACTTCATTAAATGGTCATTTTGTAATTAAATGTTGAAATATTTCCGTTTTAGTGCCCCTTACACTTTGGTTTTGCGCTTCGCGCCTAGGGAACGATCATTTTTGATACGACGTTGGGTGCACGCTGCCGAATAATGACGAATACTCAATAAACCCGAACCGCGCGGCAGAGCAGTGGACAGGCTGTGTTGTGTGACATTCAGTCTGAGAGCTATGAAATGACATGATCCAATGTGAAACAAGACCATTACTGTCCTAAACAGATGTCACATCAAACGTCCAAATGGCGTCCGCGCTTGTGGAGGGCAACGGCGCACACAGCGACAACAGGGTCAATGGGCAGTCTGTCCCGGCGGAAGGAGGGGAAGGAATTGATATCGAGTTTATGGTGGATGTTTTTACTTGGTCGTTGTGTAGTTTTTAAATCAAAAAGGACGTAATTTAAACGTCCTAATTTTTAGATTTCAGTTCAATGAATATTCTTTTATTACCAAACCAATGAAGGGTAAAGGACCTGAAAAGGAGAGGGGGGATTCTGCATTGTATAAGAATCTCGCCTTCAGATAAAAGACGTTCCAAATGAGATAAATGGCAACCAATCACGAAGCTTGGAATTAATGACACGGAATGCCGCTCCTTTGCCTTTCAGCTGCTGAACAGGGTAGTGGTTTTTGTGAGTAAGCAAAGGCGAATGTTGAGGGCCGAAGTTAGGGAGTATGGAATACCCTTACATGAATTCCTTCTCCCCTCAAATTTTAAAACTACGTTTTAACGAACGAGTCCATGAACGTATATTTTTGTAGTATTTAATCTGTCAATTAAGTTTTGTAATTTTTTTAAATTTGCTTTGGCAATTAAATCGTAAATATAAATGAATAAACAAGACCACGGCCAAAATAAAAAGACGCTGCGCAAACATTACAGTTGAAGGTTACTAGACCACTTTTAAGAACTGGTGGATAGCTTCGGAAGGCGTGTAGGTGCGCAACGAAGACGCGACTGGAAAGGTACTCTATTAGAAAGTTCCGCATTACTTTAATGAAATGAACATTAAGGTAGTTATCATGAGTAAAACTTTGTTCACATATGTATTAGTTATGAGAGGCGAAGCTCCTCATGTCTGGAATGAATGAATGAATGAATCATCTTGATGAACTAGTGATTATGAATACATGAGATGATTCATGAGAGGTAGAGGAAACGGGAGAACATGTACATGAAGTTCTCTGATTTTAAAGTATTTAAAAAACTGCATTACATTTAATATATAAACGTATTAAGCCCTTTTTAATGTACAAGGTTACAAGGTGCGGCACCCCGGCGTTGCGCCCCGCGCGACCCCTCCCGGGGCAACGGCCGCGCCAGTAGCGTTTCCTGCGTTGTGAAAGCTGCCGCTGCGAATGGAGGCAACGCTGCCCCTACCGCGTTGTGCATACGATGGCGCTTTCCGCGGGCGGTTACTGCGATACGGGATGCACGTGACTGATATCGATTCTGGCTCTTCATTATCCCTTGCCGCGTATTCTGCACTGTGAAAAAGATTGTCTTAGGTCTTTCACTCGCTGGAGATCCCTGCAGAATAGCTTTGGAAATATTTTCTACTTTTTCACTTGTTCAGAAAGAAATAAATGTTAAGTTTTCCGTTAAGTGAACGACTAATTCCATCCCATTTGTCCGCTCTGAAAAGGATGGCTTGGGACACTCTCAAACGTGAACTAACTCTTTAAGTGGTAGTGTTCAGATTTAGAAAAATAGATATTTCTTGTTGGCTTGTGCATATTTATTGGAGGAGGAACCATATTTTCATACAACTCCAGTGTTTAAATGTTACAAATTACTTTGCTGCATTAATAAACTTTTGACACTAGTAACTTCTAAAGTGAAGTCGTGTTTGTTTGCGTAAATGAAAAGGAGGTAATTGGAGGCCCAAATAATATTCTGGACAACAGTAATGACCTAAAGTTGTGTTTGGATACCTCTGATTAAAATATTAAAAATTCCTAAGTTTGTTAGTAATTTCTGAAGTTTTCCCCAACTTCAATAACTATATAAACAGCTATATTAGCTACAGTTATTACAAATTTATTAATATAAAAGAAGAGTAATGTAATTAATTTAGAATCTTTGACGTAGCAGTGTCATATAAAACGCAGTTGGAATGCCATCAATCAAAAAATTGAACGAAAAAGAGCCTTTTATGCACTGACACACGAGGTAATTCACGTTTTGAAAAGAATGCAACATAAGAGGCTTGTCGATGAAATAGTCTCACTCTGTGTAATATCTACTCGTTCGTAAACATTAATACTTCAACCTTGTAATCTCATAAGAAATCCTCAGCAAAGATAATGTGAAGCTCTGAGAAGTTCACTGTCTCACTATTTCTGATGTATCTGAAGGATTGTGTGGAGAAAAACTTTGCACTCGCCTCCCTGTCTCGTGTGAACGTACGTACACGCACCTGCTCCTCTCCGCATACGCTCTTCGTGGCCCGCATGTATGATATCTCGCTCACTTGGAAGCTGCGAACGGTGCTGATACTTATTTGCAATCGTAATTATACATGAGTGTTTTACAGATGTGCAGTGACAACTACGAGTATTGACAAGTCTTCTCAGGATCACCAGTTTCCACTCTATGCTTAGGAGCGGAAGAGTCGAGTGCTCTGCCGACCAGTCTCAATTCAGAGCCTTCGCGCTTTGAGAGTCGTGCTAGTAATTAAAATCCTTTGTAAAATTTTTAATAACACGAAAAAAATTTAGTATATGATCGATTTCAGAGGAGAACAATCTGTAAATACACTAGTGTGAGAGTGCACGTTCTTTATATTTTCGCAGTTTTGTTTGTAGTGTTTTGTAGTGGTCAATTGGGTACCTGCTACTTGTATGTGCTAATTCGAGAGTGGTGTTGGCCAGAGGTGACGGGAGGTTAAGAGGCTGACGGGCCGGGGCGCGCAGTTGCCCACTGAAAATACCTTGCGCCTCCGCCTCGCGGGGCGCCCATCTGCGCCGCGCGGGTATTTTGGGCGATGTGACGTGTGCGGCTCCCACCCTTTCCGCGCCCCGCGCCACCAGTTGGAGGTTTGGCAGCGGACGCTGCTGGGAGCTTCGCAACCCCATCACCTGACCAGGGTTTACGCCCGGCGACTCCTTCTCGAAACTCGTCATTCGTCCAGTTCGTCCTTAAATAGGCGTCGTGTGAAATCTTTAATTTGTTTTGAAAAAGCTGAACTCGCACGTCTCCAAGTAGTCTGACGCGTGTTGTACACGTGCACATTTCCAAGGCGCCTCGAAGCTATCTTTGAGAGAGACGTTGTCTGACGCTTTGTGCAGCCGACGCAAGCTTAACGAAAAGATTTCTTCCTCAGAAAGTGACTGTCTTATTCCCTGAGAACAGGCTCACGGCCTGTCCGTGTGCTGATTATCAACTCTGCTTTGAACAGGGTGGCCGGCTAAAAAGCGGCAAAAATCAGGGAATTTCGTAGTTCTTAAAAGTCAGAGGAAAATCAGGGAGTTTATGGAAGAATTGGTAGATGTTAGGGGAAATTTTTTTAATTCTGAAAGCGTTTAAATAATTCTCTGTAATTCTGAAGCATTTGGTAGATATATTCAATGATAATTGCATCATTAAAAGTACAACAAAGTGTTGATATGTCCAATTAAGTGCGAATTTATAGTAAGATTTTTTTATGCTGACACCTCACTGGAAATAAACTATTTTGATACTTTTACAAAGGAACATGGTATTAAAGTTGCACTTCGATTTCAATGAAGATCAGTTTGTTGTTCTACGGCGACACGTCGTGAAGTCGGTGCTTATCGTCCCATGGGTCCGACTTTCGCCTTGGCGATTGGAAATAAATATTTGTTCGGGTTGAAATGTGTGAAAGGACGGAATGGATGTGCGATCAACTAGAGAAAGAAGTGCAACGCATTTCTGGCAGTGGGATGGGGGGGCCGCAATTGGCCTCTTTGCGTAAGCGGCGTTGTCTGGGAAATGTGCAGTTTCCCAATGAATGATTTTAGAAGATGCGGCCGCAGGGAAATTTGTCAATTATGATCATTCTTAATAAGAAGAAATTAAATATGCATAAAAGTTGATCTCTTCATTTTCTACCTGAAAAACCGGCTTATGTGGCTCAGGGCTTTAATTTTTGTCAGTGCAGTGCCTCTGACTTGGAAGAACTCGGGTTCGAGTCCCTACAGTCACGGGTTTTTCACACTTTTCGACACAACAAGGCTAGATCGACTTCAGCCGCTGACTGAAGGATTTTAGCGACTGGTTGTTCTGATCGATAGTTTTCCGTGGCTTCTCCGATCGACACCAGGCGAATGCGTGAGTAGTATCCTAACAAACGGACCAAGGACCGCGCGCGATCTTTCCTTCCTCTTCCTTGTCATATCTTCATTCCTTACTTACGTACACTTACTACACTACCACACATGCTGGGAGACGAGTGGGAGCTTCGAGCTTGTCTCGTCCAGAGCGGTGCCTCGCTGGTGGAAGATGCACGGTTGGGAAAAACCGCGCAAGGTGACGTGTACGTGACGGTGATCTTCCCCCGCTGGCGGATATCGCCGTCCAGTGGCGAAGATCACCGCCTTCTCCCGCGATAAAACGTACACTACACTTATGGGACTAATGAGCATAGTTTACGCGACTGAAAGAACAGTCAATATACCTGAATGTTTCAACGTTTGTATCAAATATATCAAATTTGCGAATGGAAGTGCAAGCGTGCTTCCCCTAGTTTCCTGCGTTCGCGGACTGGCGTGCGCTGTCATTGGCGCTTTCAGCTCGCGCGGGTGGTGGGGAGAGCAGGAGGCGGCGCTTGCGTGCCTCTGCCAACGACGTTGGAATAGATTCGTATTAGACTCGCCGAGAGCGCTGCTGAATAATTTAGAGGCCGCCGTAGTAGTGGAAACGCATGGACCTTGTCCTCGTAGACATCGTTGCGATTGTGATGAAGACGAGTTGTTTAAGAACAACAATATGTTTTTTGGTTCGTGTATTGTGTATAAAATATTTGATATGAGTGCGTTGCGCCTATATTATGTGCACGAACAAATTCATTGTTCCAGTTTCAAATTCAATGTTCGTACGGGTTGATTCGTCGGAACGGAATATTTTGAGGGGAACACCTGTGTTGTTCCTTAACAGACATCACTTAATTGTAAATGTTGAAGACATTGCGTATAATAACTTGTTCGATGATTGTTAAAATGTGGTGGCTATGTCGTTTCCAATCTTCAGGTGTATTTCAGCGATTTTTCCCCAGTGATTCTCCTGATATCTAATCGAAATCATTTATTATTGCAATGATATATTTTGAGTTTTTAAAACCAATTGTATACAGACAGTTTGTCAATAAACTGAAAACATTTGGTTCTAAAAAGCCAATATTAAACGCAAATATACATAAATTTAGAATGAGATTTTATATCGACCTGTATAAGTTCAAAACGGTTCCGTTCCTGTTCGTGGAATTCACAATGTTGTCTTCTTCCATCGAAAATAGCGTCAATGTTGAGTTTCTCCCTTGACTTGTGAAGTTTAATTACTAGTGCATATCGAGGAATCTCATGCCCTTTGAATGTAGTGCTCGAGTAACAAGCATTTGATTTTTACAGCAATTGGATGAGACACTGGCGGCAGTTCGATATTATCGTAGGGAGCAGAGTTTAAACAAGAACATTGTGTGGAGAAAGACGAAGCCATTTCTTCATCCATTAAAAAAAATAATTCAAATAATGTTAATCACCTTTTTCTGTTGCGTTATAAAATACTAATCTGCCTTCGACATAAAACCTTGTTTCCGCCAGCATTAACAATATTGTTCGGAAGGCCTCCAGAACTAAAGATAATCACCGTCGCTCCTTCGAAATGGTGTCGAGAGGCTTCTGTGCTAAGGTTTCGTCCACCAACTTCTCACTAATTCGAGAATCTGGGTTTCGGTTGGAACGAAATTCTCTTCTCAAGATATCTCTTATAAAGAACATTCGTATTATTTTTAACTTCTTAAAACTTATTTGAAAATTAATTGAATTTCCCATTTTTTATAAAAATCGTTTTTAAGAATTGGTGTGAGTCAGTCACGTTGAAATCGTTCAGTGTGCTCTAAACATTGGAATTGGTAAGAACAGATTTCACACTCATATTCTTTCTTATGAATTGAAAATACTAATGATTCTCGCGATTCAAGAGATACTTTTATCTAATTCTGCGTTCTTTCCGAAACCCTCAGCGGACACTTGTTTAATAACTGCTTTGGCGAATTTAACACCTTTAGATTTTGTCTTCGTCGATTTACGTACGTCTGCAACAACGTAAAGTGTCCGACTGTGAAGTGACCCTTTTGTGCAACTTGCTCTGAAGTAGAAGTTTTGCAGTAATATGTTTGCCGAGGGAGAGGCATTTTATGTCCTAAAAATCTTGAAATATCCTTGTACAGATACGCATTTATGACCTAAAAATGCTAAAATATGTACGTTAATATGCAATAAAAATTAACAATATTTCATTTCGTGCATTAACCTTGGTAAAATTCAGGAGAAGCGTGCGTGGAATGAAAATACATAATTTTTGTTCAAACATTATAATCTGCTTCGCAGGAGAAATAATTAAAGTAAATATTCTACGTAGTGACGTTTATTGTCTTCATGCATTTCTTCTGCCAGTTTTTTAAAAAAATCAAGAAATTTCCTACATTTGCTCAAGTATTTTATCATCTGTAGAAAAGAAAAAAACGCAAACTGTTACAAGCTCTTTGTAATCGACGAACGCTCACAAATATAAAGGAGAAATATGAAGGTAGAAACTTTTTGAAGATAAGTCTCTATTCTAACGAAATATGCAAAATATCTTTCCATAATTACACGAATATCCACCAACAGGAAAAATCGGCCAAATATGTACAAATATCCACCAACATATTAATCTACATACCATCCACTTCTACCCAAATGTCAAGAAATTTCACTTAGCTCTGAAATATCGAACAAATATAGGCAAAATCCATAGAAATCCGCTCCCTATTAATCAATTTCTAAAATGTAATGTGATTATCCCGTTTCTGGATCTACTCAAGCAAAAGCAGCAAATGAGGTGTCATTTGAAAGTTGGAAGACCCCAATGTCTGTCGTGCTCTATAATCACTTACATATATATATATATATATATATATATATATATATATATATATATATATATTATCTGTGATATATATATGTTTATTATTATTATTATTATTATTATTATTATTATTATTATTATTATTATTAATGGTGATGGGGGTGAAAGGGCTAGGATGAGGGTAGGTGGTGTCAGTTGGGGAGATGGGAGGGGTTCTTGGGATTTTGGAACCCTCCCAGCATTCGGGTTGTGACATTCACGGATTTCCATTATGTATTATTTCTAAAACGTCCTTTTTTTCTAAAACAACTCTTAGAATACAATATTATTTCTAAAATATCCTGTTTTCGGATGAACTTCTCAATCTGTCTCAGCAAATATGTGTTCCTTGAAAGCTGGATGTTCTCGATGAATGCAAATATAGCTTACAAATTTGTATATGAAAATATTAATAATTTTAAAAAATTGTTTGAACATCCACTTCTACCACAATGTGGCTGAAACGTACGTAACCTGTTCTGACGGTACCATAAAAGGAACGTCGCAACGCATCTTTTGGGCGCAGTATTAGGTTCTACAGTTCAGTTGAGTTTGAAGACGTATTTGCGTTTCTCAATGTGTGTTTTCAGTACACATCTTAATTAGTTTGAAATGTTCAAGATAATAGCAACGGTGGTCGCAGTGAAAACATGCGAGGAGTGCGGAAAAGAGAGCAGGGTGGATGTGGGCAGTTCGCTGTAAGAAACAGCGCGGGGATACACTTTGCAGAAGTAATTCCTTTTTCTATCTGAGCAGATAAAAATGATAAATGCCAGAGCAAGTTAAACTGAATTTGGCTTGTTGGAACTCGATTAGATCGCACGTGTTTCCATTTGTTCATTGAAAATGGCACCTTTCTAGCAATTTTAAATTGGAAAGTTTCGTTGTAATTTTGCAACGTTGGCCTGATTAAATTCTTCATTTCCTCTATGTATTTGCCAGGAAATGGCGAGATATGTGCAAAGCAATTCATAATCACGGAAATTTTGAAATTAATGTCTGCTTAGATTTAGTATTAAATAAATTAAATTGTGATCTATTCAATATAATGAATTATTAATATGAGTTTGACTTCATCCCTCCATTTTACACCTTACAAGTTCCTTCTATATTACAATAAACAGTAATCCACTTAATTCAAAAAGATAATTAAGTTTTCCTAACAACTATCTCTTGCTTGCTTTTCTTTTCCTTTTTGTGTTTTGTAATTGCATATGAGGGAACATGAATCGGTGTCTTTATCATTGTTTTGTTTTGCAGGTGAGTACCTTCACATAAATTATTCCCGTGGGTATCTGGAATGGGTGAGTCAACATGTCTGCCAGACATTTCTAAGTACTAGGTAATTTGACGAGCAGCGTAGGTACACTGGATACAAATAGTTCGCATAGAATTACTTTGGATAAGATTAATCTGCTGTGAACGGAATCTTATTTCTCGGATTTGTACATGTATTCCGTGTAATACACGTATTTAAAGGGACAGTTATATAATGCTTAAATGATGTTTAAATACAATTTATTTTTCTCAAAGCTTTCATCACTTTAACGCTTGCTTTCCTCTTTAAAAAAAGGAAAATTATACTCATACGTGTAATACACGTATTTGAAGGGACAGTTATGTAATGCTTAATTGATGTTTAAATACAATTTATTTTTCTCAATGCTTTCATCACTTTAACTCTTGCTTTCCTCTTAAAAAAAAGAAAATTATACTCATTAAAAAAAAGGAAAGCTATATTGGGATCACAAGAAATTATAACATCATGTATAAACAAACGTACGCTTTACTTTATTTCTAAACATTGTAATGTTAAATGTCTACATTCGAAAATACAAAATAATTTCAAAAAACGTAGTAGTTGAGCCAAAAATAATGAAACATAATCAAGATATTGTGAACGCTAGTAGCAAAAAATCTAATGCAATGTCTGTGGATAAGCAGAAAAGTCTGAAAGCAGTCTCGGAATATCGGTGAAAATACATCATATCGATACTTCGTAGAGAATGTTGTTTTAAAGGATAATGTCAGTAAAGCAAGTAACCAGGAAAAGTTGCAAATTTCTTCAACCAACACTTTTCTAAGATTGCAGCTGATCTCACTAAGGGAGTAAAACCACGAAATACCTCATATGCTTCCCCCCAAAAAATTCGACGTGATATTAATTTCCGAAACGTCTTCCAGTGAAATCCTCAGAATAGTCAGTAAACAAAAAATGAGTAAATGTTTGTCAGCTTTAAATGAATATCTGGATTTTTTTAAAAAAAAATATTGTTCACCTACCCATTAATTCACATTTTCAATGCTTTTTTATTCACAGGAATATTTCCTGATGCTTTCAAAACCGCAAAAATGTAGGCAATTTTTAAAAAAATCAACAAAAATAAACCTCGGTTATCGACCAAGTTCTCTTTTGTCAGTTTTCTAAAAAATATTAGAGAGGCTTTTCTACTCATACATGCAAATGGAAAATTTTCTCAGAATAAAACGAAGCGTTTTCAGCCACTCAACTCGGTTTTAGAAAATCAAAATTATCGGAAACTGCCATTTTTAGTTTTCTTAAAGATGTTGCTTCATCAATGGACTAAAATAAAGGAATTTTCACAATATTTTTAGAACTTTCGAAAGATTTTGACGTAATTGACCATACGTCTTGCTCTACAAATTAATTTTATATGGAATTCGTGGCATTTCCCTTGATAGGGTAACCTTGACCTTAGGGAATAGAAAAAACGTTTAAAATCGGTACACAAATTTTAATTAAAAGTATATTTTTTTCTGCCTCATAACTGTTACCATTTAATTAGAGACTATACTGATCATCAAAAAGAAAAGTGTTTCTTTTAACAACGATATATAAAGCATTACTTTATACAGTATTTGTATTGTATAATTAAAAAAAAGGAAAAAAGACCTAATATGCCTGTGACAAGTAATGTACTTCAGTTTCCGGTTTGGCGACACTCATTTCCAACAGATTTTTGACCAGTTTCCCTGATCTGTTGAGTAAATGCTGAGATGACCCTTCGTTTTGCTTCTGGACATAATGTATTTTACTCTGCGCACATTTTGTTGAGCTGTCCTTTTGTTTCTTGTGGTAGGGGTAGAGCGAGGAGTGTGTTACTATTTTGCTAGCAATGCAAAACAATCAAATCAATTCGTTTACCAATACAAATAAGTTTTCAATAACTCGGGAGAGAAAATGTCCAACTTTTCAAATGTCGCGCTTGCTTTTAAAAAAAACAAACTTTTATGCATCTCAACTATTTATACTTAAAATGTTGGGAAGCAATTCTGGAGCTCAAGAAAACGTGCGTAGATGATACTTTTCACCTATTCGTCACATATTGTTTTTACTGTTCTTTGACTAAATTATAAAATCTTAAATGCTGCGGAAAATAGATTTCAACGGAAATGCATGTTTTGAAGTCCCCTAATACTGAAAACCTTGTTTTTACCGCCCATCTGTTAAGAATATTAGCGTCTAAACTATACGAGGTTTTTCTTACAGAATTCCGCGATCTATCTGTCCCGACTCGAGGCCCCCCAAATTGAAATGAGTTCTTTAAGTTTTGGCTCTGGAATTAATTACTGCCTGCAATTGTTTACAAAGAGGCCTAAATCTTGACAGAAGCTACCAAAGTACCATATATAAAGCAATAAATCATGGAAACACTAACCGTCGAAATTCAGAAATAATTTGACAAGTTCCTACAGTAGACACCCATTGATTTAATAATTTATTTAAATTAATTACTCTATCAGTTATTTTTAAAATCGGCCTACGTTTTGCATTAACATCGCATTTAACTCACAAAATTAAAAAAATGTAATAGATTTGTTCTTACTGGCGGACCACCGAATTACTAACTCAATTTTGTAATGCATACTTGATATTTATTCACTAAATGGTTCTAGAATTAATTACTGTTTGCAATTGTTTATAAAGGATCCTCAAGAATATACCAAACTACCATGTATGAATAAAAGCTCACAGAAAAACGACTAATCCGCAGAATATAGAAATTTGTAGATACTACATATCTATTGTATTTAAAATAATTTGTTTAAATTGATTAATCACCGTAGTTGTTTTAAAATCGCACAGAGCTTTGCATTGATAATTTTGTATAGTCACATTATAAAAAAATTACCATCTAGCAGATATCTTCCAGCCCGCATTCAGTGATCACATAGAATACTTTGGTCTTTGCTGATTGATCAGTGATTTCCTAAATCCCGCCCCTTTGTAACATCTGATAATTGAGCCCTTTTCCTGGAAAAGGTTAAGTAGCTTGACTTGCTTAACAGTGGGAACATATTTTCATGCAATACTGATAATTGTAATTACAACACACATCGTAGATATCACGTTCATCAAGTGTCAACAGCTCACTATCAGAAATCCACACACCATACATGTACGTTACTTTACTACGCATTGCCAGATGACATTAATCAGTTGTCGGTTCACAAATTTAAGTTTAAAAGTAAAATATTTTCTGCTGCATTGGATACTATACTGATTATCAAAAAGAAAAATGTTTATTTTAACAAAACAGTGATATATATTGAATTAGCATACATTTGTATTAACTTGTATTAACTGTGTAAACTTTTTAATAAAGACTTAATATGTTTGTAACAAATAGTGTACTTCACCTTCCGGGACAATGACCCCCCATCTCAATCAGGTTTTGTCAGGGTCAATGACCCCCCATCTCAATCAGATTTTTGTCCAGTTTCCCTGATCCATTGAGCAAATGCTGAGATGGCCCCTTTGGACGTAAATGTAGCTTCACTATGCGCACGTTTTGTTGAACTCTCCTTTTGCTTGTAATGGTAGGAGAAGAGGAAAGGGCGAGTAACTTGTTTGTTAGCAATGCAGAAAAATCATACCTACAGATGCAAATAAGTTTTCTATAACTCAGGAACGAAAATGTCTAGTTTTTTTAAAATATAGCAAATCTCGCGACTTTTTTAAATTTATTAATTTTAAACTTTTATTCATCTTTTATAGTTAAAATGTCGGGATGGGATTCTGGAACTCAAGAAAACGTGCGCAGATGATCTTCTCCCCCATACGTCACATAACGGTTTTAACTGTTTTTTGAGTAAATAACTCTATTTTTTTCTTTTTTTCTTTTTCTTTTCATTTCGTCAATTTAGGATCTCAGCCATCTACATATAGTAACTGAGAGATTGAATGTAGCTTCATTCGTGAGCACTTTCTGAATGCTTCCAGCATATTATATTATTAAATTCGTTTGGGAATGTTTGCCAAGCACTTTCCATTTTGAATGTCGTAGTCAAGATAGTGTTTTAATATTCTGTTGTACGGAAATTTTACAAAAGAGCAATTTTTTTAAATTTCATTGTGCGAAATATTGAAAGTAACTTTGTTTTCTCTAATAGAACTATATTAATTGTTGCTTTCTTGTACACATATGTATATACGACGAAATATACATAAAATAGAGAAATATCTGTGATGTTGCGATGAAAAGTACCGTTTTTTGACACAAAAATTCTTATTGTAGCTCCCTGATAGAGTAAAAGATGATTTTTTACAACATGACTATTACAAACACCCTTTTCCACATTTAAAGTGCAATAACTTAGCCTTTTCCCTTCCATAAAATAATTTGGGACACTTGACTATGAATTTGAAGTAATGAAAGAATATTTGTAATATCTTGCGAAGGCTAGAAAAACAAAAATGCTAACTACAGACAGTTTTCCTCTTAAAATGTTTTTAAAATTTCTCGCGGACAATCCAGTAAACAATGACGGACGATGAGGATACTCTGCTTTTGTTTCCCCGGACACGCACTCTTCACAGAACAATCAAGTTTTCACCGTGTACAGTAATTCAACCCTTTGTGAGTGCATTCCTCCAGAGGAGGAGTCGCTTTGTGTCCGGCTGGTGCTGCTGAGGGATTACTCGGGAGAGAGCTGGCTACAGATAGGAAGTTCAATAACAAAATTGTTTCTTCTGAAAAGACTTTTCCTCTTGTACAAATATTGATTAGTAACACTTACTGCAGCATTATTACTTTACAATTAGTAAGTAACTTTATTGGCATTTTGGTCACATCACTAAAACCCTGGAAGTTATCGAAATCCACCATACGCTTCTGACTTTAAGATAGTTTTTTATTGTTGTTTCTTTAGTACCAGCATTGTTGAGGGAGCCCTTTAATGCGAATGAATACAGAATTGTGGTTATTATAGTGAAGTGTTTAATTGAAAAAGGATTCATTCACAAATATACAGTTAAATATCGCTACACCTAAGCAAATTAAGAGTTACAAGGACGTGGGTCGCTGAAAGTGAAAGGGCTGCCAAAGGTATTTCATGTGTTGTCAAATTGCCAAAACAGGTGGTGTTTCAAGTCATGGGTTGCGAGTTAAACTAAGGACCTTGTACATTGGGCACATTCATATTTCTTTGGAACACTGTACATTTCTAATGGCCACAGATGGCTCGTTTTTAGCTGTCTGGACATTTTGTCAGCTATGGGTGCAGTTATAATTTTGTAGTTCATCGTCAAAGAGCGATCTCACGCCATTTCAGGAGTTCCTTTGGGGTTTCTAAAGTTTTATTACCAGCCTTTGCTAGATGAGAATATATTGATGTTAATTTCTTAATCCAATTATTCTGGATCTTATCAATCCCTAGGGATTTCCAGTTTCACGTGTTCTTAACTGCTTGGAAGAAGTCCTCTTCCGAGAATTCGTGAACATTTGTTTTCACAAGTTCCATTGTTTTCACAAGTTCATTGGCAGCATCAACTTCAGATTGAAGCCAAGATGCGTCTTTGTTGTAGGATCTGCTTTCCTTCCAGATTCCTGCCGAAAATACTTCATCTTTGAGGTGTGAAAACATTGTCATTCAGTTTTTGAGTCAGATTGCGATAGAATCTCTTCGCGTCTGCTTCAAACTTCCGATTCTGCACACGCATTGTTCGTTTGTAACGTCTAATTCATTGATCCCTTGCTTGGATTTTCTTTTAACTTCTCTGTAGCGATATTATTATTATTATTATTATTATTATTATTATTATTATTATTATTATTTTCTCAGCAGCTTGTGCTGGGTTCAATTTGCCCATTCCTTACACGTTAAAGAAAGATCGGTCACTGGGGAGAGAGATTTCACTCTGACCCCAGGACCTATATGGGGGCCTCATATGTTCAAGAACTTGCGAACTATATGACATGTTTGCAGGAGCACTGCTGTCTGTCCGTAATTCAGAATTCGTTGAGGTAATCTTACTTTTTTAGATTATTCCTGATATTGTTTATTACTACACCTTCCGCCGAAATAGCAAGTAGATATATTGTTACATTCTGTAGTTTCCACCTGTTTTATTTCTAGGGCAAGATTTTCATACTTAGTAATTTTCTCCGCCTCTTGTTTTCTTTAGGTTTGTGTCAATGGTACGGCAATATCAGCAAGCATAGCTTCTTTCTTGCTCTTGTCATTCAAAACTATATCTGGTCTATTCAAGGCCATAGTTTTATCTGTTAATATGTGTCTGTCCCAGTAAATATTATTTGCTTCGGTTACAGTTGCTAGGTTATATTTATAACACGGAGGAGCTCCACTATTTAACATTCCATGCTTGAGAGTCATTTGTTGATGGACAATCTTAGCTAGTTAGTTGTCTCTCCAAGTACGCGCTGTCGGCAAGTGCAGTACATCCAACCATTAAATGCTCGATTGTTTCACCACTGGCGCCGCATTTCCTGCATTTGTGAACCACGGGCATGTTCCTGCAATGTTTCTGGTAGTTCCTAGTTCGGCATACTTTATCTTGGATTGCCGTTATAAATCCCTTTATTTCTGGATATAAATACGAAGGTTGCCTTTTATGTTTCGGTTTTTGGCAATCCTGGCGTTGCAATGTGCAACTGACAGCTCTATCGTAAAGTTGGATGTTTTGAGGTTATACGTAATCAGAACGTTCTCACATACGAGCGATATTTGTGTTGTTTACTATTGTAAACAACACAAATATCGCTCGTATGTGAGAACGTTTTGATTACGTATAGAATCATCTTGGCCCAAACATTTAATTAAATCGTGAACATTTTCGTGCGATTATTTTTTACAACTTTCGACGTGGATTAACTCAGCAACGGTGCATAGATGAACTTAATTCAATTTTTGGCGATGAAGCTCCATCAAGGACCAGTGTTTATCGATGGTATGGTGAATTCAATCGTGGTCGTTGTTCACTCCAAGACGAATTTCGAGGTCGTCCAAAATCAATTGTTCCGAAAACCATTGATGCTGTGTGTGAACTGATATTCCAAGATCATGTGACCTATCGTGAGATTGAGACAACCTTAGGCTTTAGTGGGACCAACATGCATTCAATATTGAATGAACATTTGACTGTCAAAAAAAATTGTTCGCGTTGGATCCCACACAATTTGTCAATCGCTCAAAAAAGAGGCTCGTGTCGATTGGTCGAAATAAATGCTCAAAAAATACGATCGCGGTGCTTCGAAACACGTCTATGACATCGTGACAGGTGATGAATCATTGATTTACGCGTATGAGCCCGAAAGTAAACAGCAGTCGACTGTATGGTTGTTTCAAGATGAGCAAAATCCAACAAAAGTTGTTCGCGCACGAAGCTCTTCCAAACAGATGGTCGCCTGTTTTTTCGGAAAAACTGGACATGTCGCAACCACAGCAATGCAGAACAGTCAATTCTGAGTGGTACACAACGATTTGTTTGCCAGCTGTCTTCCAAGAAATCAGGAAAACCAACCACCGAAGACGGATCACTCTTCACCATGACAATGCGAGCTCTCGTACATCGGCATCAACTGCATTTGTGAACACCCAAAACATCGATTTGATGAGTCATCCGCCGTATAGTCCTGACTTGGCACCGAATGACTTCTTTTTACTCCCGTACGTAAAAAAACACTGAGATGTCAACGTTTTTCGACACACGAAGAAGCGGTTGCTGCATTCAGAATGCATGTTTTGGATATACCTCAGGGTGGCAAAAGTGCTTCGACAATGGGTTCAAACGCATGCAAATGTATATAGATCTTAATGGGGAATATTTTCAAAAACAATAAAATGATTTTCGATGATTAATATTTGTTTTTGTTCTCTAATGCTGACATAAAAGGCAACCCTCGTAGCCGTCTGATAGCCATTGCAGCAAGGACTGTGTTTCAACATCAAATTCATGGATACTTTAAGAACTTTGCCTTGCATTGCCATTTGTTGCCAATCTTCTATATCTCTTTGAATTGTCATTTTTGGTGTTGTTCCTGCTACAGTTTCCCTTTATCCTGTGTTAAAGGCACTCACGATTAGTGGAGTATGACCCCTTGAGAATTCCTAAAGATTAGGAAAGTGTAGGAATTGCCCAGGAGTTAATTGCTATAATTTGGGTTTCTCGTTTTATTTATTTATTTTCGTCAGAAACAGTTAAACTTTGTGTGACGTGCTATGAGGAGAAGTTGAAGTTACATTTAATTGAAGTTCGTTTAATTTTGTGTTCAGAATTTTTGTAATTCTTGATCTATACTTATCGGTCAGAGCTTTCTTCATGCTGTAATGATATATGCGGTAGCTTTGAGCCATACCTAAATGTTTTTTAAACTTCACCGGGTGGAAGTTCCATGATGTCTCTAATTGGTTAATTGCGGCTTTCGATCTTGCCCTTCTTATGTCATGATAAATAAAGATGATGTCTGGTATCAATACTTTTTATTCAGCTTATGATCGTTTCGATCGCATAGCGATCATCCTCATAGCTAAAATTTGAAATACAAATATGGATGTAGGCATTGTATGCTTTTTATGTTTTTAATGGCACATTTGTCTAGCTCCAAAAACATCTTCATTGTACACTTAGACCGTGTAATTTGTCTCCGCATAGAGTTTGAGGTCATCAATATACAACAAATGAGACAAGCGTATGTTGTTTCTTAATTTGTACCCAATTTTGCTGTTAATAAGACGTTTGGACATAGGGTTCATTTCTAGCCAAAACCATAACGCTGGCAGTGAATCTCCTTAGACCCTTCTATTTTTAATATGAACCACTCAAATATTTTCCGAACTCATCAATATGTTTGTTCTCCATTTCGCCATCTTTGCACTAATCGTCTGTTTGATTTTTGGACATGCACCGTATATCTCAAGAACCTTTTGTAACCAATTGTGCGGTACAGAATCAAATGCTTTCTGGTAATCTATGTCGCACGTAGTCAGATTGTGTCGCCTTTTGCGAACTTGTTTTAAGGTAACTGCATCAATTGTCAACTGATGTTAACAATTCATCGACTTTTTGCTCCTCTTCTAAGACGGAATAGTTCTCACAGTGTTCATATATTTTGTTGCTGATTAGCTATGTGAAGAGCTTGTAAGCAGTCAATAGGCAGGTGATTTGGTTGTAACATATCCCCCTTTTTCCTTTGCACATAGGCGTTCCCTTCCATAAGAAAATCAGGAATTGATCAGAATTTTCAAGGACTTTAGTATAACATTCCAGTTTCCCAGTTGCTGGTTTAACTGATGGCTCTTGTGATATCGTCAGTAGTGAACTCTATTGTTACGATTATCGTGTACAATTTTTCCAATATCAACTTTTTAGCTGTATCTCTCATTACGACAATGTTGTTACGCCTTGAAGTGTGAAAAATGAGATAATAGGATGATGACAGGTGAATGGGCAATCACAAATACGACCATGTCTATGCAGGACTCGAACCTGTAGCCTCCTCGGCGCAGACGACGGCGGCGCCACTGGGCCGACATTTTTATTATTATTATTATATGCAGCGATGCGTTCGCAGAGTTGGTTACGCTCTCGGAGCATCGCCTGATGCCCTCAGCTTGCTACCTGCTCCGCGGAGCAGTCGCACAGTGGTTGATTTCCTTCATCTAGCGGTATTAAAATATTATCAAGAGAACAATAAAGCCGACGATGTTGAAACGACGGTCAGAATTATTCCTTGTGCCATTATCCATTATATGGATAGGAACGAAATGTAATAATAAATTAATTGCCCCCGAGTCTTGATAAGGATTGCCAGGTTATCGATGTTGGAACTACTTAAGAGATACTGCATGCAATTGCCTTCTCCTACTAAAGGTTCATGAGACACTAACTCCAAATGAAATATTCTGATTCTAATTCATACATAACAGTGCAAATAAAAAAATATCAAAACTAATAACAAAGAAACGTTACAGTAGTAGACATTAATCGCTCTCTGAATTTTCTATTCTACTTTCACGTCGCACATCAGCTCCAGGAGCATACGCAACTTCAAAGCTTCCGTCGGTAGCTGTTCAGTTTCCTTAGTTGATAGTAGCCGGATGCTTGTCTTTACTGAGTCAGAAGAAATCAATAGGAAATGAAGCAAACCTTCATTGCCACGTACTCTAGATTTTCGAGTATTTCTTTCTCGACACGACTTGAAGTCTTTGTGTCGTGCTTCCTGCGTGTTTTCGGACAGTTGTCCTATTGGGACAATCACTTCATTAATGACATCAGCGCCATGAATTAATATTTTGTGCACTGCTAGTAGTAGGCGTGAAGTACCCATCGGTATAAACTGACATAAACTTTCGCTGTTTCAAAGGCATTTTTCTGAAAGCTTCCGTAGCCACAACATATCTACTCCTCAATGCTTGTAAAACACATGGGAAGCGGCGAATCCCAAGTCTATCCAAGTCCATCCAAGTGATGTTAGTACACTGCTCCAGATTTTGAGAAAATTGCCGAACAGTACTCCCATCGTTCGATGCACTACTTCCTTGTTTTAGGAAGTCCATAAGGAGTTCCATTTTTTTCCGAAATTTTACAATTATTTGCATTTTCCTGGGATCTAACAGTATCTTTTCTTCACATCCACGAATCGGCTATTTTATAAAATATAGTCTGTAGGAATTGTGAAGAAGGGACTGGAAGAAACAAATTTGAGGTTGAAAGATCAACATAAAAAGCTTCCTTAGCGCACGTTTTTTAAAATAATTTGTTTCAGATTGTTCATTTGCTTTGGAAATGCATCATAAATAAAGGACTTCTGAGAGGAGGTTTTAACCTAAGTGAATTGCACTTTTTCTCTCATATTTCAATAATTTCTGATATTCAGAGTTATCTGCATTCCCAATACTCAATTTTGTTGCTTGAAGTGTTTAATGTTTTCTTCTAAACGAGCTATTTCTACATTTGTCCAATGTAGTGTCATCTTCACAAATTCGAATTTAATTGGTTCGTAAAATCTCACTAAACTTTTGGCCTTTTTGTTCTCTTCGAACATGCCGATTATTCTTTTTCACGTCTACCTTTCATCGTTTTCTGCTCTTCTTCCTTTGCATACATTTCGTCGTCCTGTCATTATGGGTTCCCTGTCGCGAATCTATCATTCTGTTTCAAGCCTTTCATTTTCAGCAATTTGGCAGGTGAATCTCCGTGTCTTCTCTCTTAATACTGCCTCTGGAATACTTCCAAGAACATTACGGGAAGCATACTGCATTAGCATTTTCTCTTCCTTGCATGAGAGAGTTCGCCCCCACGAAAGAGCTCGAATAGCTCCTGTCAAGTACAAGTACCTGAAAAAATAGATTTTTTTTGTAAAGAGACAAGATCGGGCAAAAATGTTTTCCACCATATCCTTTCAGAAGGTTTAGATAATACAATCGTGCAAAGACCATTCCCGGCAATTGCTGGCAATTCAAGATAACTCACTTTTAATTTCCGGTCGCTATGAAACCTGTCTCAAATACATGGTGATACTTTCGCATAAAAAATAAAACCAAAAATGTAAAATTTTCTATTAAACGTTTGTGCTTCTAAAGTACATACCTTCCGGATTCTCGGCCACTGGCAGTTGGCAATAACACCAAGCGCGTCAAAGCAGGACTTAGGCATGGCTGCGCGCGCGGCTCGGAAGCGCACGCAGAACTACCCCTCCCCCTTCCCCCCATTCTTCAAAGAAATGAATATTGTACTTATGGGGACTGGTACAGTCCTGGCAAGACTATTAGGAACCCGCCCACGTCCGTTTTGATTCGTTTCGAGCACATTCATTTTTGATTTAAATACCGCTAGATTCTGGAAATTAACCACTGCGCACCGACCGCACGTTTCACTTAAAGCCGCCTTCAAACGCTACCGTGCTCACCCTCGGCACCGCAGTGAATGGTAATTGTTAATTGTAATAAAAAATGCAATGAAACAGAAAAATAACATACAATTTAAAGATTTTTCATTAAATAAATAAATTGGTATGGATTTTCATATATATTCTGTAATAGGTCATTGCATGAGGGGAATATAATTGATAATGCTTGTTGGTAAATGAAAGCCATGACGAAAGCAACAATGGTGACGGGAAGCGATGCACGATATAGACATAAACAAAATGTGAGCGAATGCGTGTGTGAACAGTACTTGGGAATGTAAAAAGTATTGTGACGTAATTAGTTAAATATGAAAGACACGGGTTCAGTTTCCGTGAGAGTAATATTGAATAAATACATTAATTTCGACAAGCACGGAATAAACAGATGGGACGCATGAACGAAAGCGACCAGGCGTAAATCGGTACTAAAATTCGAGATCTGCAGACTAGAAAGAGATGCGATGTGGGCAGTTCGCGCATTGTTTTTTATGGCAATAGACTGGCGCGAATAATGAAAAACTAGGGAGACGAAAATGTGACTGGGTGGCGATAGGATCTATTAGGTTTTAGATCCGTGATAAGAATATTTTTGTCGAGTGATTGAGAGTTCGAAGTTGAATTGAAAATGTGTTTGAAAGTATTAAATCGCGGACAATTGCATGATACGTGTAATGAAGTAACAAATTAGCTAATGGGTCTGGACATTGACGTAATTTTAATGATACGGGCGCGTATGCCAACTCCAATTTTTCGTGTGTGGAAGTGTGAAGATAGCGACGGAGTGAACCGGTTACAACAGTCAGAGTGCAGATTTGGCAGAAGCAGGAAAGTAACATTGGGAGGATTTTATTGAAACTGGGCCACTCTTATGAAGATCAAGTCTTGTTCAAATAAATTAAGATGAAATTGGCATGCGGAGAAACGATGGGCATGCATGCATTAAGGGACGGGTTATAAGAATAATTTGAGATTCAGAATAATTAGATTGAATTATCTGTTTTAAATATGAACGTTTGTTTGAAATTTGTATTCTTTGTTGTTGACTGAATGAAAAATGTGGTAGTGTTAATACATGGATGTTTTACAGAGTACAGATACGACAAATTGGTCCAGAAGTAAGTCTTGTTATTGTTGAGAAGTAAGAGGTATCTCCGAACGTCCCTCCCTCGCTCCGTCCGTCCATTTTCTGACAGACGGCTCGGAATTTCAATTTCCCCCCGTGTAGAACAAGGGACGCGTAAAAGAACGGCCCATGTCTCACTTTCGTTGCTCTCTCGATTTTAGAAATAATGGGAGAAACGTTTCTCAAAGTTTAAGCGTCAGTAGTTTCAGATGGCTCTACGCTTTAGATTTGGAACGGATGTGCTATAAGTGATCAGAAGAGCGGCATCTGAGTGTCTTCCGAACAAATTTGTAGCATTGAAGTATCCCGCATTTGTTCTAATAAGAACTGTTGCTTGTTTATCCAAAAACTCGCAGTAGTGAAGTTTTGAAATACAGAATGCAATGTACTTTTACTTTTAAATTTATTGATTAAATTGGAATGTTCCTCTTTTTGTAGAAAGAGACTACCAAGTATTGATGTCCAGGATTACTCCCTCTTTGTCATTTGTTGGAATGACACTTAGATTTATTTTAAGAAATGCACGGCTTCACATTATTTCATCGTGAACTTAGAATCAAAACTTCTCATAGGGTATTTTTTTGTAAAATGAGTAATACCCCTATCACAAAGCCTACACATCATTGAACTCATTGAACGTTCACAGCCTCTTTTGCAGTTAGTTGAATTTCAAGTGATAAAAAATCCCTGCAAAAGTTAAAGCGGGAGATCCATTAATGTTGCAGTAAATGCTTATATTTTCCCCACTACAAAGTCTTAGGACAATTTTCAATCTTTCGACAAAGTGGATGAGCAATAATGTTTCGTTTTTTGTTTTTTTCGATTTAACAGAAAAGCTCCAAATAAAGACTGAAAGGAAGGAATGGACGTCTTCGTGCAATTTTCTTGTTACCTGATATCTTAAAAATTATTTAAGGTAAAATTGATATGAAGAAGTAGCATGTTCCTCGTACAAAAGGAAAAGTTGAGACTGTTAGAAATGAGAGGTGGGGTGAGAAAAGTCCCGAATGACGCGGGGGGGGAGGGGGGGTGCCGGTGCGCGGCGGGGCTGTGGCAGAATCCCGAGTGGAGCGCGAGGCGCAGGCAGATGGCTGAGAGCGCGGCGGAAGTATTGATCTGGGGCGCGCGGCGCGGCGCGGCGCGGCGTTCGCCCAGTCAGCAGCCAGCGACAGATTTAGAAAGATGATGAAGCTCGCACGCCTCTCGCTCGCTCTCTGCCCTCTCCCCATCCCCCCCTCTCTCTCTCTCTCTCTCTCTCCATATCTCTCTCTCGCTCTTCTCCATCTCTCTCCTCTCCTCTCGCTCTTCTCCATCTCTCTTCTCCTCTCTCTCGTTCTTCTCCATCACTTTCTCTCTCTCTCTCTCTCTCTCTCTCTCCCTCTCCCCCTCTTTCTCTTAAACATTTCTCTTCTCTCTCTCCTATCTGCTCATCTCTTCTCTTTTTGCTCTTACCTCTTCTCCGCTTATCCCGCTCTTCTTTCTCTTGCTTCTGTCTAGTCCCGTCCCTCCTTCCCCTCCTCTCCCCTCCCCTCCTCTCCCTACCTCCCTCTCTCCCTCCCTCCCTCCCTCCCTCTCTTTCACTCGTTTTGTGCTCCCCTTAGCTTGTCTTTTTCGGAGAGTATTGATATGTGAATTCATCAGAATTATGGGGATTTTTATTTTTCATATTTCATCGTATTTTGCCTTGTCTTTGTGTATGTTCCATTTATTGCTGTCTGAGGAAATGTGATCTGAATTGCGCTGTAATGATGAAAGGTCAACAAACTATTCTGGAGCAAGCCGTTTCTTTTCTTTGATGTAAAAATGTGAAATGTGAATGTGTAACAATGACATTGTTTACAAAGTTGGATGTTCTTGTCATAGGTAATGTCACACTTGTTTTGTAATTTGTCGTTTTAGAGTACGATTGGTTTTTAAAAGAAATATTTCACGAATGAAAATACGTATAGTTAAAAGAAATCTTAATATGAATAATATATAAATAATATTAGTACCAACTCCGCATTTTAAGCGTCACAAGTCGACCTATGTTCTGCTAAAAACATGTGCACGTCGCGTCGATAAAATGAAAGTATTTAAACGGAGAAAAAATGTCGCGGGGAAACGTTTCGCCCCGAGTGCCGTCCTGTCTCCGCTGCCGCGTCGTACGTTATCCACGTCCGTCAAAATAAAGAGGAAAGAGAATTCAAATCCGCATATCGAATGAGTCATTGCTGGAGTAATTTCAGAAGCAGCTGAGGTTCTTTAGGGAATTAATCGTGACTAACGGGTATTCGATCATTTTTAAATAGTATTTGAAGCCATCTACAGATAGTAAAGAGAGATCAGTATGAACCTGATGGACGCGTAGTTTTGGTGGGAATAATCCCGTTGGAGTATGAACATAATGATGGGCTTTGTTTTGCTGACTTAATTGAGTCTAAATGTGACAGCGTTTGATAGGCCAGACGGATTCAGAGGATACTAAATTCGTCCTTGATTTATTACCAAGATGACTTATTTGGCGAAGGGAATCGAATACTTTCCGAATTGGTTTATGCAGTTCAAAAGCACAAATCTGTGATGTTAAATCACTGAATTTTCGTTGGAGTGCCAGGATCTGGCAGCAGTTGAAGTTTAAAAAAACTTTTATCTTGAAGCTTTTGATGAAACTGTCTTGTTGACGTTCGTGTGTATGTCGCTCAAAATAGCCAAGGAGTGGAATGGAATATTCGAAGTCAGCCACAAAGTTGTTTACTCCACTTAACGACGTATACTGAAAAATGTAAATTATATATAATTGTACGAAGTAAAGAACCATACTTCTGTGAAACTAGTAGTTCTAAACAGCCCACACTTTGTGGTGTTGTTTCTAACTTACAATCTTCAAAAAATCAGTGTTTAATGAAAATGAGACCAGCGCCATTTTTTCAAGCGATTATTGCCCTATCTGAAGAAAACCGTTTCAAAAATTGGAGCTATTTTTTTGAATTTTTTAATAAATTGTATTATCTTCAAGGAGAAATTTCCCGGAAACTAGTAGTTTTCTCAAAAAATTGTTCATGACATTTAAAGCTTAATTTTTCAGAACAGATTTTAAGACAATCTGAATATCTTTTGCAATATTTTCAAAAATACAGAGTTCGCGGAGAATGGAGCTTGCACTGTTTTACTGCCCTGACTAAGCAGTTTTTGAGAACAAATTGCCCACATTTCAGGAAAAATTAAACGAATTAAACGATAACTACTCATATTTTAGAAAAATTGTGCGTGACCTTACTGTATTTGAAGAAAAGATTTCGTTAAGGAAAAATGCTTGCCCTTCAGTATCGTAGTTCCCGACAACTCGTTCCAGAGGGCCGTCGGACGCGAACAGCCACCGGTCTCTCTCGAAAATTGTCTATGCCCGATGCCGATACATTTTTTCCTGTTCCGAAAAGTCCCGTCAAACGATATTCTTCAGAGTTTTCCGCAGGATCGTGACTTCAGACGCCTCGAACGAGGCGCGCGGGTTCCTAACCGGCAGAGGGGCGCAATTCATTAGGACCCCGAGAGACCTGCGTCCCCGCTAATGGGGATAGAGTATTATTGTACTATTGTAGTAGGATACGACGAAAGACATGCAGTTTTGTAATTTTCGAAAATTATACACTACTTTAACGAAAAAGAGACCGGTACGATTTTATAAGCGTCCTTCTATCGGATGATAATTTAATAGCAAAATTTGGATCAATTTTGGACGCTTCAGGCCCTAGCGTTGATTGTAGACAGGCCAATTGATATTTTGCCGTCAAAAGTTTTCGGTATCAAGGATTCAATCAATGTTAAGTGATCCAGCACTGATTGCTCGACCATCTCGAAAGAAATAATTCAATATACATATGTTTCGGGTGTAAAAAATTTTTTTTAAAATAAAATTTGGTTTACAAAAGGCGGCCATTTTTGTATTCCGCCGTGCGCCATTTTTTCGCGTTTTTTGACCTTTACTCTTCACTAAAATACTCAGCGCTGGGTGGCTCTTTCATTTTGGAATAAACGACATTGGATTCAGTATACTCAGGCCTACAAATAGAAATATTATTTACATACCTTATGTGCTTCTATTTGGGAAATATTTGCAACCCAATCTATTGAACGCGAATTAACTAATTTCGATTTTCAGGGAATAATTTCTAAGAGACGGAATACAATCACAGCCGTAATTTTTACTGTGCATTTACATTTAACAGTGTAGTTACTTTCTGTAAAGTATCAATGGTAAGCAACTTACCACTTGAAAATTACATCCTCTTAAAAATTAGAATTTTCAATTTTTCCTTATTTTGAACTAATCTCTGTTGGGGGACCAGATAAAAATCTGAAAATTGTACAGGTACTAGATGGCTATGATTTTAAACTTCAGTAATATTTCCACTTTTAAATTTGTCTCAAAGTATTTGTTTTAAATTGTAAACTTACGCTAAATAAGATTTCATTTCTACATTGGGGATAACTAGTGACAGGTAGTAATCACATTATTTTGAAGCTACTTTAAACTAAAATCTACATTGGTGGAAAATATTTAATTACTGTATTATTAATAAACATAACGTTGCCACACTTTATTATTAATAAATATGTTGCCTAATTTTTAATATCATTTTTTTACTTTAAATCATAATTATTAGTAATTGAAACTAAGGTCATATTCGTGATAGAAGCTAAACCGACAAATATAAAAATAGTTTATAAGGTATTATAAATATATAAATTCAGCGTTTAAACGCGCCATTTTGCTTATTATTTCTGAATGTTTCATCAGAGATATGGATGGTCACTCAGTACTTCATTCATGCAAAAATCACAATTGAGTTAAGAAACAATAAAAGAGAATCAGAGGATTTTGGGCAAGAAGGTGCCTTCGAAACTTGACCCTGCACCTCTTATTTCTTCTGAGAATACTGAGGTTCGTGCAACAGACGGAACCAACGCAATGAGCTGAGAATTAACACGCTTTCGAGATCGCTCAGGCGTCTGAAGCGTGTATGAGTTTGTGGCTTAATTGTTTCCTTCCCTTTCCATCAAAACGTGTCGCAGGTTCTGTGTTTTTAAAACTGTTTATATAGTTGTGTGACCGTGTATGAGTTTTCCCAAAAGACATTGAGTTAATTAAAGATTTCGGTAAGGAAGAAAAAAGGGTTGTTTTCGTTAAGGATAAACTCTACAACACATCTGTTTGAAACACCATGAGATAAAATGCTCTAACAAATTTTATCATCTCTATGGCCAGTCTTGGTAGACCCTTGCAAAATTCATAAAATATTTTATCAAAAAGATTGATAGAAATAACTTTGACACATTATCACACATATTAAAAGGTTTCCGTCAATCTTATACCTGGAAAATTATTGTTCAACATGTTATTCGAAAATTTTTATTGTCCACAATAGAGATGATGGAAGTTCAGATAAAGAATTCAGTGACTTCTCAGAAACAATGAAAAACTTAGATTCAGCATGTGCCATTTTAGAATTATCGCCTTCTTGTAAAATCAGAAAATTACAAGAAAGAAGATCTCTAGCTTTGAAAAGAAAAATTGACAAATTTTCCACAAGTATTAAAAAAAGTGGAACTTTCATTTGAAAAACAAATTCCGACATCAAATCCAGATAATACTCAAAATTTACAAGCAGACTATGATCTGATGAAAAAATTAAAAAAAAAAAATAATGTGTTGTCTGTAACAAAGAAAACAAAATAAAAATTATCAGTTTGCTTTCTAGTTCTTGTAGTCGAGCGGAAGTAAGCAATGTATTTAAAGTGTAGAAACATGTGGTAAAATTAGCAAGAGACCTAGTAAAAGACGAGGGATTTTTACCTGACTTACAAAAAGGGAAAAGGTTCAAATTTGCTAAATGAAGAAACATTAAAAAAGTTACCAGTTCTTATGAAAATGACGAAAATAGTCGTCCGATTCCGAAAGGAAAATGGTATCAAGATTCGAGACTAAAACGGTCAATTCTTTGTAATTTAATCGAATTATTTTGGGTGTTTAAGAAGACCAATCCTCACATTAAAATATGAAGATCAAAATTTTGGGAGTTAAGACCGAGGAGGTGTGTGATCGCGAGGAGTTCTGGAACTCATAATGTCTGTCTGTTTATGTCACCAGAATATAGTTAATGATTGATGGAGCCAAGCTCAAAGACAGTTACAAGAACCTCTTGGAAATTCTGGTATGCAAAACTTATAGTTTTGATTGTATGGTGAGAAGTCAAAAAGTTGTCCAAGGAAAAAAGCATTGGTTGATTTGTTTGAAGAATGTGAAGAGTACTCAATGCCAGGCAACATAGCACGTACTCAAGGGGTAATCCAAGATAGAACCGAAATAATTGTAAAACCAAGAGAAGAGTTTTTTTAAATTACTGTTCCATAAACTTGAAAATTTAAAGGTTCATCATTTTATTGCAAAATCGCAACGTCAATTTTTGAAAGAGAAAAATCTGAAGTTAACAGATGAATGAATTGTACTGGCTGATTTTTCAGAAAATTATTCTTTTTGTGGTACAATATGAAACCCAAAGGTACCACTGGGTTAACAGGCACAAAACACTTCATCCATTTGTATTTTATTATAAAGATGAAGTGTAAATAAAGGACCACAGCTTCTGTTTCATAAACGATCACTTGGTACGTAATACCACAACGGTTTATACATACCAAATTCAACTTAACAATTCCATTAAAGAACATCGACCTATTGTAAAAATAGCTTATTCATATCTTTGATAGGGCTACAAGCCAGTACAAAAAGTACAGAAAGAATTTTATCAATATGTATTAATAAGGCAGATTTCGGTTTTGATATTGAATGGCACTTTTTTGCTTCATGTCAGGCAAAAATGCCTGCCATGGCGAAGGCGGTAGTACAAAGCTATGCGTAACGAAGGCCAGTGTACAGCGGCCTCAAAACAATCAAATCCTGTCACCCAGGACATATACAATTTCTGTAAAGAATATTTTAAAGGAATTACGTGTGTGTTTAAAGGAGGAGGAATATAATAAAATTAATTCTAATATCTTAATCTAAAAGTTTTTACCGAAATTTGATATCATAGCCATCTAGTACCTGTGCAATCTTCAGATTTTTATCTGATCCCCCAACATAGATATTAGTTCAAAATTGGGGGGAAAATTGAAAATTCCAATTTTTAAGAGGATGTAATTTTCAAGAGGTAAGTTGCTTATCATTGAAACTTTACAGAAAGTAACTATACTGTTATGTCTAAACGCCCAGAACAAATTACGGCTGTAATTGTATTCCTTCTCTGAGAAATTATTCTCTGAAAATCGAAATTAGTTAATTCGCGTTCAATAGATTGGGTTGCAAATATTTCCCAAATAGAAACACACTAAGTATGTAAGTAATATTTCTATTTGTAGGCCTGAGAATAGTGAATCCAATGTCATTTATTCCAAAATGCTAGAACAACCGAGCGCTGAGTCATTTAGAGAAAGGTAAAGGTCTACAAACGCAAAAAATTGAGCACGGCGAAAAACAAAAATGGCCGCCTTTTCTAAATCAAATTTTATAAATAAAATTAAATGTTTTTGAACAGCCAAAACAAAAGGGAATTTATGTACAAAGTATGCATTTTTTCGAGATGGTCGTGCGACCAATTTATTAAATTCTGGACCACTTAAAATGGATTGACCCCAAGGCGAAAAATCGAAGGCGAGCTTTGGAGCTATTTGATTGGAGTATAGGATCTCTCGCGCACACGTGCGCGTAGCTATTCCCTGTATGGCTGAGGACGGGGCTGCTGACGAAAATACGATACTTTGCTATGGAAACTAATGGTGTTATATCCCATTCGTATACGTAATTGTGTTGCAAAACAAATTATGTGCCACCTATACATAATTTCTATTTTACTTATTTTCATTACATTGTGTATGACAATACGTTTACAATCAGTTCAGTCAAAAGTAGTTTTTTAGCATGGTGGGGTTATGTACGAAAAATGTCGGGAGCTAATCGGCTAAACTAAACTTCAGCGACATCTCGTGGGGAATGAACAACTTATCTCTCGCAATCACGTACTTGACCAACTTCGCCTTCACTTGAAGCGTGAGACCCAAGCGGTGAGGCCATTGGCCGAAAATGCCTTAAAAGGTTGCAGCATTGGTCGCGATGTTGCTGAAGGTCAGTTGACCAGATTAGTTGCCGACGCGTTTGTACATGCCCCCACGACCGTCAAATCTTCATACTCGCACTTTTGGTCAACCACAGGAATATTATACACACGGTGGAGAGGCCGGCTCGACTCTAACATAACTTGGCCATGGTTTCGGCAGAAGCGGGTGTTGCAGATTTATTGCATGTAAAAGAGCCGTAAGCCTAAAAGAAGCCTCTAAGCTCAATTCAAATCGCCTGTTATGTCGCCTTAGTGATACCTTCGTTCTCTGCTAGGTGATGAAAGCGATGCGGTGATGAGCGTAGCGAAATTGGCGTGGTCAGGCGGAAGAGCAGTCTGATGGCCTGAGTATCGCAAAGTAAAATAAGGCTTAATTGAATTGAATTGAATTTGAACTTGCCGGCGTCTGTCACGGTATTCCCGAGAGACCTTTTCATTCCTGAGACCCACTTGTGCAAGGACTCTGTGACACTCGAAATTCGAGCATTGATTTAAAATGCAGAGCCTACCGTTGTGGATTCGAGCCCTGTGCAAGTAATGGGGTGTTGGACGATGGGTAGGTCGGCGCCGGATCTCACCGTCCAACGGAGGAAGATCTCACTTCCGTCGGACGTCTAGAGCCTTCGCCTGTCCGTCAATAGCGCAGATATTTGGAGGCGCTCCCCGACTTCGCAACGGGAGCCTGATCCTTTCGAGCCGTGTTGTCTCCGTCGCTGAGCCACCACCTGAAAAAGAATAGGAATAGGAATTGGCTTGGCTGACGGTGTGCAATGGGTCGGTAGAGTTATGGCCGCAGGGTTTTTTGATGGGTGTATTTTCGAATTTCATTTACCATCAGTGCTCTGATCATAAATTTATTTGCTTCTCTTCTTCGAAGTTTCTGCACTTTTCTTTTCTGGAAAAAAAGAAAAAACCCTAAGAGACAAAAGGTAGTAGCAAAAATAAAATTATCATTTGATTAACTGTGGTGCTAATCAGAATTTGGTATGTAAAAGAAATAAATATTCTAGAAAAAATAACTTAAAATCCTTAATTTGCAAGATATATCAATAACTTTAAATTAATTTTAAAAATCTCCTGCTTAATTATAAACTCCGTGAAAACAGCACATTTTGCTTATGCTGCCTCTGATATCATTTCGTGTGAAATAATAGTTCAATGTGTCTTCAAATCTTCATTACATATTCTACGCTGTCTTTTATTTACTTTCCAAAAGTTTGTTGTTGCTAGTGATACGTAATGTACACTTTTTAGTTCATTATCACTTGATTTATCTTAATATTTTGTGCCAACCTTTTTGAATGTTATGTCCTGGTATTTAACAGTGTTGTTGATAATTTGATGTTTGTGTGTTTCAGGGTGGGTACCCAGCTAAACTGAAAAAGGTGCTCATTGTCACTGCGCCGCTTTGGTTTAAAGCTCCGTTCAAGATTTTACGTCTTTTTGTTAGAGAAAAATTGAGGGATCGTGTATACACTGTTAGTATACCACAGGTACGTCTTGAAAGCTCCATGTATGATTAAATTAGAATATATACATTATTCATGCATTTTCCTTTTCTTTGAAACTCCGCAATCCTATTTCTATTGAACTTAAGGACTGGGAACACGGAAATGAATGCCTGTCGTCGCCACGAATTTTATCAGATGTCGTTTTTAATAGAAATTATATTATTTGTTTATTAATGTTTAACGTCAAAAATAGTGTGACGTACTGTGGGGAGAATTGCAATCTGTTCAGTTTCTTGAACTCCGGGATTTTGTTTCCTAACCCGTATACGTACTATTATGAATTCAGGTAGCATCGAGCGTTTTTGGAAAGAATTGGTATGAAAATATTTGCTCCCACGTAATATGAATTTGTGTAGGAAAAAATAAGTAGAATTTTGGACTCTAAACCCTTATACCCATACCCTTCCTGACGGAATTCACTTACTGCGGCGAGAAGCCAAAGAACGGTTTTTTGAATAACTACTTTCCGTACAGCGCTCAAGAAAACTTGCACAGAGAGTAAATTTACATTTTCACCCACAAACAAAATTAATGGCCATCTCAGCCTTTGCCCGAGGGATGGAGAAAAACCCAGACTAAGATGGAAGTCATTGACCCAGAAGCTGAGGTTCATCCTTCGTACAGGCATGCCTTTTAGACGCAAGTCTTTTAGAATTATTGTCCAAATGTTAACTAATACTTTAATAGCGTGGTTAACAACAAGTATTTCGCTGTTTGATGCTCGGTATAGTTTTAATTGTGTAGGAACAGTCACAGCGGAAAATAATTTCCTTGTCACATAAAATTTGTGTATCGATTTTAATCGTTTAAAGTTATCTGCCAAATATTGCATATGAATTATTTGTAGCGAGCTGTTGAAACCGAACCCTGATGAATATGATTACTAGTTTTTCGAGTTTTGCATATATTTCTGTGTTTGGTGAAAATGTTCCCGTTTTAAAAAAGTGAGAGTTACTAGAATCACGTGGGTGTGATTGCTTATTATTCGTTCAACAGTTTTCTGTATCTAAAAGTCTGGGTGCTATGGGATGTGTTTCCCTTGAATATTATGCCCCATCTCAGGCTGGATGGACTTTCACGAATTACACGCAACAAGCAGTACTAGAGCTGAATTTGAAATATTTCTGAATGCGTAGTACAATGAACTTAATGTTGTATTCATTACATGTTTATAAGTATTCCATTGTGGATTCAACTGTATTGGGCTCTTAAGCCCCAAAATTGTGTAGCCTATCCCTCATATCAGTGGACCATCATATTCCTAGAGGGTTCGAGGGTAGAGTTTTCGACACTATGTGGATAGCTAGGGCAAATTCACTTGCTTTTCGGAGGATAATTCTAGCGGCCGGCTGCTCTAATCGTTAGTTCTCCATGGTTCCTCCGATCAACACTAGGTGAATGCCTGAGAATTCCCTAACAAAGGCTCTACGGATCGCGCGCGATCTTTCCTTCCACTTCGTTGTTCTATCCTCCCTCTTACTTACACTTACATGCCCTACTCTACCACACATGCCGGGAGCTTAGAGCTTGCCCCGGGTGGGGCGGTGCCCCGCTGGTGGGAGATAAGTAGTTTGGGAAAACTCCACTAGCCTGTCTTATCTCGCCATCCATTGGCGGAAAGATCACCACCACCTAAGCATTTAATGCGACCTTAGCTCTTAATGCACCTGGAAGTCCTTATCAATCGAAAATTTTAGGAGAAACATCTGTCGAATTTTTTATCCTGATATAAATCCTTCGTGAGATCAACTGCAATTCTCGAAAAATATTGAAGTCACAGGCCACTGTTGTCGGATCGTTCACTTCTCTATCATTTTTTGAAACAATCTAATGTAAGAGGTTTCTAGTTGATGTGGTCGTATTTACTGCATTGGTCAAAGAACTTCCAAATTATGTGAAATGAACATAAATCTGGGATAGTTATCACTTAAGTTTCAAATTTCTAAAATTTAATTCCACGAGAACATACATTTTAGGGGCATAAATCGAAGAGAATGTCTGGTAAAAAATGTTCAGAATTCGCCGATTGTGCTTTTGGAAATTTCAAAATTACGCAAACTCTTTAAATACCGTAAAACATAACTCGTCCTTTCCAGATGTGAGGAACTACTGCGTAGTCAGGGTTCATCAAGGTTCCCTAGAGCCAAGATCAGTAGTCTCCGACTCTTGGTGGTCACCTTTGGACTCGGCGATCGGAGCGGAAAAGTTCAAATGTCAAATTCAGAGCTATGAGCAATTCGGAGGTCAATGCACGATGCTGCTACTCACTCTACCGACAGTTTCGTACTTGGACCGCACCCATGGAGATCTATGAGCGCTGATACCAAAAACATCTGTTCGGATTGCCTCCATTGTTGATTCTCCCGTACGGTACACCTAGTTCAAGAACGCAGATAACAATATTTAAACAAATTTTATCGAGGAAGATATTTTAACAAAAATCCGTACGACAAAAAAGTTTGAAGAAAAAATGTTGAATTCTCATAAATCAGTGTAAAATTTATCTAAGAGTTATATTACCAAACAGAACTCTCAAAAAGAAAACTATTCCGTGTGCATTTCTATAAAGAATTCTTATGTATGATAAAATTACTGTGCAACATTATCTTCATGTCCACTCTGATGGGAATTCGGCCACGGACATGGTTATAAGACATAATTAAGTGAATACTATTGACATTTTAAAGAAGTGTATACGAAATGATTAATATCGTGATGGATATTTTGCATTGATAATATTACGGACCTTTTTTTAACCTTTTTCTATCTCCAAGATCCGCTCGGACGTAAGGTCAAAGGTGACTCGCGCGAGCTAGCATTTTCATGAGTTCAGCGACGACAATACGACCCTTTTGCTGATGTATCTGGGAAGATACAGCAGGAAAGACCTACTACAAGTGTATCGGGTCGCCTATTTCTAGTTCTAGATTCAAGATATTAGAGACTTTTGGCACAGCGAAGTACCTTAGCGCAGATTGAGATGCGCACGAACAAACTCAAAAGTGGTTTACGTCATGCTTCTTCATCCTGTGCAAAAGGATATATTTTTCGTGGGCAGCGGTTTAGAGTACCAGTTCTCGCATACGTGAACGAGAGAGCATATGAAACATTGGACCGCCATTTCCACTCCTTTTGTAATTCTCCCCCTCTGTTCTTTTTCGGGCTGCCTTTGTGTTTTTACGGAAGTTCCGGGGGATCTGAGGCGGTCCCAGGCTGATGGGAAAAATGTTTTCTTTTGGGTGGAATTTCGGAATAATACTCTTCACGCATTATTTGAGGGGAACTGTACCATTTTTTTAATTGAAATCCATTTTGAACGAGATTTAAACTACGCGCGCATTTAACAACGTGAAAACCATCGAAATCAATCGAAGTCGCTCTGAGGATGAACGCTCAACCTGGAGTTTTGGCACCCTCAGGCGTTAAAGCAAGTGAAAGCACGATCGACCTTCCCCGCATGCGCAGTTGAAGTTTCGCATCACTTTTTTGCATCTGCGCATATCCAGAAGATCCAAGTTGTACTCGTAGTCGATTGGTGTCCGCTAAGGCGTGCAAAATCTTTCTATCGTTTCCTCCTCCCATGTGTTAATTGGGAGTTTTTTTCATGGCGAAGCGTTCCAGTAATCTTCAATGACCTGCGCATGCGCAGATGCACAAAGGTGAAACTCCAACTGCGTATGCCCAGAAGCTCGATATTTCTGGCTATTGCTGTACTGCTTCACCATGTAAAAACTCCCTAATCGCTCCTCTCTTTCAGCGTTCCTACAGCTGGAACAGAAAACATATTTATGGAGATTTATGGCACGAAGGGAGAATCTCCTCCCTTGAACTGACATCTCTCGGCAGCTTTTAGAACCCGATGAACGCGTCATATGTAATGTGTAAAGTCATACTCTTACAGGCAAGGGGTAGACGTGGGCAGTCGATGTAATGTTACAATGTCGACTGATGGAAGTAAGGTGTAAACAGCACTGGTAGATCTTTCTCTCTTATCCGCGCAAGTCGACACATGTAATCTGATTTGTAGAATGTTTCAGTTGAAGTACTTATGCATTTTATTACTTTCCTTTTAAATATTCACGAGCCGTCACTGCTAGTGTTGTCAAAACTCTTTCAATTAATTGCATTTTTTTATAAGAGAAAAAGAAAATACAATTTCAATACAATATAAAGAAAAAACACTTTCAATAAATCTATTAGTTTCAAGAAACTGAATAAATTCGGTTAATTAGAATCAACAATTTTAGAGTAGGAAAGCAAAACCTATAAACCAAATTTTGTGATAGAGTGCAACAAAAACAGGTTGAAAACTAATTTAAAATAAATGTTTATCTAATAATAAACTGATAATTTAACTATAATGAAACAGAATATCCATGAACAACGATTACGCCTATTATTTTAATCTATGATTAATCAATGTTAATTATTAATATGGAATTAAATGCGGCGCACTGCGACCTCGGGACCTCTCCGCGCTGGGGTTCTCAACTCAGCTTTGTAGTGATGAGAATAATACAGTAATAAATAATTTGCTATTCCATACAAACAACCATCATCCGATTGGTTGCAGATACACTCAGTTGCCTCAGAATCGTGAAGACTGTCTTACAGTTTTCATGCTGAGAATACACTAGAGATTCTACGGCGGCGATGGTGTGACGCCTATTATGGGACTGTTTTATACCCAAGCTCGCGGATTCAAACCCGATCGAAGCCGTGGATTTTTAGGGCGACAAAATCCTTCGTACGCCTTCCTTCGGAGGGGAACTAAAGCCGGCTGTCACATATTAGTAGATTTACTTGCATGTAAAAGATCCTCAAGCTTAAATGACGCCTCTGAGCTAAATTCAAATCGCCTGTTTCTTGCCCAAGAAATACCTCCTTTCTCTGCTAGTTGATGAAAGGAGCGTAGCGAAATTTGCGTAGTCAGACGGAAGAGCGGGCCTGATGGCCCGAGTCTCGCCACGTAAAATAAGGCAAATTCAATTCAATTCAATTCTTAGTTGTTGGCTCATTATTTACAAATATACCTGAAGCAGTGCCCGTAGATACTGTCTTGGATAAATGGGAAATAAATCAAACTCAATGTAAAATCAATAAAGTTTAATTTTCAGAAGGTTCATTCCACGTAAAACAGTAGGTCATCCAAACTCTACCTCTCAGAATTCCAGTCAATATATCGCCTCCCAGAAGGCCACTCAATATATATGTGGATGGATTCCTTATAAATGCATTCAATGTTAACACCGATCAATCGGAACTACGATGTGATTACGTAATGTCATCTTTTGCATATTTATATACTTTCCCAACTTTAATAAAATTTAATGCACCACTTTGTTGAATGTAGTCAGAGTGTAGCATTAAGGTTTATTTATTTGCATCAAAAACCGTTCAAAATTGTGTGACGTTCTCTGAGGAGAAGTTAATTTGAAGTTACATTTATGTCCAGAAGCAAACCAAGGAGCCATCTCAGCATTTGCTCGAGAATCAAGGAAACTGGAGGGAAACCTGATAGAAATGGGGTCATTGACCCAGAAGCTAAAGTACAATACTTGTTACAGGTTCTTACAACTATACAATTCAAATGACATAATATATTGTTGGAATTAATATTACTTTCCTTTTTTTGCTCGGTGAAGTCTCTAATTGTATGGAAACAGTTTATCGTTTAATATATAATATAGAAGCAGTTAATAATAATATAGAAACAGTTAATCGTTTAATGTCATCTGGAAAGGTGTTGTAAAATAATATACATGTATTATATGTGAATATTGTGTAGTGAGCTGTTAATACTGTTACCTGATGAATATGATTACAACGTCGAGTGTTGTAGTTATAGACAACGGCGTTTCCTGAAAATATATTCCCGCCCTGAAGTCATTTTTGACAAAACCACTGATTAAAATTTAAGCGACAAGGTAATGGCAAAATACCTAGATTAATAAAGAGAGGCTTACAAGAAGTACTTGCTTATTATTCGTACAATTCTTTTTTGTAATCTAAAAGTCTGGTAGCTATAAGATGTATTTCCCCAGAACATTATGCCATATCTCAGGCGGGAATGAACATTCGAAAAATATACCCAACGAGCAGTGTAGAGGCTGAGTGAATTTGAAAGAATTCTGATAGCGTAGCATAAAGAACTTAATTTAGTGTTCAATTCATTTAGATGGACGTTCCATTTAAGGTTTCGCTGAATTGAAAGGCCTAAAAATTTCGTTACTTTCACATCAGTCAATGGCACGCCACTCATTTTCAATGGAGATCAGAGCTGTTATTTGAAATAGAAAACTGCATTGAAACAGTTTTCTTTTCATTTACTATTAATTTGTTATTACGAAACCAATTTGAAATATCTGATATTGTACTATTTGCGGTTTCTTTGTTCCAAAAAATATTCGTATCGTCCGCAAAGAGAACTGTTCTTCCGTTTCTAATTGTCGAGGACTTGTTGTTTACGTATAATAGGAAGAGAATAGGACCTAAAATTGATCCCTGCGGAACTCCACATGCAATTAGCTAAGAATGAGAATTGCTATTGGTATTTCTACTCTCTGAGATCCTATATAAGGTACGAACATTACCAAAGCATTATCTAGAGCAACACCACGAATTCCATACGAAGATAATTTTGAGAGTAAAATGTTATGATCAATGACGTCAAAAGCTTTTGAAAGATCTAAAAATATTCCAATAGGTGCTTCGTTTTAATCCACGGATGAGGCGACGTCTGTAAGAAAAGAAAATATGGCTGTTTCCGTAGATTTTGATTTTTGAAACCCATGTTGGCAATTTGAAAACGCGTCGTGTTTACTAAGAAATTTTTCCATTCGTACGTAAAAAAGTCTAATATTTTTGAAAACGCGACAAAAGAGAAATTGGCCGATTATTTTGAATTTCATTGTTGTTGTTGTTTTTTTTTGAAAAGCGGCTTAAAGCTTTTTTGAAAAACAGCTTTAATCATAGCTGTTCTAAATTTATTTGAAAAAAATTCTTTGCCAAAGGATACATTAAATATGTGAGTTAACGGGTGTATAATGGCGGGCGCGCAAATCTTTAACAATCCGGAAATGCATCTAACCCGGCCGAATATGTATTTTTTAGTCTACCGATTACTTTGAGAATTTCATAGGAAGAAGTTTCGGAAACAAACATCGTGCCTGAAATTTTTGGAGAAACAACATGATGCTGAATTTTGTGGTGGAATACCCTTAGTGAGATCGTCAGCAATTCTCGAAAAATATTGGTTAAAGTGACCAGCCACTGTTGCCGGATCGTTCACATTTGTATCGTTATCTTTTAAAAGAACATTCTACAAGATTTCTAATTGATTTGGTCAATTTTTTTACTATATTCCACATTGCTTTTGTTTCATTTGAGTTCAAAATATCTGGTCATGTTTCATGATTTTAGCCTCCCGTATGACTTTTCGTAACAATGATTTGTATTTTTTAAAGTAGAGGACGAAACCTTGAAATACGTTATGCTTAGAAATGAAAGAAAGAATTCGTTTGTTTTTACATAGTGTTCTAAAACCTTCTGTTATCCAAGAATTGCTTTTCCGTGAAATATTTGATTTTCTCTTTTGAAGAGAAAAATAAGTGTTAACATAAAAGGAAAGCGTTGAAGAAAGAAAAGAAAAAAAAGATTTGTATTTATCGTTTGTATCAACAGAATTGTAAACCGCGTCCCATGACTCTAGCAGCAAGTAGTTGATGAATAATTTTATTTTACTTTTCGTAAATAATCTACTCATACGTGTATTATTTATTGAGTCGGTGTTCGCATTTCTTGTAATGGTAAGAATTTGTGCATCGTGATCGCTATATCCTAAATCTTTTGTTTAAATTTCATATCGAGTAGTGGTTTTGTCAATTGTTTGATCGATAGCCTTCCTTGAATTTAGTATGATCCGAGTATGTACATTCATTGTAATATCTAAACTGAAGGAATGAATTAAATTGAGAAACTGCACTTTTCTCGCAAGATTCGACCAGACAATGAATGTTAAAATCTCCACTTATAACATGAGGTTCAAAAGAGCGATTGGTGACTTTATTGAGAGTTATCTCCAGTTTTTGTAAGAACATAATATACAAGAATAACATAACAAGTAAACATAATATACAACACTGTAATCTACTCCTCTCTTTGTTGGAGGCCTGTAGATGCAAAGTAATACAATTTTTAGCGTAGAAAAATGTACTACAGATATTTCAGAAACATTTTAAACGAAATACACATTTCATTTCGTCAAGGAAATAGAATCTATATTATTTCGCATATTATTAAATGCAAGAACCCCCATATTCAAGACCTTTATGTGATTTATTTTCTCTACAATAATAGCCTGCGAGGTAAAAGTTTGGGGTTTGGAAAATACTAAGATCATTATGAAATAGCCAATGTTTTGTAAAGCAAAAAACATCCATTTGATGTAAATCGCCCTGTAGAGCTGCTTCGATAAACTGTTTTATTTGAAAGGGTTGAACATAATGGTGCAGTATGCTTATGTTTTGCAAGTACCTACACGGATGTTTTTCTACTGCATCTGACTGCAGTTGCTATATACTTACTTCATTTTTACCTCGAGTGCGTGGTCGAAGTTAGTAGTGTGTCCTGGCAGTGACAGGTTGTGAGGAAACTGGGGCATCAGGTGTAGGAGAATTGGGAGTGGGAGTGGGAGAAACGGGAGAAGGATGAGAGGAGGAGGTAAGCGAGTTCGAAATAAGGGTGAGGGGTGGAGAACGCAAGGAAAGTGAAAGGGTTGGATTTTTGGCCGGAGACTGCGTAGGACTGGAGTACATTTTGTGATGTGCAAGCTTGTTCCCGATTGTGTTTTCCAGGAAGGTTCATGTGGAGACCATGCCGGGTGAAGGGTTTTGCTGAAGGGAAATTCATTTCAAAAAGTGTAACATTTGTTTCTCTCAGTTTCAGTTTTAATTGCTGGTTTGCGTTCTTAATCTCGCTGCATAGTGTTGGTCTGTTGTACCACAAGGGCAGAGTCTACAATGTTAGTGTTTTGGGCGGCACGTTGTAATTTGTTTACATGTTGTTCGGATGTAAAGTTACCGCTCAAATTAATGTCATTCTGCTCTTCTATGATAATGACTGTGTCCTGATTGGGCAGTGTCTTTGTGTGGGCGTCTAACTCTGCAGTCACTTCTGCAAACCTCTCGTTAGGTTTAAAAATAGATGAGACTCAGTAGTTGGAGGGTAACTTCCTACTGAGAATGGAGGAAAGATGGCGGCTATGGCTGTCAGCTAAAATAAGTTCTTGATTTTAGGCCCAGTAGGAATGTCTTTTGTTTTCAAGTGGGCTAGGATGCGCAGCTTTACGTGTTTTGGTTTTGTCGCGCTTCCTGATCTGTTCGCATTGGTTTGCGTTTGTATTTGTCGATGGCAGAGAAGAGTTGTGAGGATTAAGGTAAAGGTGAAGTAAAAGTAGCAGCCTATCTTAATCCCTCTCCAGTGGCGGCTAGTGGGTATTCGAACGTTCGCATGTGCACACCCAAATTCATTCGGTGCAATTTCTCTTAAACGTCTCTCAAGAGGGAAATACAAGTCCTCTGAGAGTTTCCGTAACACGGTATTTCAAAACTCGCGCCGTTGCCGCCGATGCCCTTCGTGACAGCCAGCCGACGCACACTCGGGAAATGCGATCGGGCCAAGGGCGTCGTGGCTGTCGCGGCTGCAGGAGGTGGAGGAGGACCAGCGGTAGTTTGTGTACGGATGGGACAGGGGGCGGCGAGGTAATCGTCTCTGCGCAGACGCAGTTGCCATTGCGAATGCCTTGACATGACGCAAAGATACAACACTCGGCTAGCACAAGCTTTTAAGGGAAGTATGGGATATCTTTCCACTAAATAAGCTCTCATCTTGCCATAACAGTTCTTGGCTAACGCGAAAGCATTGCTGTGCAGTGATGCAGTTATAAGTGTTAAGTTAATCGCATGTTGTATGCGCATTTTCTTACGTTTTAAAGCGAGATGTAATGTCTTTCTTCAACACTCGTTTCCGTCATTTTCACAACGCCACTGCACTGCACTTAATAATAGTAATAATAATAATAATTACGATAATACTTAATTACATAGAAGACATAGTTACTTACACTGAATAATATTAAATGTATTTATAACACACATTCAGGAAACTAATTTATTTTTAAATTTGCTCAGGCTTTGAGGAAAAGGATCGAAGATTGTCACAGGCAAACAGTTCCAGTTTCTAACAGTTCGATTCACGAATGAATATTTCCCAACGTCCGTTTTCTGAATTCTTGTCTGAATTTTGCGCATGTAATCCGCTCTGCCGAAATATGTAGGTTTTCCTAATCGACTTTGAATTTCTTTCCACGCTCGAAGGCCTGTGTACGCTTTATACATTGCATAGAGACGTGATTTTAATCTTCTCCTTTCGAGTGACTCCCATACCCCTTCTTCTTGGTACCCCTGAAAGTAAATTTTGATGTTCTACGCTGGACCTTTTCTAGATTACTTTACTGCAAAATTCTGTATGGGTCCCAAATACCGCGCCATATTCTAATATAGGTCGCACTAATGACATATATGCTAGTTCTTTGGCTCTCACTGTACTCTTTTTCAGTATCCCAATAACAAAATGTAAAGGTTTCCAGGCTTTCCCGACAACGAAATTGACTTGATTTTCCCAGCTCAATTTACTGTCTTAACTGTATTCCTCGGTATTTGCAAGACGTGACTCGAGGTATAACATTATTGTTCAGTTTGTACGCAGATTCATTGTAACTTCGACCCCTACCAAAAGTGATGGACTTGCTCTTTGAACTTTTTATTTCCATTCCGTTTGTTTCTGCCCAGATGTGTAATTTGTCTAAATCTCGCCGCAAAATATCCTCGTCCTTCTCCCAGTTGATAATCCTATAAATTACGTAGTCATCTGCAAAGAGTCGTACATTTGAAGCTAATTTAGTCGGCAATGCATTCATGAAGGTCGGAAACATGAGTGGTTCGATGACACTTCCTTGTGAAATTCCTGACATGACGTTTCTCGAGGTTAATAAGTAACTTCCGACTCGGACTTTCTGTTTCCTGTTCCCAAGTAGTTAGTTTATCCACGCTACCACTCTAGTGTCTATACCCGAATCTCTTAATTTCTTTATAAGACTTACTTTATACTTGCAAATTATTTTAATAAGTTCGTACAAAATTATGGTATTCTAATTTTTAAAATGTTTCTTTCATATTACATTTAAATAATATTTTTAAGAGGTTATCTAATTTGGTTGATTTCAATTGTTTCCGTATTGTTTGAAAGAAAATACATCATTGCATTGAGAATGCAAATTGAAGGATAGAGTAAAAATCGAAAATTAATCTTGGGATTATCAATAGTAAATTATAATAAAAATAGCATTCATTATTTTTCGTATTTTGATAAATTTCTGTTCTCTAAGAATTTTTCTTGTGGCTCTTATTGTTGTTGGGACACCAGTATATATTTCATTAATTTCAAGTAGAAATCACAGGAAAACTATTACCCGCGCAACTTATCTTGAAAGATGGATTGAAAAAGTGCGGGTAGAGTGGGGGTGTTAGTTACGAAATCGGTCACTAGATTTTAAGAAGCAATGCCAATCTCCGGAGAATCAGACACGCATTCCTAACGTTCTCAATAATTTGCGTTCTAACTTTATCAGGAGTTCGAGTTATCTCCTGTGATAGATCCGTACCTGCTTCGGTCATTTCTTTAGATTTTTGGAGAAAATAACTGATAAAAATTCTCTTCAAAAGAAAATTGTTTCTATTTCGCGCCAGTGAAGATGTGTTTGGAATGTTGTCATCAGTGCTCGCTGCGAGCTTTTGCCTTCATCTGTTTATTGTGCCAGAGAGGGGGAAGCAAGGTCATCGTTCAAGAAAAGTTGCGCGAGTAATACTAGTTTTTTCACAAAACTGTAAATTACCTTTTTACTTAGCTAATTTTTTAGAATAGATTTTGTTGAGAACTAAATTCTTTATCTTCAATTTTGCAGTTTCCAAATGATAAGTTTTTGCAATTCAAAACTAAGGAAGTTTAACACATTATACCTGTGCCATTCTTTTAAGCGTTTCTTGCTCCATATGCGAAGATGGAGAACATTTGGAGCATATTTATGAGAAATTCCATAAATTTCAAGCGTAAATTAAGGAAAAACTCCTTTTTTTTACAAAATAATTGAACTGGGCACAATGTTAACATTTTAGGACAAAAATATCTATCTTCAGTTTTGTAATGTTAAGTTTTGCGATTTTGAAAAATAAAGGTCGCAGGAATTTTCCCCCTTACATAAGAAGAGAAAATTTAAAGAAAAGAAATTGGTGCCATTTTTGAGAAAAAGGTTGAAAAAATTAAATATTGCCTGTATTTGACACTAAATTACGCGAAAAGTACTCAAATTTTCGAAAAATTTATTAAAAATTATACTGTTTATGAACTTATTTAAAGATTCTTTAAAGAACGGATTCGTTAAGGCAAAAATATTTATTCTTAAATATTTATCTCCAATATGTCTTTTTAAAATGATTAATTTGTGGTTGTCGGACATTTCATGGGACTGGATAATATTTAATAATATAAATTGAAGAAAGACAACCAAAATCAAAACTTTTAGCTTAAAAAATCTCTATCTTCAATATTTCGGTTGTAGGAAGGCGAAGAAAAAAATTGGAATTTTGCAATTTCCGAAAAATTAGGGATTTCAACAAAGTGAGACCCGCACCAGGCTCTTAAGCGTCCTTTATGCAATCCGAAAACAAAATTTAATTTTAAAAAAAATGAATTTTTTTTAAATGTCCCATGGGCTTTATGTAAAATACCATCAAAATTGAAATGTCGGTTTCAAATTCAAGGAGACACATCATAAGCTAGATCGATTGGGGAATACCAATTTTGGATATAATCGGCTGACAGGTTTAGGCGCTACCGTCGACCACGGGTGGGCGTTTTGTCGTCAATCGATTTTTCGGTCTCAAGGACCCACGAAACTTGGATTGTGGCCAGCATGGACCAAGAGCCCAGCATTACGGGTTTTTCTGTTGAAAAATAGTTTTTTCCCCACAGCATTAACTTTCTCTATGCTGAGCAAGTAGGCGCGAGAAAATTCCTGGAAATGTTGAAGACGAGAAAAAAAGAAAAAAAAAGAAGAAGAAAAAAAACTCAACTAAGATGCTCCCTACAGTTGTGGGCTCCTCCCGCGACCAGCGGCGCACCGAGGCGTCCCATAAATTCCGCGCTTCGGAGCGGACATATCCCGTGTGCGTCGAATAACTTCTATAGGGGATTCAAATGGAGATGAAATGTTTGTAAGAAAATGCGGGTTTCGTTTATCGATAGAAGACCATGAAAACCTCTTATTACTGGAATAGTCTTTAATCCCGCAAATTGACTTCAAGTTTAAGCGTCCTCTTCGTGTGTTACGTTCGTTGTGAAACAGAACTCAACTCCTTTAATATTGCATTTCGTCCATTCATACAGTTCGTTTGGAGTGGGTATACGAGCTCCTCGGAGTCTAGCTCACGCAGGTAGTTAATATACCGTCTTCGCAGTCAAAAGGTCCTTTGCATTTGCGAATAATAAAGAAATGCAATGCTACCAAATCGCTGAAATCTTTCCGATGATTCGCAATTTTTTAGTGTCTTTTAATGTCTGAAACATACTTGACACCTGTAAGCCATATAAGATTACTACATACACAACAAAACATCCTAGTGGAGAAGCTCACAGAGGTACTTCAATCATAATAAGAAATTCTATTAATCTCCATGAAGTAGATAAATATCGTGAAGAATACCTGCATGCAACAACAATCCAAATTAATGACTCTCACGGTTCCTTAAGCATATCTGCTATATATTGCCCACACAAAGTGAAATTTTGAAAAGGTTTTTAAATCCCTTGGAATGAGATTCTTCATTGGCAGAGATTATATTGCAAAACAACATGTCTGGGCTTCCAGGTTAAATACAACTAGAGGTGAGGAATTGAATAAAGCTATTATATCCATTAACCTATCGTACTATTCAACATGGCAACCAACTTATTGGCTATCAGATACATGCAAAATTCGTGACCTAGAACGTGGACTTCTTTATTGTGAAGGTCATTTCCTTCAACTTCATTCAAATTGAAGCCTTGTTAGATCTCAGCTCAGATCACAGTCCCATTATTATTAATATTAGTTCACATACTTTTACTACAAAAGAGCAAGTTAACTTAACAAACTCAATAACTGACTGAAAAGAATTTCAGTTGTATATAGGAGAGAATATAATGGTTCAAATTCCACTGAACACTAAAGACAAAGTAGATGACTCAGTTGAATACATAACAAGATTTATTCAAGATGCAGCATGGCATTCCACTCAAAATTTTAACACTAAAAATAATAATGTATATTATCCTAAATAAATCAAAGAAAAAGTCTCCCTTAAAGAAAATTAAAAAGAATCTATCAAGAATCAAGGCATTCACTTGACAAAATAAATCTAAAGAGAGCAACAAAGGATTTAAGATGGGCACTTCAAGAACTGAAGAATGTTGAATGCGCAACATCTTGCAAAAGTGTTCCAGCCATATCCATCCACTGACCCAGAAGCAGAACTTGAAGAGAAACATATCTTCAAATGCCCTTAGAAATGTCATTGCCTGTGACGACATTCACAACATACGAAGTAGAAAGAGTAATACAAAACTTACCATCACACATAGCCCTAAATTACGACTTAATAAATGGCAAAGTGCCGAAGAAATGACCTAAGAAGGTCAACTACTAGTAACATCAATTTTCAATGCTATTTTAAGAACTGGGCATTACCCTCCTCAATGGAAGCTAGCTCTGGTAATTCTTATACCAACCCATATACAACATCTCATCATATAGTCCTATCAATTTATTACCTACGACCTCGAAGGCTTTTGGGAAACTGTTTTTGCAACACTTAAACATACACATTATTGAAAATTATCTTATACCTACTTATCGGTGTGGATTCAAGAAATCTCACTTTACAAGCAAACAAGTACATAGAATAGTAAACAAAATAAATAAAAGCTTGGAAGAAAACAAATACTGTTCAGCTGCCTTCATTGATGTCGCCCAAGCTTTTGATAAGGTGTGGCATACTGGCCTTTACACAAATTCAAAAGCTGGTTACCATGAAAATACTTCATTTTAAAATCATTCCTCTCTGAAAGATTTTTTCAAGTGAAACGTCAAGAAGCATTCAGCACAATATTTCCAGTTATGTCTGGCGTGCTCCAAGGAAGCGTGCTGGGTCCTGTCCTGTATTTACTATATACAGCAGATCTTCGAATGTCCAAAGAAAGAATAAACTTTGGTTGAAGTTGCGACGCCATCGCTGGCTTGAGAACCACCCCAACTACCTGGCGCTCAACCTACTGGACAATAGCCAAGACAACTGGGAAGATACTCACCACTTGATTTCGCATCCAGATTCAGTTGAGTTGTCACTGGGCAACATCACTGTTGTAATTATAAATTAATTGTTTTTGTACATTATTAAAATTCACCAAAAATTTAAGTTGTAGAACTGCTTTATTCACAAGAACTAATTGTAAATGAAGTAGAATTAGGAAGGAAAAACTTTTTTTGCAAAATTCAGCATTTGAAATAAAGCTCAAAACTCCATTTTTTTACTGTTCAATAAACCCTTGCAATCACATTGAGTACTACTTACTTGCCCACTAGCTACCTGGTGTCATTGAAGCAAGCTTTTGTATCGCAACAAATTTCAAACAACCCTTAGGCAGTGGGCAAAGTGTCATCCTTTTACCGTTCTTTATCAGTCATGTAGTGACCTTCACCAACTCGGACTTACAATGTTTAATACGGCTGTGAGTACAAGCGATTGTGCTCTCTAAAGACATAATTAAATGACACTGGAATTATTATATTAATATATATAAATAATTAATAATAATAATAATAATAATATAATATAAAATATTATTTATAACAAAAAACTTGCCAGGAAATTTGAACCATGAATAACTCTTTTCAGATTTTTTGTCCAGATTTTATTTTAGACAGTCGTATATTGCACGTATTAAAAACCAAAATATTAATAAAAAAAAAAAAAAAACAATTTAGATAGAAATTTTATTGAAATGTTCTGTTATTATTTGAAACTTTTTCATTTCTCAATGTTTTTAGGAGCACTTTTCCTCTTCTTCAGGAGGCTAATTTGAATATAAACAGATATTATTATAAACTAATTTGAAACTTTTAAAACTTAAGATTGTAGTAAAACAAATTGAAATATAGTGGACATAGAATCATTTTTTATGTACGAAAAAAAAAATGAAACAAAACATTGCATTTTTGAGCCAAACTCGACAAGTTAAGAGTCTTAAATTTTGATTTGACATCTATTATTATGTTAATCATACAATGAAATATGAAAAACATTAAAGAACCCCCCTACATTTGTGTGGAATCACCCAAACATATTTACACTTAGTGCCAAGAATGGCACGTACATAATGATCAGTACTACAGTATGTCAAATAGGGTTTGATCTGCTGAAGCACCTCATAATAGCAGGCATTATGGCTAAGTGGACAATTATGGCATTATGGCTAAGTGGGCTTATGGACAATTCCTTTTATATTCCAATATATTGATGACTTGCACTTAGCATTACCTAGAGCTAAAAAAGAAACAGATTTTTCAATTCACACCATTTCAAATTCAAATTAGTAAATGAAGTCTGTAATAAAATATCCTGCTAATTAGGAATCCAAATAGCACAAACAAATTGGATTGGTATAGGAAACCAACAATATCAAATGCATATGTCCATTACAAATCCCAACACCCAGTTACCTACGATTTGGTGTTGAAATACAGAGCTCTCAAATTAAACAACAATTAATAACAGGAGTGGTCTGTAAATAAATATTAGTACATTAGTGTGTATAAGGATGTGATCAATTTGTAAATAATGTTTTTGTGTGTTTGAAATTTTGTGTCAATTATCTGACTTTGCCAACTAGTTAATGGCACCATGCTTGGGCCTAATTGAGTTCTCACACTTGGGAGGTAAGAGAGACATGTGGCAGACGTGATGTATTCCCATCTAAGTAATTAGCAAACTCTGCCTGCTTGAACTTTTCTTCATCACTCGGCTACAGAAACTGAGATGATGATTAAGGAAAGTGAGCAGAACCAATATGTTATGTTCACGTTGGTCAGATTGCTGCCTTGAGCAAGTTTTATTGTGTTTGCCAATAGGTCGTTAGCAGGGCTCAGATTCTGATGACATGACACCTTTCCATTTGTGCATTCTAGACGAAGATAACATGTAAATGAATGTTTATCACAATATATAGATAATAGAAACTTATAGTTATTCGGTCATTTTTTGCCATTTTTTAACTTTGAAGTCATTTTTCTGGACCTTTGCATCATTATGCATTTTCTTTCATTTTTGTGTTTTTTTATTTGTAAATGTTTCATGAATTTACTATGACGCTCTAAAACAAAGTTTTTATTGTATCATCAATTCATGATGAAATTCACTACTACAGTAGACTCTGCTTTTTGAACTCCCAAAATTAAACGAATCTTTTGTAACTTCCACGACCATTTGAAACTGACCATAGGAGATAGGAGCTAAGGTATTCATTTTCTCCTAAAATTAAGTTTTATATGAAATTTGTTTTTATGTAAATAAATTTTATTTAAAATTGTAAAATTCATTGAATAAGTAAACATATTCACAAATATGTTTTAGTTTTTTAATTTTATGTAAAGGTCTTTTTCCCCTTGTTTTTAAGTAATCAGAATCCGAGCCTTGGTCATTAGCCCAAGGAGGGGGAGTCCTACTAGTGACCCCCCTCCCCCTCTTGGATATGCTCAGCTTACAGACAAATTTGATCACTATTTTAATGGTATATATGAAGTTATATAAAAAAAAAATGGTTCACGAGTTCATTAAAATATTTGAATTACCTTACGTTTTGCTATTGCTTCTTTTTGATTTGCAGTTGACTGTGCACATACCAAGAGGGTCTTTGCCCTCCCACTTGGGTGGCACACTGGATGTGGACCATGCAGCTTGGCTCCTCCATTGTATCAAGTCCATGACAAACCGTCATGGTGATCTGTACGACGTGTCCTCTCCGGGCAACGCAGACGGCAACATTATGGCAGCTCTTCCAAATGGATCTGGTAACAGCCACCAAGGGTATTCCCAGGTACTTGTGGCAAAATATTTAAAACTTCATAAAATTATGTATTTAAATTTATCATTTCATATTTCTGTGTAAAAATATCAATTTAGAAAAAATAATTTTGGCTAATAAGTCTACTTTAACAAACTCCATACATACTAATTTGTTTCGCTGTGAAAGCTTCAAGTAACTGATCATAAGACTATCTGAAAAGGAAAATATCAATTGGTGAAAGTGAATTCTCTCTCTTCTTTTGTAGAAGTGTTCTGCCACCAGGTTCTATACCTACTTGCAGAAATAATAAATCTATCTATCTATCTATATTATTTTATTTTTAGTCCATTGTATTTTTCATGATTCTAATGCATTCTGCTTGGAAGTTGGTTGTATGTACAGATTTGAGCCTTATTAATAATTTGAAGGGGTTATTGGCATCATAGCATTAACCATTTTTGTAAGCCAGAGGTCAAATAAAGTTTTTATAATTCCATACATTTCTCAGTTTGTGTGTATATTTATGCTTTACAAACTATATGTATAAAGCAGAAATATATGCACAGACTGAGAAATGTATATATATACAATGTACATATACTGTTGTTCTAGGAAATAGCAATGTGTTTGGAGTATAATGTTAGTTTTCTGTGGAATTCCAAGATCATTTTGGATATTTGGAATCGGAATTGTCATTACATTGCTCCCAACACTTTCATTCCATAGAATTTTGTTTGAAAAGAAGGCTTTGATCTGTGCAGGAGGAGTTGACCTGCGGCCTTCAAGCCTCCAGAGACCCAGATGGGCCGGAGGGCAGAAAGAAGGCCCGGAGCTCCTCTCCAGTTTCCGGCCCTGAGGAGGAAGAGGAGGAAGATATTGTGATTACTGCCAGGGACTTAGATAATGGGGAGACTTGGCAGCATAACTCAGGCAGTGGGGGTAAGTGTGAAACAGTGTTGCTTCTTACTTGGGCAAATTTTCTCTTAAGTGTGACTTTGATCAGTTATGTAAAGAATTAAAACTGATTCATTATTTTATTTCCTTGAGTTTAGTAATTGTTTTATTTATCCTGTGGCAAATTGTATCTAATACTTTGAAATGGGTGGCATAATTCTATTGCATTTCGTGAACACTAAATTGTGCAGCTTTTCTAGTATCAGTTACCCAGCAAAGCACTTTCTCAGTCCATCGTGTGTAATTTACTTCCTTACACATATAACTTATATAGTCACATCCATGTAAAATATGGCTGCCAGTTTGCCCAGACTCTGGCAAGCATGGACTTGCGTTGCCAAAGTGATTGCTTTATTTTCTCTTAAAGAGGCGTTGTTCTCTCTGTATTATCTCTTTTAACCACTTAGCAATGGACTAGGGCTTCTTAAACATGTTTCAAGAGAGATCTCTTTGGTGCTGATCTTGTATTTTCCTTGTGTGACCTCCATGCAGCTACGATGACAGCTTTGTAAATAAAAAAGCAGTTAACAATACTGATACTTGTACATGCTTTTTAAATTGATTAAATCCATCTCATAAAGTTTATTTTGAGGGCCTTTGTTTTTGTGGATATGACAGGACAAACAGTGTACTAATTTAGTTGGTATTTCATGAATTAGTAAATTTCTTGACAAATACTTGAAGAAAAAAAGCATAACGGATGCAATAGGTTTCTTGGAAATGTAAACAATACTACTGCCAGTTTCTTGTTTTAAAAATTGAAAGTGCAATGCATTCAAGATTTAAAGGTGTGAAGGTTATTAAAAAAATACATGGTATGTAGATTAATAATAAGTGTTGTTTCTTTTGTTTTGTTGTTTGTTTGTTTTTTTCCCTGAATATCTAAGAATACAATCTAATGAAAATATTATGTAAGTGTTGTTGGAAGAAAGTTTAGTGCTTTTCAATTAAGTGTTTCGGTGAAATATGAACTAAACCAGGCTTCAAACTGGAGCAACATATAAATTATCCTTAATCCTGGTGTTTTTATGAGTCACTAACTGTCAATGTTATAAAGATGATGTAGCAAGTTTGAACCAGAAAAAGGCAATTCAGATCAAATGACACGAATTTGTCTTTGCATAATAACTTGAAAGTTGTAACAAAAAAGGTTTGCAGTATAATTTGGTTATTACATAGCTGCATTGCAAGAAGATTTTTCCATTGACTTATTTGTTTTTTATGTCTGCTTGTTTTAAAGAAGAATGCCTTTTGTTAATGTGGATCTCGTATACTTTAAGTACTCATATATGCTTCAGATTAACTCTGCGGTTGATCCAGAGTTTAGGGTGGAGCATGTCAACATATCAACACTGAAATATGACGTTGTTGTGATGTTTTACAGGCTCTTACAGACTATCAAAATTAGAGATTTTATTGTTTTTGTGTCATGTGTCATAAACAATATTGTTTGCTACTAAATTATTTTTCTGTAACTCTATTTAGTACTTTATTAAAACTGTTTTGAATTCTGGTCATAAAAGTTTTTGAACAATCATACTAGAAATATTTTTTTATTGTAAATGACTTTAATAACTCGTTCTTGCGATCCTAACTTTTTGTGAGTACTGAAAAAATGTAACGATATATTAACAAGTAATATTTTTCTTAAGCATTTAATTAACATTCTTAGTAGAATCAAATTTTCGTCCCTGAATATAGTTTCAAACATTTGTGGGAAATACCTTTTTTACCAAATATTTGTTATTACTTCATGAAGATGAACCTACACAAGGGAGTGACAAATACATGTAGACTATCATAATGTGTCAATATTGCAGAATATCTGGCGTATTGACTGTTTTGTTGTTTGGCAAATTCTTTGTTAATCCACTTTTTTAATACATTCACTCATTGTTTACTTTCACTTTCTGACCCCATTTTTTTTCTTTACTCTACCTTATCATGTTTTTCCTTTTCTCTTGAAATTTATAAAGTTCACTTTCAACAAAATATGTATGCTCCAGATTTAAAATTGATTTATGATTTAACCTAAGGTTGTTTGATTTGAAAATGAAGATCTGGGTTGAATTTTCACCTGAAGTGCTCGAGTATTTGCCTCTAAATCTTCTGTTCATTTCCAGGTGCTTCTTCTCCTGCCCCCCCTCCATCATCTGCCAGCAGTGGCTTTTCAGATGACGACAGTCTGCACTGTGATGTTGGGCATGGTCTTACCCTTGAACAATTTGTGGAAAGTGTTAAAAGTAGAGGCCGTGCTGGACTTGTTCAAGACTACGCTGAAATTAGAGCTCGTCCTCCAGATGGCTCTTTCAATTATGCTCGGTAAGTTAACTTGGAACATTTTTATGTTAAAAATATTTTTAAAATACCCTAATGTAGCAAGTATTCTAAGTATTCATATTTTCTATGAGTGGTATAAATTAGTTTCATATGAAACATACTTGAGAGACTGAAGATGGAAAATAAAAATAAAAAGATTATAAAGAGAAAATTAAGGCATACAACAAATAAAGAGATATGTTCTATTTATTTTAATATATCCTGAATTCTCAAAATAACAAAATATTTCATAAGGGAGACTCCTTATGATCCTCCTTTCCTTGCTGCATTGAGTTTTTTTTTTAATGTTTTTTGAAATGGACATATCCTTTGTAACTGAATGTAATGATAAAAATACTACACAGAGTTATTTTTAATTTATTTTGAATACTAATCACAACATTCATAATTACTTTCAATGTATGTTTCCAGATTGCGTGCACACAACCTGAAGAATCGATACACTGATGTACTTTGCTATGATCACAGCCGTGTACTATTGTCGCAGATTGATGGAGATAGCTGTAGTGATTACATAAATGCAAACTTTGTTGATGGTTATAAACAAAAAAATGCTTTTATTTCAACTCAAGGTAAAATAAGAGATGAAACAATTGTTTGAGACATGTGTAATACTTCAAAAATTTAAAGACTTTTTGCTATCTACTTTTTTGATGTGTTTGATTTAAAGCCTAAATTTATTTTTTAGATATAGGATTCTAACACATTAGTGAGAATTCATATTTTAAACATGAAAATTGCAAAGTTTTATGATTTTACGAATTTTTGTCATAACATACAACTTAGTTATATTTGTGTGTATAAAAGACAGAAAATGATTGGTTAAAGTGATTGTCAAATGTTGCAGGTCCTTTACCAAATACTTGTGGAGATTTCTGGCGCATGGTTTGGGAACAGCAAGCACTTGTTGTAGTCATGACAACTCGAGTAATAGAGCGGGGCCGAACCAAATGTGCTCAATACTGGGCAAAGGATGAAGGGGGAGTTGCTACTCATGGGTTCTTCCAAATCACTACTACATCAGTTACACAACATGCTGATTTCACTGTTTCCAATCTGCAACTTGTTAATATTATGGTAAGGAAATTTCATGAGTTTGTTTTGCTAAACACATGTAGAATTTTATTAATTTAGCTTTTAGCTTAATTGACCCCAAAAATGAATCATGGTTTTACCACATTTACCTAATAAAGTAACTTACTTAATAAAGTAAACAATTAAAAGTTTCTTAAAATATGCCTTGTTTATGTTAAAAGCTGTATCCCAAATAAATTGATATACATTATATGAACGCACATATGAATACATTTGACAATTCTGGTCTTAAGCCACACTGTGACTCTTCAAGAAGTAATCAAAATACAGTATAATACTGTGAAGTATTGTGTCAATCTTAAGAGATGTTAAAGATTGGCAAAGGACACTTTTCTTTTCCTTGCATTTAATTTAATTTAATTTGTGAATTCTTACCTAAAGTGATGTGACAAATTATACTATAATCAACTTATACTTCTGGAATATATTTCTATTTTTTGCAGCACAATTTATACAACAAAATTTTCTCCAGTTACTTGCAAACTTAAATCCAAATCGAGAGTTAATTTTCGAAAAATTATTGAACTTAAGTTTATTGTTAAAGTTCTGTGTTAAGTATTGTGTTATCTTTCATTTGTTTCTTTTTAATCTAAACCATATCCAAATGATATTTGCATGTGCATTAAGGTCTTTAATTGCTCTGAGGTTATTGAATGATCAATGCATTTTGATGGAAAATTTTGTTGCCAATTGAAATTTATTTTGCATTCCAAAGAACAAAAAATGATCCCAGTTTCAAAGAATTATATGAAAAACAAGGTATTCACAGGAGTTCACAGCATTTGGAAATGTACTGAAATATGCTTAAAGATTAAAGCAAATACATATTTTGACAAAACTATGGAAAACACTGTACCAAGCTTCATTTCACAGATTCTTCATTGAATTACACACAAAAAAAAATTGTGGATTAAATATACAACTGCATGTACGAGTCTTTAATCTTCACAATAAGCAATTCTTGGGATAACAATTCCTGGAGTTATTTTAGCATCTGACCCTTATTAGTTTTCCTCCTGAAGTGAAGGTTAGGCAGAAAAAGTATTGGAATAACCTGAAAAATACGATCTAGAATTTTTGGATATAAAATCCGTGTTTAATGTTCCTTTAAGCTGTAATACACATAATGATTAAGGCCATTCCAAAGAAGAATTAAAATTGGTGCTGAGGAGAAGCATTTAATTTTGTACCCAAATATCGGGATGGAGGGACAGGTAAACGAACAGACGGGAGGGTGGGTAGGTGAGCCGGCCACGCATACCTCTGTAAACTTACCTCGCTACCTCTGGAAGTTTTTGTGCTGGAACTTGGTTAATACATCAGGAGTAAGATCTAGTTCTTCCTTTCGTGAAATAATGTACTTATTGTAATTTTGGGGAGTACTTTACATGAAGCCACTATGACATTTTCAAAATTTACTGGAAAATGGCTGAAATTTTTTGTAAATAACGCATTATAGTTGGCAGCGAGTTTTACAAGTGATGGCAGAAAAGTGTTAACATGAACAGAGAACAAAACTTATTTTTGTCACAAGCACAATAAGCATGATTCCAGCTTCCTATTATTCAAGAAAATATTCCTAAAAATATTTTGAGGAAATGGCAATTTTGCAAATTGCAAAAATTGCAATCTTTCTCTACAGTGTTTTTCACCTCTCAGCCTTTTTTCCACAGATTATCTCAGTTCAAAATAGATTTCTAAGTTGTTATTCCAAACAATTCTTTTATTTTTGAATGAAATTACAAAATGTTTGAAATCATTTTTTTCAACAGACTGAAGAAAGTCGAGAAGTTAGTCATTACCAGTTTACTTCTTGGCCAGACTACGGTGTCCCCCACAGTGCAATGGCCATGCTGGACTTTCTGGAGCGTGTGCGTCAACAGCAAGCCAAAATGGTTGCAACTTTAGGTGACACCTGGGCTGGTCACCCTCGAGGCCCACCCATTATTGTGCACTGCAGTGCTGGAATTGGCCGGACAGGTTGGTCACCATCAATTATTAAGTTTGTTTTTATTATTGTTGAAATCTTGTTGTGGGTCTAATAGAGAAAGGATCTTTTATAAAGGACCGAGTTCGTTGTAGCCAATGCCGATCTGCAAACTCAAGCTTAGAACATGTAGCCTCTGAGTGACTCCAGTACATATTTTAATCTGCTCTACTATGCTCTACTTCTAGAAAACAAGCATTATTTTCACTTACATTATATCTTAAGCATCTTGCTTTAAATGACTTGTGTGCACAGGGATCGGCATGTGTCAACGCAGCTTACATCATCAGCGTTAGGCGACTCTTCTCGGCGCAAGCTAGTGTGAGACAGTCTTAAATGTCATTATTAATCTTCAATTCCCTTGAGTTTCAATATTTCCTTTAAATGCCTAGAATCTTTTCGTTCAATGCTGGTGAACATTATGCAAAGCCACACCAGACTTCATTAGCAGCTCTATTTCTCCATCCTCCAGTTTTGTCCAAAATTCTAAATCTGAAACTTCAAACCAGTTGAAACACCCTGCATAGCAATGAAACAATCTGAACATTGAATTGAACACAAAAATTCCTTGGGCTCCTCTACAATACCATAAATGTTCTCACTTATTAGTCACTTGTGTTGTTATCATTTGGGCAGTGTAAATTCTTGATGGAACTTACATTATGAACATACACATATCTTAAATATTTTAGCTTGAGAAGTATAGGAATTTATCCTGGACAAAAAAAGTATAAACATGAAAAAGTGTAAGTGCAAAATGTATAAACAGCTTATCTGTATTTCTTTTGATGCTTTACTCATTTGGTCATGGAGTGTGGTGTCTATCAATTTTTTTTTTTCTTCAGGAGATTAATAATTCCTTTACTGATTGTAGTCTCATATATATGTTTTATTGAAAACAGGTACATTCTGCACGTTGGACATCTGCATTAGTCGTCTGGAAGATGTGAGAACAGTGGATGTTCGTGGCACTGTGGAACGCATTCGCTCCCAGAGAGCGTATTCTATTCAGATGCCTGACCAGTATGTCTTCTGTCATCTAGCATTAATAGAGTATGCTGTAGCCAAGGAACTGATCTCTGCAGTTGATCTATCTGGATTTGAGGACACTGTAGACAATGAATCTGACTAATTACTTTTAAGTATTCAAATTGTATCTTCAGTGTAACATGATTATGTGGTAAAGACAGTTCAAGTGGACCAATGCCAGACTTCTCTGCAAACTCAATGGAATTGGTGATTCTATTTATACAACTTGAAAAAGTTATTCGTACTGTATTAGATGTTTTCACTGTGTGATAAGTTAATTTTCCGGAAAATAAATTTAAAAAAACATTGCTGGAAATGTTGGAAATATATTTCCAAAGAAGAATTGAAATGCACAAATTTTAAGTAGTGATTGAAAACCAAGGGTCTCGTGCTTAGGTTTGACTCTCTCCCTTTGCGTGTGTGTGTGTGTACGTTCATCCGTGATGGTGCCGGTTATCTTTATATGTGAATATCCAGAAAATGAGTGTGCTAAACAGAACTGCCAGAACTGCCAAGAAAATTAATTTTTTCAAAGAACTGTTGTAGCTCAGTGTTTTTAATCATGAAATATATATTGTACATTATTTCTGTACATAAGTAATATATAATATATATCCAACAATTACATATGTGATAATAAGTATATTATATACTTGTGTATTTGTTTGAATGTCTTTGCCCTTTACACTTCCAGTGAATATAAATTTTCTGTACTCTCCATACTCTGCATAAAAATTGTTTTTGTGTAAAAAGACTTATCACAATTTAAATATTCTTTAATTTATTTGTTCATGATGTGATTTACAAATATTTTTTTGAATAAGTTGTCAACCAAAGTTTAACATTAATTTCTAGTCACATTTTTTATGTGGCTAATACAGAGTCAATAAATTTGTAGAGACTCATTCAAATATTTTGTTTATATTTTAATGTAGTATTACATCAAATTTTAAATAGCTTCATTTTTATTTTCTTTCATTCCAAGAAGTGAAGTATAATTTCAAGAAGTATATATGTAATTTTTTTGTTTATTAATAAGATATGGCTATAAAGGTATTCATAATTTATTTGGTTTAAAGTTTTTAAAAAAATTCAGATTTTAATTCTGGGTATTTGTTCTTGCAAGTTATTTCAAGAGTATGGATGTCATCATATATTAATGTATATCATATCAAGATCTTGTCATGATACTTTGGGTACATTTTGATTGTATTCCTTGAATTTTTGTTTTTAGAAATATATAGACAATAAATAAAATGTTACAATTCGATGATTTCAGTTCAGTCTAACACGTTCACTGTTACATATCATTAAAACAATAATTTCTATTAAAAACAAACTGTTTACAAACTCATTTCCATTACATGTCCTTCTTGCTGCCCATCTTTTATGTGAAATACAGTAAAACCCCTATTTTACATTTTTCAGGGTACCGATGAAAACAAGAGTAAAATACGGGAAGTTGAAAAACGTTAGGCTAGGTGAGTTCATTCATTATTTACTACAATGGTAGCTGTTTTTACTTTCTTGCCCTTCGTAAAAAGAGAAAGTAAAATTGTGCACTGGAAATGGTGAAATTGATTGATACCTAACTTCTGGTTCTACGGCTGTGGTCAATGCTAATGTGTAAACCATCAGCTGATTTTCTCCAAAATTTATATTCCCTGATTGATCTGAATGAACTGGAGGCTTTTGCAAGTTCATTACATACATATGTAGTAATTTACTACATATTGGAACAATATTTATGCACTTTTGCTGTATTTACACGTTTTTCTGTGTCAAAATTGCTGTTTTTTGTCGAAGCGTTACATGACTTTCTCTGTCATGTCAGGTATAATACGTACGTATACGAGAAAGTAAAAAAGAAGTAAAAAAGGATGCAAAAGACAGGAAGCACTCTTCGTATAGAGTTGTAAGAGAATGCATTGTAAATTGGGCTTTACGACAGGACCAACGAAAAAGTACGTAAAAGGCAAGAAAACAAAATGCGGGAACGTAAAAACGGGGTTTTACTGTACTCCTTTTTACGCTCATAATGTTTACTGTTCCTCCACTCTTGTATTGTTCTGCATTTAAATAATACTGAATACTCTTGAGAGATGAAGGCTGCCTAAGATTTTGCTAACTTCCACTAGATGGCACTTGATATACGACATTACTATTGTAAAATTTATTGCATGGAGAATCTGTATGATCATAAATTATGTAATAGAAGGAGCTGATTGACGGAGTGTGGTTAATGGAATATAGTTCTAATTAATTGTTTACCGACGTTTAAGAAAATGTATTTCTATCCTCGGGGCTGTTCATAAAAAAAATAAAATAGACTGTTGATTATAAAAGTAAGCTTTTACATGTATTATGGAACTACACAATAGGGTTCATGTAAATCTCATAAAATATGGGATCGTTTTTTTTTTTTTATTATTATTATTATTATTTATCTCTGCCCCGTTGTCCCAAAAAAACTTTTTAGGACACTGAAAGGTTCTGATTTTCCTTCGGCCTGTTTTATGCCGTGGAGCAAGGCAATTAAAAATACTAAATATCATTATCTCCTTAAGGTGTCTTAAAAAATAAAAATATCTATGAACAATGTTCCTCTGCACATATCATTGGTCCAGGAACTTTTGGAAACTTGCATTCTAACCACTTCAAATTCAGCTCTGAAAAAAAAAGTATTTCTCTCTTACATGTACTGCAAAAGCTCTGTAATATAGCCAAATGGTACTGGATTCAAAATGAAAATTATGGTAATTGGCTCTGAGGATTGGTTTAGGTCTTTTCTTTCCTTTTTTTTTCATTTTACTTTTTAGCATTCTATTCACATATTATAGAGAAGTATTGTACTGCTGCAGTAAAATGTTGATTTTTTGGGGTGTCTTCCTTCATTCACAATATTGAAGGTAGAGACTTTTTCATTAATGTAATCTATTCTTTACAGACAAATCTTTAATAAGCTCGTAAAATTTAATGCAAGGAGTCCTCTTAAAATATTGGCAAATTTTTTTATCGATTATTTTTTCAAAATGAATCTAATAATTTTTCTAACAGTGCAAAATACACTTATAAAAGCGACACAAGTCCCATTTTCAGTGAATTTTCTGTATTTTCAAAAATTGCAAAACTACAATATTGATGAAGGAGATTTTTTCCTTCATAGAACATTTTCTTTAAAATTAGATATTTTAATAAAGTCATTTACAATTTTTTGAAAATAAAGGTAGTTTATTTCTCTCAAAAAGGCTCCAAGTTCTGTCTTCAACTTTTTTCCTCAAAGAGAGCAATGGATTCATCGAAAATAGTGCAGGTCTAATTTTCATTGTACTTTCTGATTTTTCAACAATTTAAAATGTTAAAGATAATGCAAGAAAGAGTGTGCTTTGGTAGCTTGACTAGTTTCTGTTCTGAGTTTCACAGAAATATCTTCATAATAGAAATTACAGATATATATTTACTTTCAAACTATTTTTTATTTGCTTTTCTATCTTCAAATGAACTAGTTATAGAATTTGAAATGTTTGGTCAGTTTGAATTTTTTTTTTTTTTTCATGTGCCCTGACCACAAAACCAAAATTTTGGGATGATGACAGCGCTTTTCCTTTATCTTGTTTCCCAAAAGAAAAATACCAGTAATATCCCAGTGTCAAGATACCTGATGACCAGAGTTATAGTAAATATTCTATTAAAGAAAACAGAATATCCCATTTCTTGATGTGTGCATTTGTGATTTTTCAATACCTTAAAGGAGAACAATTTACGTGTCCAGTATTTTTGTTAAAAATTTCCATGAATCCTACTAAGACCTAAGCTGTAATTTGAAAAAGTCAAATTCAAATCAAGAGATTTGGTGCATCTTTGCATTTATTTCGATATTTATTTATTTACGTCAAAAACAGTTAAAAATTGTGTGTGGTGAGCTATGGGAAGCAGTTAATGTGAAATTACATTTATGTCCTGAGCAAAACAAGGGGCCATCTCAGCATTTGCTCAACGGTCAGGAAAACGACGAAAACCTGTTGGAGATGGGGGGGGGTCATTGACTCACGAAGTTGAAGTACACTACTTGTTACAGGTTCTCTAGAATTATACACTCCAAATGGTAAATAATACATTTAATGTCTGTTAAAATTAATATTACTTTCCTTTTCAATGTTCAGTATAGTGTTTAATTGTATAGAAACAGTTTTGTAGCAGAAAAGATTTTACTTGGGACTTGTGTATCAAATTTAATCGTTAGATCTGGAAAGGTGTAAAATAATGTAGATGAATTATATGTGAATTTTTTGGTAGTGAGCTGTTGATAGTCACCTAATGAATATGATTACTACGTTGAGTGTTGTAGTTACAGACATCGGCTGAAAATATATTCCAACCCAATAAGTCACTTTTGACCTCTGCTTCATATATCAAGAGACAAGGTAATGGCAAAATACCTAGATTAATAAAGAAAGGCTTACAAAAATCTCGTGGTGAGATTATCCTATTATTCGTAATCAAATTTACAAATCTTACTAATTACAAATCTAGAAATCTTTACAATTATAAATTACAAATTAAAAATCTTTTGTGTAATCTAAAAGTCTGGAGGCTACAAGAAGTATTTCTCCCGAATATTATGCCATATTTCAGGCGGGAATTATAATTCTCGAAATATACACAAGCAGTATGCAGGCTGACTTAATTTAAAAGAATTCTGAAAGCGTAGAACAAAAAACTTAGTTTAGTGTGCAATTCATTGAAATGGGCGTTCCATTTAAGATTTGACTGAATTGAAAGACCTAAAAATTTTGTTACCTTAACATCAGTCAATGGCACACCGTTCATATTCAATGGAGTTCAGAGCTGTTGTTTGAATTGGAAAAGTGCATTGAAACAGTTTTCTTTTTATCTACTATTAGTTTGTTATTAAGGAACCAATTTGAAATATTTGATATTGTACTATTTATGGTATCTTTATTGCAAGGAATATCGTATCATCCGCAAAGAGAAATGTTATTTCGTTTCTAATCGTGGAGAGCATATCATTTACGTATAATAGGGAAGAGAATTAGGAACAATACGCACCGATCCGAGTAGCCGGGCTCGCTAAGGCAGGAGTGCCTTGGCGGAACGAAGGATCGTGGGTTCGAATTCCCTGGATGTGTGTTTTATATGTGCAATGTTTTTGTATGAGTCCCTTGTGGTTGACGTCGGGAAGGGCATCCGACAGTAAAATTATTGCCATCATGATTAAAATTGAGTGTGCGGAAAATCAAATCCCGCCCCTATTAGCACTGACCCCGTAGAAACAGGAAGAGGGGATAAGGTGGGAAAAGAAAGAAATAGAAACAGTATGCCAGGTTGTGAATGTAATGGAAATCCTCCTTGGGCTGCAACACGGAAGCAGCGCCTCCGACAGCCTGCTCCGTCCGCCTTCTGCTCACGTAACCCTCGAACGAGGAAGAGATGCTCTGCCAAGGTTAATGTCACGTTGCCTACGCCCTCTGTCTCCCCTCTCTTTGGTTCTTTCTCCGTTGAATCCAGAGGAATGAGGGCAGGGCCATTTTCTCTAGGGTTTGTCTCACATTTTCAGAATATGAAACTTTTTTCTGGAAAACTGACGCTGTTATTGTCATTGTGTTTGGCTCGTAACGATGTAGGTAGAGCCGGGGAAGGCGCAGTGAATGCATAGTACCCTTTCTGTACCGCACGCGGCAGTTGCTCTAGAGCCACTGTCCGTAAACTCTAGTGAGCTAGATGCCTTGCCAACGATCTTGGCGTGGTCAGCTGGATTGGGAATAGTTGCTAATGGCCTGAAACGGCAGAAAAGCTGGTGAACAAAAACAAAATTCAAGAAATAGCACGCTAAAAACAACAAATAAAATATGCTCATACAACTCTACAATAAATTAATCATTTTAACAAACGATTTCACGAATTCTGCAATAATGAAGCATCATATACGATATCTTACATATTGGTAATGGGGTAGCTCGCGTCTATCCGTTGCTTACTGTTAGAACTCTTACGATCCACCTATCGGGACAAACGAGATGTCGTTTGACGCATCTGTCTGTCCCTCTCTCTTTTCTTTTCCTCTCTCTCACACCCGGAGATGTAGCTCAGAGCATTAACTGATATTAGTGCAGTGCCTCCGACCAGCATGTCCTAAATTGGAGTCCTGTCGATGGCAGGATTGTCGACACTAGCTTGTCGGCTAGGTCGAATTCAGTCTGTGTCTGAAGGATAATTTTAGAGGCCAACTGCTTAGATCGGTAGTTTTCCGATCAACACCAGGCGAATGTCGGAGTAGTACCCTAACAAACGGACCGCGCGATCTTTCCTTCCTCTTCCTTGTCCTATCCTCACCCTTTACTTACCCAGTAACGTGCAATACACTATCATACATGCCGAGAGACTGGTCAGGAGCTTGCAGCTTGCACCGGCCGGGGCTGTGCCCTAACCAATGTATGTGCCGACAAAGCCTTGGCCTGGAAGTTAGCATGGCAGGTGATGAGGAGCAATGACGGGTGAGGCAGCACCCGCCGCCGGGCCGAGTCGTCCACTGTTCGGTGTTCGCTGAGATCCCCCTAGATGGGACAAAGTGGCCTACCCCACCTCTTAGCCGGTCCTTTTAGCGCGGGAGTGACCCTCGCGGGCCGTTTCTATCTTTGTGCTTTCTGCCGAAACAACTGCCAATTTACATCCGTACCCTCGTGCGCGCGTAAAACATTTCTGTGATTAACTATAGCGCAGGCTAAGTTTTCAAGAAGTGCGAATGAGTGTGTATGTTGTGTATTACGAGAGAGCGTCAGTGTCTGCGTATGGATGTCGACCACTACGATTCGCTCAGCCTCCGCCGCGGGGCCCATTGCGGGCATTCACTGAGGGGGTGGATCGAGGTTCCTTCCTCAACGCAGAAGCAGCGGGAGGCATCCGCCAGGCCCAGCTTAGAGGGCTTCGCTCTGACCGGCCCTCCCACGTGAGACGTGGTCCACGGCGAAAATGAACGTGTGCGAAAGGGCTTTGCATTTGGGAGACAAAGCTTTTCAGTCGCCGCCTGTGACGAAGAATCCCTGCGGAGCAGCTCTGCTGTGAGTCCGCTTGGAACAACTCGCCTTCAATTTTCAATTCGGTTCCACCTTTTCCCAGTTTACATCTGCCTTGCGATCGTGCGATCAAGAGCTAAGGGACCCGAGATAACTGTCCCACTGTAGCTGGTGTTCGGTATGCCCTGGTAATGCAGCTCGGTTCTTTGAGTATTTTGCAGTTCTCTTTGGATGTCCGTGGTAAGGCCTTATCTGCCCACGCGTGTGGCGTGGCATGCACTACACGTGTGGGGAGACCGTTCGGGACATTTGAGCTTGTCCCAGCTGGAGGGTGATACCTGGTTAGGGAAAATCCCCGCAAGCCGACGTGGGCCGGCGCCGGAACTCGCCAGCCTACGATCACCTCCCGCGATAAAAATCATGCACTACATTAATGGGACTAATGGCCATAGCCGTTGACGTATCCGGAAAATTTAATCAATTAATCAACCTCTTTGTACAAGAAATTTTAAGCAAAAATTGGAGGCATTTTTGAGAGAATTTTGAAAATGTCCCAAGGGTTTCATGACAAGTACCTCCAAAATTTTAAAGAATGTTTTTCAAAAACGATGGGATTCGAGTGGGACAGATCGACTAGCGGATATTCATTTTGGAAAAAAATCCTACAAATTGTTCAGGCGCTGGTGTTGGTCACAGGCGGACAGAGCGAGGACAGCAAGACAGAGAGACGAGCGTTTTAAAAAACAACACTTCTTTGTTATCACGAGACCCCAAATCATGAATTTCCTTAGAAATCGCGAAATAGATTTTCCGCTGCATTACATAACTTTCTCTTTGCTACTAATTATTCCGTATCTAAATACGTATACGAAAAAATAAACATCTCTGTCTTGAGTGTATTGAAAGTTTTGGAAGATGTCAAAGAAATTAATTTTAAGCTCTTATACACAGAAAACATTTTGAGTGTTCCAAAAACTTTATTGGCAGTCATTTGAAGCTTTTCCATTCACAAATGCAGTAATATATACTAGTATCTGGAAATGTGCTTATTGAAGGTGTGAGAGATATGATGTTCATATCATATCATAGAGTACATTTAGCAGTATGCTTACCGAAAGTTTAAAGAATATATTTAAGCCGAAATCAAGAAATTTTTAAGAAAATCTTGTTTTTTAGTTTTCTAATATTTCACATATTTCACGCGATATTGTGCTACTAAAATTTTCAAAATATGTAGGGGACGTTAATGATAGAACTAACTACGGAGGAAAAAAATACTTGAAGGAAAAATCTCTACCTTCAATTTTGTAGTTGTAGGAAGAAACCGAAACATTTTAACTTTGGTCTTTTCCAAAATTTAGAGATAACAAACAAAATCGGACTCTATATCCGGTGCAACCGTTTTCACTAGGTTTCTCGCTGCTATTCTGGTCGTGCTTGAGTTGGAAGTTGGGCCACTTCAGCTGTTAATTTGTATTTATAGCTTGAATGTGCGTAATACGTTTGCTTCCCGCCGGTAAGATGTGACTTTCGGGAAATATCGCGCAGAAGGGGTAGCAATGCATTCGTTTACGGAATAACTGCATAAAAATATGATTGATTCCTAGTGATTCTTGAAATATGATTGAACTGCTAAGGTTATTCCTTCCATAAACGTAGTGCATGGGTGGTGGCGGTGATCTTCCCCCACTGGATGGCGAAATCTAACGTTGACCTACACGTCGTCTTGCGGGTTTTCCCTCAACCAGGGATCTCCCACCAGCAAGCTCTAAGCTCCCGACCGGTCTCCCGACATGTGTGGTAGAGTAGTGCATGGAAGTGTAAGTGTGTCTACGTAAGGGATAAACAATAGGAAAGAAAGATGCCGCGCGGTCCGTGGCCTGTTTGGTTGGGTACTGCTCTGGCATTCACCTGGTATTGATTGGAAACTCCACGGGAAACTACCGATCAGAGCAGCGGGCCACTAGAATTCTCCTGCACACAAGGGCAAAACGCGTCCTAGCTATCTGGCTAGTGCGGAAAATCCCGCTACCGTCGGAACTGGAACCCTAGGACCTCCCGGCCAGAGGCACTGCAGTGTCACGATGCCCTGAGCCACCTCTCCCGGTGTGAAAGATATAACGAGCGAGTGTTGGTGAGGTGCGCTGGAAGGCTTCGCCAGGTGGGAAGGCCGGGGGGGGGGGGCAGAGGTCGTGCTTCCCGCGGAGGCGGCCTTTATGGAGGAACGGCGCATCCGGGACGCCGCTGCCGCTTGTATCTTATCCGTTTATGGCCGCTGCGCCATTGGGCGATACGGCTAATGGCCGCGCCTTGGGCAAGCGCCGCCGTGGCCGGGGGCTTTTAAAAGGCCGCCCCTCGCGGGCAGCGCCACTGCCTCCGCCGCCGCCGTCGCCGCCGCCATGTGCCGCTCGCCGCCGGCGCCGCCGCCGCCGCCGCCGCCCCCGCTGCTGCTGCTGCTGCTGTCGACGCTGGTGCTGCTGGCGCCCGCCGTGCCTGCCCTTCGCACGCGCACCCTGCCAGGTACTCCCCGCCACGCCCCCTCGCACTCGTTCGCCTCATTGAAATGTCGCGTTTCAAGGTCATGAGATGGAAGGAGGGGGAGGTTCAATACCAAAAATTTTAAGTCTTAACGAAGCTCACCACTGGATGACAATGCATCCCCTCTCCTTCAAACGTGTGATGGGACACAACATTTAGATCGGCGTCTCCTCAAGGTAACGAGCTGGAACGCGAGGGGCACACTGTCCTCCAGTCGGGGGCTTCGTTACTACTTACACATTTGGTAAGGAGTTCCCGATTGGATGAGGGTCTCCCTCTCCGTGATCTTGAGGAGACACTACATTTAAATCGGACTACAAGTCCAAAGGGCGCCTCAAATAGGGGATCGTATGTTTCTTATCAGTTCTGCCCCGTTTTCCCGAAAAAAATTTGTCGGGGCGGCAAAATGTTCCATATTTTCTTGGTCCCTATTTTTGATTTTGTGTGCCACGAAAAAACAAGTCAAATTTTAGTTTTCTACTTAACATCTTGCTAGAAAAACAAATTAGGGACTTTCTGAATGCTCACCTGTTGCACAAACTCCTCGTAGGACTGGGAACTCGTTAATGTTTACATTATATCGCTCTAAACCCAGTTCTGAAGTGAAAATTGTTTTTCTCATATTTAACGAAAACGGCACAACATAGTAAAAAAGTTACTGTTTTCAAAAAGAAGGCTAACAAAATTGCATATATGATTGTTTCTATCTGATTTACTATAATCAAAAGTTTTCGAGTTATTTACTACAGCAAATCGAAAATTTTAAAAAACACTTGATTGCCCCATATTCTGCGACAAACGTTGCTTTTTAGCACTTCAGCGCTTAGTTTACAACAATATTCTCAGAATCGAAATTGTAGAAAATTTAATTTAAAGTAAATTATTTTTTGCATTAATACTTAAATGATAAAAAATTATAGAATTTAAAACGTTTGGACAGTTTAGACACATGTTTGGTCACTTTCCTTTTTTATTGTTGTTGTCCTGAAGAGAAGATATGTTTTGGGCGTACGACATCAGTTTTTCTTTACACCATAACACACACACAAAAACAGTTAGATTCCAAAGACACGACCCCCTGACAACCAGTAATGCAATAAATATATGAAGTGAAAGAGAACATCCAATTACTATTTATGAGATTAAAATACTTTCAGAAGAAAAAATAGTGTCCCGTATTTTTTTAAAACAATGTGTAAACCCAATCTCTCACAACAAGTGAATTGGAACTTTTTTCAATTAAGAATGAATAATTATTTACTGTGAAAATAATTTATATTAGCGGAATAAAATATGAAGAAAGTACTATTACAATTTTACATCATTCAAAGTTTAAAATAAAACGTTCAAATTAATCAATTTTAAAATTAATGTTTTCCACGAACGGCACACACCGTAACCGCGCCGCAGACTCTGCAGAGGCGAAGGCAGAGTTCGCGGCGCAGAGTTCGCGGGGCAACCTGTGCTACAAATTACATTTACATTCCACGTGAGAACAAATCACTAACGCAGACACTACCCAATTCTGGATGACTACAATCCCTATCTCACATTGGGCTGCCCGATGTTTTCTGAGTAGCGATTGTCTGCGTAGTTGACTCTTCTTCGCATGCACAGAGTCTCCCGTTCGCACTTGATTCACGCATAGAAATAACACACCACTTTTAAAACATCAATTTAAAAAAAAAATTGATCAATTACGGTATATTTCTGTTATAAGAAACATCTAGGTGCCAAATTTTTGTGTTTGTTTTCTATAGGCAGGAATTCTTATAAAAGACAAATGCTAATACAAGTTCATTGTGCCTCAAGACTATCTTATACTTTCACTGTTTTCAACTCGATCTATAATACGAAGTTTTTTATTTGTTTTTTATTTTGACATATCGTCTGCGTAGACGGAAGGCTGATCACAGAGAAAACATCAATCTCTCCACTCAAAACAAAGCCACTACAATGAAAAGCCTTGCTCCTTGTCGAGACGTCTTGCTTCTCGCCCCGAACTAGTTCAGTTCAGGGAATTACCGAATGACCTCTTGGCGGAGACTGCGCCTCGCAGCGTCTTCCACTAAATAATACACAAGGGAAGCGCAGACTCTTTCCCCCATCGCAGAGGACTTGGGGTATTTCGGGAAGAGTATTTCCCAGAACGGGCATATTCCACCTTGTGCCACCTGGGCCAGAGTGCTCGCGCCACGGCACTTCGCTCGCGAACAAGCAGCCTTTCTCAGGCTGAGACTTCCAGCAACTTGCATCCGGGGAGCATCGCCCAAATTCATTCATTGCGACTCCAAAGAAATCTTTATGCCGGTCCAACGATTTTCCTCGAACAAAGTGCGCGTACTCGTATAAATGATGCAAAGGTGCCTCTTTATCAAAACGTATTTTTAACGCTTTCGAAAATTGCAAATTATATTCTCTTACGCTTTAAAAAAGAGAGTATTTCACGAGCTTGGTGAATAATTAGTGGAACACAATTTACAATATTGTTCATTAATGTTACTTATTCATCGCAGAAAAACAAGAAAGTATGTCCTGTTGTAGCAACAGAATATTTTCTCATATACTGGTACGTAATATAAAGTACTCTAAGGATGCAAGAAAAAAGTACTTGTTTCTCAACTAATGGGAATGCACGGCATAATGAAACACTTCCCCCTCTTTTAGTGTTATTACTCACCAATTATTCAGATTCAACAAAAAGTGAATGACATCACGTAAATAACTGCATAGAACAAAGTGCGCGTATAATTGAGGCGAAAGTCCCTCTTTTTCAAAACTTATTTTTAACGATTTCATACAAATGCGTAACACAGTTATGCAGAACTGTTGTTGTAGCAGTGCAGCAAACTGTAGTTGTGCAGAAAATATACAAGCCACACGAATCAAAGCTTGGAAAGTGGGAACAAATCTTAAAATGTCAGGCAGAATGCAGCAGCCGAAAATTAGATATGTGTTGGATGTGGCTGAAGAAAAGTTATAAAATTTCTAGGTATTCAATATATGGAAAATACGAGAAGAAAATTCCCAAACCTTGTTTCATGTCTAATAATTGTATGTCTATTAATTTCAGGATATAATTAATATTTAGTTTTTATGTTTTAAATTAATTATAGCAACTGATTCACTATGACTTTTCATTTAGAGCAAAATAAATCGTTGAAACATTTAATCATTGTTTCTAATATATTTAAAAGGTAAAATACAATATACTTTTTTGTTGCCTTCATTAAGCGATGTAGTTAGACTTCTTTAAAGAGATTCGATCGCTGATGATAGTACACTTATTTAAAAGGTGACACCTTTCTTAGAAATAATCAAGGCAAAATTATGAAATTATCCAAACTTGTTCGTATGATGTGATCCCAATACTGTTACGATGGTGATTTAATCATGGGTATTTGTTTTGATAGGTAAGCAATAGCACATACACGTGACTGCCGAAGTAAATCCAGATTTCCAGTAAGCCCAGAACGCTTGGTAGGACAGAAATGTAAGTGTTATAATATTACGTATCCGTTACCAATAGAACGAGAAAATATCTACTGATGCAGCGCCACTAGTTTTTATTCTCATTCCTCTCTTCCCATCATCTCATTCTGCCTCTTCTTCTAAATTGCTCAATTACGCTTCCTGAAGTCACGGAAGTTATGCAATGTCAAGATACATCGGTTTCCTGGACGAGTGACAGTCTGAGAATCCCGGTTACTAACGGTGGCGGGCCCCTGGCCGAAGGGATAAAATACATTATCTGTGACGCGATAAAAAGGCAGAAACTTGTAGTAATAATATTGCAGTCATACATATCAGTTTGTACAAATATTTGTCAATTAAAACAAGAGGTCTAAGTATAATTACTTCCAAAAACTCATTGAATCTGATAAACTTAAGACTTTCATACGAGAGTTTATTATGTTAAATCTATTATTGGAGTCGAGGCCTTAATATCTGGTATTATACAATGAAATCACATTAATGTGACCACCCGTCAAAATCCTTAATAACCCCTCTTTGCTGCGCTGACCGCTGAGAGTCGTGCAGGACGAGAGCCAATTAGATTGTGGATGGAACAGACGGATGTAGAGCCACGCCGGCTTCAGTTCTAGCTGCGCTTGTTGCGGATCCACGGTGCGAACAGCCCGATCGAGATGCGCCCACAGATTCTCCATTGAGTTTCAATCGGGGAAGTTTGGTGGCCAGGGGAGTACTGTAAGCGAATCCGGTGCTCTTCAACCCACACGCGTAGACAGCCAGCTGTATGACACGTTGCGTTGTTCTGCTGGTAGGTGCCGCCTTGCTGAGGAACACCGATCTGCACATAGACGTGGACATTGCCCTAAGGATATATACTGCATACTTCCATTGATCCATTGTGTCTTTCAGAATGACGAGATTACCTTCATTTTTTCAAAATAGTTCTTGCGTAATTATGAATTAAAAATTGGCAATTTTAAAAACCAGATTTTCTCAAAAACGGTTAAAATGTTTTTAAACGTTATTCTATTTATTTTTTTATATTTAAAAATTACACCTTTAAAAAAAATATCAGGTCGTTAATATTTGTGTAACAGGTGGTATTTTCAGATTATTGGATATGTGAGTACAAGTGCTTCAAACAAGTTATAATTAGGGCTGGAAAAAATAATTATTTTTCTAAAAAGTCAAAAAATAAGATTTTTTATTTAAATAAGAATTTGTTATTTAAATCAGGTTTTTTTGTTTATAGCAGATTTTTTAAATTTAAATCGGAATTTTTTAAATTTCATTTCGTTGAAAACAACTGAATCCATTTAAAAATCTGTAAAATGTTAGACAGTTTTTGAAATATTAAATTCTACTCAATAGCTGTCCTGCTATAAAAAATATGGGGTATAATGGTTGTTACTTCCGTACTTTCCCATTAAACATTTAACGATCAGTGGGAAGTTCGGGAATGTTGTAGGGACGTATATTAGCACTTACACATCCCTTACGCTGTATTTTGGTCTCCTCAACCGAAGAAGTGAAATTTTCTCTTCGTCATACAGCAATAGATAAGGGGACATTGCAAGGAAAGCGCACACTATAACCTGCTCAGACCGGGAGCTACCATGAGACACGCTAAGGTTATGATCAACTTGAATACTATGTAATGTTTCGAAAGTTCAAATAACATTGTAAGTTATAACAAGGATGTAAATTCAGAAACCAGGAGAGCAACAACATCACGCACTTTCTCGCTTTATTTTTAATCTTATTTGGTTGAGGTATTGTCCCCAGGGGTGGAGACAATAACAAAGTCACCGGCTAAGGTTGCTCAGGTATCAACTGATGTAACTGCAGTGCCTATGACCGGGAGAACCTAGGGTTCCATTTCCAAAGGTGGCAGCTTTTTCGACCTTCGGTAAATAGCTAGGTCGACTTCAGCCCTCGACTGGAAGAGAATTCTCGCCGAATGCTCTGATCGGAAGTTTTACATGGTTTAATCATTCAATACCACTCGAATGCCGGAGTGGCACCCTAACAAACAGGCCATGGGCCGCGGGCGATGTTTCCTTCCTCTTCCTTGTTCTATCCTACCATTTGCGTACACACACACAACACTACCACACGATGTCGGGAAACCAGTCAGGAGAAGAGAGCTTGTCCGCACTGGGGTGGCACCTCACTGGTGAAGATTGGGAAAAACCTCCGCAAGCCAATGTGTAGGTCAGTTCCATATCTTTCCATCTAAACGGAAGAACACAGCCACTTGTCGCGATACAACACGGACTACATTTCCGGGACTATTGACCTGATGAGTTGACGTCCCGGAAGCACTAATGAATGAGAGGCGTGTGTTGTGCGCGCAGGGCTGTCGGGCGTGCTGTCGGGTGACGTGGTGGAGGTGGTGGAGCTGTCGCCCGCGGGCGCGGGGGCGGGGCCGCAGGGGCGCGCCGACTGGCCGCCCGGCTTCTTCGGCCCCTTCGCGCAGTTCCGCCCCGCGCCGCTGCCGCCGCGCGCGCCCGCGCCCACCCCCGCCGCCCCCGCCGAGCCGGGCAACAAGGTGCTGCTCGACCTCATCCTCGGCCTGCGCGACCAGCTGCAGCTGCTGCACCAGCGACAGGTGAGGCGACGGCTAGCCGCGCACAAGCGTCTGTCGAAGCGCAGTCGTCGTGCCTAAGTTACAATTCGGTTTTCATCCAGGTTAAAATTATTATATATCTTCTAAACTATTAAAGCAAAATATATGGATGAAAGTATGTTATTTCATTTAGTTTATTCATATGATCTCAAATAATATGAACATTTACCTAAAATAATAAATAAACCGTAACGTTCCATTAGATGTGTACTTCAAAGCAAATAACAATACAAAATTATTTTCCAAGGCAAATTTTGCAATAATATGATGTTTATTTTCTGATATTATTGCTTAACACACATTACTCACTTCCTTAGATGAACTTCTGGTTTTAGTACTAGAAATTAGGTCTGGATAATTTATTTTGTGAATCCTGAAATTGTAGTACTACCACAGAACATTCTACGTTAGCAACCACAATTTCGTTCATAAAAAATCAACAGCTTATGTAAAAAACATAAAAATTGGTATACAAGAAGCTATATTGAAATGCTAGCCAGCGATCACTTCGCAAAAGATGTCGAGTAACCCGGGCGACGCATTCAAAAGCATGAACGGCATATGCCGTCGTACACGGCTGGGGGGAAAAGGAATGGCCCTATCATCTGCTTTTTTGCTCTTCTAAGTTTCATTCCAAAGTAATAACTCCGCAGCAGCCACTTTTGCTAGTGTATGCCCTCGGGACCTCACGGACCACACTCGTATGATGTCCGCTGCGCGACAGTGATCGTGCCCGTGTGGCCTACTAAGAGGCGTCAATGACGTACGTGTTTCGACGCTCGTGTGTCTGCAAATACTTGACGCTCTCACATTGTTTTACGAAATGTTTACCTGATGTTTTCTCTTAAGATTTGCCCTGTATTTATGCACTATACGTGTTACTTTATTTCGTGTTTATTTTACTTTCAAATTCTTCCTTCTATAAACAAAATTTGCCAATTAGTAAGAATATGTTTGAATGTTAAATTCTTTCCTTGACTTCGTACTGTTAATAAATCATTCGTTTATTTGTTGTATAAAGCAGTAATGTGAAATATATTAACAAGTCTTTATAAATTAACTATTCTACTTACAGGCGGGTAGCGGTCTTACCAGGAGAGAATCTTTGCTTGTACAGACCTTATAACGTGGTCGAAGGAAGTTACTACAATCATTGCGCTCTGAACCATTCCCTGGTTCTTCGCAGATCTCGTGTTATCTTCGAAACTGAGATGAGCCGTTTCGTGTACCTTGAAGTTGAGCAGCCACCAGAGATCGCTGGAGACACTAATCACCTCCGTATGACAGACAAATATATTTCCGGAGGGCTCATACAGACTTATCGTATTCTATCTCTTGGTGATTGGTGAACTATCACTACACATTTCTGCGATCCTACAGATACTCCCTTTTCTTCAGTATTTGTGAATTCGAGGCCCAAAGTATAAAATTTCAACAGAAAGAGATGATTGTTATGATTAATTCGGTCACTCAAAATATGTTATTAGTTGTAAAGAGTCACTTTTCGAGAAATCAACTGCGACCGATATATTAGATTGTAGTGACTGTGATGATTGTGATATACTGGAGATTCAAATGATAAACAAATAATAATTAAATAACCAAACTTTTGTACATTTCTGTGCTTACGGAGTGACTTACCATCACTGCAATATTGTAGAGAACTAAAATGCACTCTTGAGGTCACTCTTCTAATAAAAAAACACGTTTTTGATTTAGTTTTCTTCATCGTATGTTGGCTTATTAAATGATGGCTTATTAAACAATTGTCCCAACAGAAGTGACGTCGCATCGATGGTCATATAAATATAGTGGGTTTAGCTTACTGAAAAAGTCAATTACTACTAATTTGGAATAGTGTTATAGTTTGTATTTAATATTTCCACTCATAGATTTGTTTATATAGTTTATATTATTATAGATTTATTTGGCATTTAGGAATTATCTTTGACAGCGAACAATGTGGAAAGTTTTCATTCACTACGAAAAAGGAGAAACTATCAACAAAAATATTTCATGGCTTCACAGATCCCATTATTCTAGATACGTCAGAAAAATAATTGTATCAGTTAATTGTTAAGTAATCCCGATTACGAAATCAAGATCCTTTACATTCAAAATGTCACATTTTAGTAGCTCGTGGAGTCAATGGAATAGTACAGAGTGACTCAGGATAAATGTTACAAACTTCTCGAGCTTGTAGAGGGGTTGAAAATGATAACTTTTTGCCAATGGACATATAGGATGGAAATTTGAAAAAAAAATGAGATATACATATGACATGTGTCCCTGATAGTGACGCAACCCTCTACACATTATAGTGTTCGACAGGTCGCGTTCTGACGCAGTCAGGGAGATTTCATGTACCTGCCGAACATTTGTGTATACAGAAGGCATGTGGCTGTCCGGGTGACGTCGCGTCGAGCACATTGATGCGATGTTTCGATCATCCTAACGAGGTCATTTTCAGGGCGGGAATGCAGTGTACTTCAGGCGTCGGCTTCGAAGAAAATCCCGATAGGATGGTCGAAACAGGCATCGATGCCCTCGACGCGGCGTCCCCCGGGCAGCTGCGAGCACTCACCTGCCACTGACCGCGGAAGCCCACATTGCTTTAAATGCCCGCCCCTGATGAGCGTTTGCGTTGCGCAGGCGCTGATCGTGGAGCTGATCAAGTGCGCGGGGCCGGCGCTGGAGAACTGCTCGGTGGCGGACGCGCTGGCGGAGTCGCTGCGGCCTCAGAGCTCCTTCGGCTTCGGCGGCGCAGGCTTCGGCTCGCCCTTCGGCTCGGGCTTCGGGGCGGGCTTCGGGCCCGGCTTCGGCTCCAGCTTCGGCCCGGGCTTCGGCTCCAGCTTCGGCCCGGGCTTCGGCTCGGGCTTCGGCTCGGGCTTCGGCTCGGGCTTTGGCTCGAGCTTTGGCCCCGGCCTCGGCTCGGGCTTTGGCGCCAGCTTCGGTTCGGGCTTCGGTCCGGGCTTTGGTTCCAACTTCGGCGCGGGCTTTGGCCCTGGCGCCGGCTTCGGCCCCGGCTCAGGCGCCGGCTTTGGAAGCCCAGGTGGCGGAGGCTTCCCCAACTTCTTCGGTAGGCGCTCCTAATATTTGCCATAAATGTAGGCTTCATTCGAATATGCACAACGTAAAATGGAGTAATGCTTATCTGCCGTATCTACAAATTTGTTTATAATAGTATTAGTTAATTTACTACTACACTTTATTCTAACTTTCCAAAAACCAACATACGAAGATAAAACAGTTTTTGAAGGCGTCTTGTCAGCACACACGAAACATTTTAGCGAGCTTTTTTGCTACCAACCTCTTTTCTGACTATGATTTCATTTGACGCGTTATCATTTCGCAAAATGGCAACACAGTGGTTTCAAGATTCTTCGAATTCATCCCTTTTCTTTACTATTTGAAGTTTTGATAGCAGATTGTGGTATTCCAAAATTGAAAGCTTACTTCAAAGTAGGTTTTTGTGAAATTATTATTCTTTTGCTGAATTATGTTTTGCAAATACTGTAACAGTTAAATTTATTTCCGTTTATATCATTTGTAAATGTAGGAAATGACTACTGCTCCTGTCTATCGAAACAAATGCGTCACACGTTTTTCTTTTGAATTGGTTGAATTGGAAGTTTTCAAGTATTATCTAAGGTGTAGGTAGCGCAGAAATTGTGACATTTCAGTATTGCGTAACTCTTTCTAATAATGCGAGGGAGTGTGTGCTCTTGAAGCTACACCAGTTTACTGATACGTTATTGATACATGCATGTTATTCCTTTCGATGGGAGGTCCCTGTACACTGCATAACTTACCTCAAGCGGATCATGGTTACGAGGGAAATATGAATACAGTTGAATTATATTCGTACATGCTCTCTTATGAAGAGAATAATGAGATGGAATTATGGAAGAGAAATATGAAAAGACAAACCGAATCGAGTTAAGATCTATTTAACGACTACTCGTAAACAAGTAAATCTGAATCATTAAAATTAGGCAAAACATTAAATGTTGTATGCACCACAGGCGTTAAGTGGTGCTAATGATGTCGGGCAACAAAAAGTCCCCGAGATTTTGGTCCCCGCTCGATCATTAGAAGCGTTTAAGCGCCCTTGATATGTTAATAACTATTAATTTGTTGCGGTGGTATACGAGTGTAATTCATTACTCCTCCTTGTGCGATGACGTCGATGTTGAGTGGGCGGCTGTTGCAGGGGGCTCTCGGCCAGGCGCGACCTTCCCGAAGCCGAAGCCCGGGCAGCCGGGCGTCGTGTCCAACTTCGTGGGCACATCCACCGTGATGGGGTCGGACGGCAAGGTGCACGGCACCGTGATCCAGGGCTCCAACGACAAGCCGCCCGTGGTCACCTCCTTCAGCAAGGAGCCCGGGCAGGAGCCCGTGGTTGTGACGACGGGCGCCGAGCCGGAGCCCGCCGCGGGGGCCGTGGTGGGGGCGGAGGAGGCCGCCGCCGCCACCGCTACCGCCGCCGCCGCCACCGGCAACGACGAGGCGGCACCAGCTGACGACGCCCGCTGAGCAGAGCTTCGGCGGCCTCATCCGCCCCAATATTGAAGTTCCTCTGTCAGCGTGTTTATCACTGTAGAAAATGCATTTTCATTGATAACATCTCACTTGTGTCATTTGACAATGTATAATGTATCGGATATAAAAGAGACATTTATGTGTGAATTATATTTAAAATTTAGAAAATAGCTTGGTTCTGTTATCATTATTGATCTTGGCATCAAATTTATCGGACACGCCAGATACATCAAACAACAATAATAATAAATAGAAAAGTGGAACACGAGTATTGATTTAATAGCATTCCTGTGCCAATCTTTTCCTGAATAAGCCTGTTACATTACATCTGTATGCGCAAGCATATATGATAGGTTCTTTTTCCTGAATAAAAAACTTTTAACTTGAGAATCATAGACCAGGATTTTATTAAACAAGCAATTTATTGTTTTGATATGATGTCTCACTGTGAAATCACACATATCAAGTTTGTTTCAAATTAAAATCCGGTTTGACACTCTATAAACATTGAAATATAATTAATAAATACGTAATAATTTACGGCCCGTACGGCGTGCCATGCCAATATAAACTGTATTTGTGTATGTTCATGTCGGATCAATGTGAAGCCAGGACGTAATACGCTCACGTTGTTTCTTTAATTTTATCAGCGTAATATTTTTAAAATCTCAAACCTCTGGCTGGAACATGAATTAATCGCATCTTGTATATTTTCGTGATTCGCCAATGCAATTAACATTTACATTTATCAGATAAACGATATAATATCCCGAAATTTGGTAAGTTTTAAGGGCTTTTTGTCAATATTTAAAATGTTTAAATAGTAAAAGCAATGTCATCAGGTGATAGTTACGTTCATGTATTGGGATTCGTTCTCTTCGTAGAACATATTAGCTCGTCACGGATTTCATTTATAGTGTCACTTTTAATGTATTTTTGTTTTGCTTGCGGTATTAATACCTTTGTAGCCCTACAACGAAACTTTCGTAAGGGGGTAATAACATTTGAAATATTTACCAGAATATCGTTAAATCGGAATTCCATGTCACTCAATTTGTTTGAGATACGTAAATACTGAATTTTAAAAGAAATATTCCTTAACCTCGGCCTCAAAGCGTAATCTATCTGAAATTTCGAGGCGTTGCGATAGAGTAACGGTTAGCGTGTCGAAGTTACAGCTTGTTTTTTGTTGTCTTTCCTTTTTTTTTCGAGAAATTGTAATCATTTTTCTCCGTTGTACCGTATATCACCTCGAGGCGCAACCGTGGGCGCAATATCACCTCTACTCTTGGCGTTAAGCGAATGAAGAGAACAGTCGAAACCAGACATTGCTAACTCCTCTTTTCAGTATACTTATGTGCGGAGAGCGAACGGAATGAGAGCGAACCGCAAAAAATTGGGTGATTATGAGGTGCTAAGTTCTAATAAACAATTAAATATCTCGAGAACGGAAGTTGATAGTACCGATCGGATTGCGGAATTTTGTATTGCGTATAAAGAGGATTTAGAAGAGACAATAAAAAATTTGCAAATTTATAAACAATTTCCAACTTTTGCAGATCTAAATAGGGGAGAATCTCCCGATATCTGAGAGCCTAAATCTGCGAATTAACAATTTTGCAAGAATTTATAATTTTATAAACAAATTCGGAATATGCGCTAGAACGGCCAGAAAGGATCCCAAATTCTACCTGAGATTAACATTTTAATATAACAGTTTGATGGAGTTACAAATTAATTGCTAAAATATAGAATAATTGTTGATAAAATGCTAAATATTTACTGGACTATTGACAGTAATTTTGGACGGAAAACCTCCGCTTAGAAATATTTACGTTTCGTGCATCCAAGTGAAACGAAACAAAAGAGAGTTCTTTTAATTGTGCTAAGCAAAACGATCATACATTAAAGATAATACATATTGAAGTTCCTGTGTATGTATAATAAAATATTTTTACTACGTCGATATAACTACCAATCGTTATATTCAACATTCACAATAAGTTTTTATATTTGGCAACATATCTCCTGGAATAGGCTTTAGGAAGACGCTGGGATTTGGACAACACATAGGGGCACCGGGCAATGAGGATTCAATCACGAAAAATGCTCCATTCGAATGAAACCCACATTCATTTTAGACTTAATCGACGCCACTGATAATTTCTAACTAGTGATCTTTCGACAGTTTCAAGCAGTTTATTTTCGTATCGTGCTTAATCATACTTCTCTAATCTGCTGCCATAAAACCCTCGTTTAGCTAACGTCTTTTCGACATGTATTTGGGGAAACAAAACCATCTTCGATAATTGGTGTTTCGAACAGAAACATGTGGCATATCTGAATCTTATCTGCGATGCGCGAGCGCATGGGCAAATAGCAATTTTCCCCTGACTTGTCAGGCAACCAGTCATGCGTTGCTGTTTGCCTTGTCACGTTCAGAGGCAGAGGCAGGGAGAGATTTATCTCCGCGTAGGAATTTTAATTTAACCATGTGTATTCTTATGGTCGGGATAATACAACGTTTGTAAAACATCGATTCTGAGTTAAGGTGGACCAAGCGTATCTGTGATAATTAATATCTCAGGTAACGGGGATGTTATGTAATTATGAATTAATTTTACCGAATCATATTTTACAGTTTTGTAGTACATTTATAGATAATACCACTAGAAATAATGTACACGTCGATTTACAACGATTTATTTGTAATAATTTTGCAGCAATATACCTCGCATTATAAACATAGAATGTGGAATTGTAACTGAAAGCAACTGTGAAACGGATGCGGAATTATTTATTTAATTTTTCAGGTAAAATTAACTCTTACTTAAAGATTAAACTAAAAATGTGAGTAAAATGCGCTATCTAATCCTTGAAAATTTCGAGAGTAGTAATAGAGTAGTAATACTGGAAAAAGATGTTTCGTCATGTTAACGTTATTAGAAAACTGTTTGGCCCATGGAAGTAAAGCCACTATTCGTTGGGGCTTAGACTTACCTCTTCGAAAACCAAGTTCAGTACATGCTTTTAAATATGATTTAAATGACATAATTTACATTAAAGTAAAAGTGAATTGAAAGAATGGCACCTCGCAATGCTGACTGTGCGAGACAGTTCATTCACAACTGAAGTTAACAACGACAGGGGCGAAGCTGAAGCTTCGGGAGGGAGTGGTGCTAATATAAATAGCAGCAAAAAGGAAGAATATTATAAAAAATGTGGTATTAAATGCGTTTGCGAAGTATTTGTATTTGCAAATACATTTTGTGCAACCTATCTTCCTCTTTCACGATTTTTCTTGAATCCGTGACTCCTTGATTCTCGACTTGCAATTGGGACAAATGCATTGTGGTTGTGTAATGCACGTAAGTGAGAGCGTGTGTATGGGGTAAGGATAGGACAAGGAAGAGGAAGGAAAGGTCGCTCCACGTGCGAGGCCGACCTGCTGTGAAACGTAAAAGTCCGATCGGAGCAGCCGGTCGTTCGAATTGCCCTCCAGACAGCGGCTGAAGTCGACCTAGCTATCTAGCTTCGGTCAAAATCCGGCCACCGTCGGGGCCCGACCCACAGGACCTCCCGGTCTGAGGTCCTGCAGTGACATTCATTGACGCCCTGAGCCTGCCCAAAGGATGAATGAATTGAATTATGCCTTATTTTACGTGGCGAGACTCAGGCCATGAGGCCCGCTCTTCCGTCTGACCACGCAAAATTCGCTACGCTCCTTTCACCAACTAGCAGAGATGGATGTATTTCTTGGGCGACAAACAGGCGATTTGAATTTAGCTCAGAGGCGTCATTTAGGCTTGAGGATCTTTTACATGCAAGTAAATCTACTAACATGGGACAGCCGGCTTAACTCTCCCCCCGAAAGAAGGCGTACGAAGGATTTTTTCGCCCTTAAAAATTCCACGGCTTCTATCGGGTTTGAATCTGCCAACTTGGGTACAACTGTACAGAACTTTCATCATATCTGGTGATGAAAGGGACTAATTGTTTAGCAGTCGTTCCCTCAACCTAGGAGCCCACCTAGTATCATAGGTGCGTAGGCGATGGCGCAGGCAGCGAACCGCATCGCTGCACTACACCCGCTGCATTTGCGGCGCTTGTGGGTGTCGTGTCACGTGTCACGGGCGCGGCGTCGCTTGAGCCATTGGCGGTGCATCTGCCCCAACTTACGCGCGCCCCGCACGGGCAAAAGCACACTGCCATATTAATAAGATACATATATAATCGAAAATAAATGTCTTTGAAAAATATTCAATGCCCCATGGCACATTAACAACCAAAAATTACACAGAGAGCGAAAATCTAACCCCTCCATGCTTAACATTAAAAACACCCACAAGCGTCTACGAGACACTATCCGACGCACCTGCCACTAAAACATACCAACGAGGTCAGACATGCCAACACCTTTGGAAAATAATTTCACGATTTCCGAAATATTTTTTAAACCTCTCCTAAACACAAATACTACAACTATTTCAACCATTCAAATCCTTGAATCAAATTTTAATCTGAGTATCTATTAAAAAGAACATCTGTAAATAAAATGGATTGGTTTAGCTATGAGGGATGATTATCTCTAAAGTGAAGAACTACATGTATGAACACAATTGACAGGCAATAATGCCAGCAAGTAGCAACAAATTCAAAATAAATCGTCCCTGCTCGGGCGCTGCTCTCGCTTCTAAGGAGAGTTTTCTCCTCAACAGTACCCCTGAGGTGGAGTGAATTTATTTTTGTGAGTTAAGTTACATTATGCTAATGCCTTACGGCTTAAATAGCTAAGAGGGAGGCTGTTATTAACACCTAAAACTAACTTACTTTTAGCTCAATGTAATTCTATAGTTATTTGGTAAGCGCTTTGGCCTACCTAACTTGGACAAAAATTCCTTAATACTAAGTAATGCTCTTGTTTATTTGTTGGTATTTTTTCGTTCACGCGTCATTCATTCTTATTTCATTATATTTTGTGACCGTACTTATCCTAGACCCTCTTTTGACGTGGAGTGTCACCACGTAAGTGAACTGATGATCGCATATAATTTCATCAGATACATGAAATTTATTAAGTTGGGACAGAGAATCTGTTTCAGGGGAAGGAATCTTATTTGGTTGCATTCACTTATTATGTATTAAAAAGGAACACCTCTTTAAAGAAAAACAACAAGAACAAAATTTATTACTAATATTACATAGACTGAGTACCTTTGAGTGATCACCGCTTACTATTCTTATTACATTCAATTTTTCCTTGCGATTGCATGCTTCCTGTTTTGAAATTACAATACAGCCAGCCGAACCATTACATATATGTCAGCTTAATTACCATACCTTACCTTACCATACCTTACCTTCCACGACTCCCCTCAACAGTACGTAAAACCTCTATACTGATCCGATTTGTACGAGAAACCTCCATCTGGATCTCACACCATTCTAATATTACATGAATACTTGTCAGTACGAGCCGTCGCCTATTCTTCCTCGGCAGTTGTCCCGGCTTCGCCCGGTGGCGCTCGGCGCTGCGCGAGGTGGAAGCTGCCGCCGCTGACGTTCACTCTCGCTCTCCCTCACGCCTCACAACGTAATTACCAGTTTGCACGGATGTAAACAAATCCAAATAATTATGTTGGCATCACACCATGCACCGCCACTGTCTCTATCATACACTTACTCTGTCCTGATCGCCACGTGGTAGTCATTCATCCCCGGCGCTGACTACTTTCAATATACTGCACTGTCGTTACCTTATTTATTCATTCCACATTTAGTCCGTAATTGTCCATCGTGATCACCACCTTACAATCTTGTTAATCCTATTCGACGCATTTATTCCGACTTATTACGGCTTTTGATACTACATCCACTCCTCCGTCTATTAGACGCTCGCCTGCCCTCCACTGCCCTCCACGCTGGTCGAGCCTATACCTGCTACTACTCTCTCCTCGCTACTAAGGGACTTCTCGCCTCTCTCGGACTTGGGACGTGCGGAAGATCTGTTCTTCTTTTGTCGTTACCGCAGTTCGCTGCGCCGCTTGGTTTTGAGCGTCGCTTGAATTACTGCCTTAATGATTTCTGTAAGGAGACCGATCGGGTCTCAATACGTAACTTTTCATTCATCCCACTCACTTCAATGCTGCTTCGCCTTGGCTCTAACTTCACTCAAAGTGAGCGTGGCGCTGAGGCTTGGCGGAGGGCATCCGACTAGCGCCGACTCATGGCGAAAATCGGGATTCGGGGCAGTTCCATTACAATATTGACGATAATTTTTTTCTTGTACAAATATGATTGTTTAAAGTACAGTAAACCCTCGTTAGTACGAACTCGCTTTAAACAAATTCCGCCGTAACACGAACAGAACCTGGGTCCCAGCAAGAGATTACTGTATTACAGTCATTTATAATAATAATAATAATAATAATAATAATAATAATAATAATAATAATAATAATAATAATAGGATACCACGAATTTTTATATCACGAACTCCGAACTCCAGTTTTCAGAATTATGTAAATGAAAATCTCTGAATATTTTAAAATTGGAAATTTAAATGTAAACTTTTTTAAGGTTTCGGATAGTTTGATTACAGTTGTGAGGCTGGCTGTATAGGGATACCGCGAATCCCTTGTTAATCAGGGCGTGAATCCCAGCGTGGAGAAAACGTTTCTGTCCAAATGATGAGAAAGACTCATTGTACAAACTGCGAAAATTTCAAAGCTCTACCTTTAAGTTTCGAAGAAAAGGTACCTCAAAAATCCTCCATTTATCATAGACTGCGTGTACACCTCCGGCTCCCCATCAGTGGCAAAACGCTTATAAACCTTACGACGGCAGATAGCACAGAAATTCCCCTAACACGTGAATCCAGAAGTGCGGAAGCTACAGATCCCAAAGAGCGGAAATCCTCCCAAAATTGTCCAAAGAAAGAACTTTAAATATTTTTATAAGTAAAAATTGCTCCACATTGGTGCCCAACTTCCACTATTTCTGACAACCCGACGGAGTGAGGGAACCGTCCAAAAATGTAATCGAATACCCAGAAAAGATACATTTTGTAGATTTCGGCATGAGAAGCGTAACTAATGTTCCTTGAATGGAAGGGAAAATCTGGTTTTAAGTCCCCAGAATATCTTTAACTTAGAAAACTTAGAATATTCGAATCCCTTAGAATATCTTTAACAAAAACCAAAACAATAGCCTTTTCAGGTATTTATCCAAAAAGAACAAAAATAGTCCTTCCATTATCTTCTTGTTCTTGTAATTTTTACTGCGACTGTAATATATATAATTGTCACCATTCCCGTCACCTTGTTGGACGCGATTCCGCACGGAGAATATATTCCGCAATCGTAAAGGAATCCAAATTGTGACCACGTTACTGAGTAACAATGCATTTTACTAATTAAATTTGTTCAAAGAATTGATTGACCCCGCCGGAATACGAACCGGGCACTCCTGCTTTGTCCGGGTTTGGGACCGGCAAGAGCATTAGAGCATTAGCTTGGCTACTCGTTCCACCAAGCATCCGCCCCTAAGATGGAATCAATAACCGAAATGGCGATCCACTATAAAGAAAAACGGAGAGACATGTCCTTCGCATGCCAGCAGAAAGGATTCCAAAACAAGCAATGTAATGTAATACATAAGGCAAAAGAAGTGTGGGAAGACCGAGGAAGAGCTGGTAAGATTGGAACAGGCGTCAGGCCTAATCCTGGCAAGACAGAAGAAGAAACTAAAAGTGCCAAAGAACTCAAAGTAGTTCGTTCTTTGGCATCGTACTTCGGTTCGGTTTCTTCGGATCTTCGGCCCGTCGCTTCTTCTTTCTGGATGTTGGTCGTTGAGTGGTGTGCTCTGTATGCAGGCGGTGAGTGTGTGGCCGGAGTGGGGACCGAGCACCCGCCGGGTCTGGGCGCCGCGCCCACCGCCTGCCACTCCGCCCTCTCGCGGCGCCATGGCCGCCTCCTCGCCGCCGCCGCTGCTCCTGGCGCTGCTGCTGCTGCTCCTCGCCGCGGGGCCGGCGAGCGGCCAAACGACAGGTGAGCGATCGGCGTCGCGCCCCCCACCCGCCGCCCCTCGCGGCTCGCAGACGCGCCTGGCCACTCGTGGATTAGCCATTCCGGGCGCGTCACTGGTCAGGTTGGTAGTCCCGAAAGTGTAGCACATGCTTTTAGCGGCGATATCAAGCCCGACGTACATCGGCTACCGAGCACCTCCCACCATTATCGCCGGAGCCGGGACACGCTCTAAGCTCCCGACCGATCTCCCGGCTTGTGTAGTAGTGTAGTGCATGGAAGTGGAAGTGTATGGAAGGGGTGAAGATAGGACAAGGAAGATCTCGCGCGTTCAACGCAGGAGAAAAGAAGGGACACTGAAAAGAATGGCAAAGTCTCTTTTTCGTGTGAATTGGAATATTCGAGGTTAGAGTTTTTTGTCTTAGACAAAATGTGTTCTAGGAAGTCGGCTCATTAAAAACAATCATGTACATTTGTTTAAAAAAGTAGAAATTTTTGGCGAAATTTCTGCTTGAAATTGATGAAATGTATACATGTGTCCCATCAACTAAGGGCCAGGAGAAAAATCCTTGGACTACAGGAATGGATCAAAAGGTAATGAAAAATTATGTAATTTAATTTTAATTTTCTATTGAAAATCCCAACATTTATTCGATTTTTATTCTATTCTAAAATTCGTATTCTCAATATATTGATGTATTTTCTTTCAAGCAATCAGCAAACCTTAATTTAAATTAATCGAATTACGTTATCTCTCTTTGAAATACGATTTAAATGTAATATGAAAGAGAAATTGAAAAAATAAAGTACAATAATTTTGTACGACGCTGCATTGGGAAACGATGTATCGATGGATGTTTGACAAATTCATTGTTGAACGGCAAGATGATGGGAAAGATAAGAAAAATAAGATATGTTTACTTACCGTTATTGTTACAATGTTCCCTGCATTCAATAAAATGGTATATTCATTGAATAGTTTAAAGTAAGTTCGCAATTTTTTCAAATATGTCCTCAAATTTTAGAAAATTCTACATGTAGCTCGCATGCAACATTGAGGTTTAAAGGGTAGATGGTAGGTGCAAAAATATATGAATTTTATGATTTATCAAAAAATAAGTAGATAAAAACATACAATTGATATTTCATTTAGTGCGAAGGGTAATAGAATGGTGTATGTCTCGTATTAATTAAAAGCCACTGTTGTGACGATGGAGATGAGCCGCTGCTTGGGTTGCGCGCCGCGTGCTCCCGGCGCACGGACGCTTCGTGCATCCGGCCGCGCGGGGGCCCCGCGGGGGTTCTCTCCCCCTCCCCTGGCGGCCGTTGACCCGCAGCGCCCACCTCCGGAATTCCCCTTCAGGCGGGCTTCCACCCAACTTCTCAGCGCGCGGCTCTCCTTTCTCTCTTTCGCTCAGTTGATGTCCCCGCAGTGCCTTGGACCCGGAGGCCCTAGGTTCGAGTCCCCACGGTGCCAGGATTTTCGACATAGATGGCTAGGTCCAATTCAGACACCATTTGGAAGAGAATTCTAGCAAACAGCGTTTCTGATCGTTTCCCGTCGTTTTTTGATCAATGCCAGGCGAATGCTGCGAACAAAAGGGCCATGCACCGCGCGCGATTTTTCCTTCCCCTTCCTTGTCCTATCCTCACCCCTTACACACACTTACTTGCATTACCACACAATGTCGAAAATTCCGTAGGTAGTACAGAGTACTACCTACGGAAGTAGTACTTGTCCAAGCTGGCCGGTGTCCTGCGGATGGGAGATATGTAGTTGCGGGGAAACACGCAAATAGCGAACCGACAGATAAGTGGGCGCCGGATCTCGCCATCCTGTGGGGATATACCACCGCCACCTCCCGCGATAAAACATGCACTACACTTATGGGACCAATGCCCTTAGCAGTTGACACGATGGGAATAACTAATTAATCAATGATTTTTGATGTTACTTAAAATAAAACTAGCAAGCTCCTTGAACCTAGACAGCAACGTTACGTTTTCCACATATGTATGAACCAGAACCATTTTGCCAATTGCAAGTGAATTTTCTGCACCATGCCCCCGCACAAAAACACTTCTTAAACGACCTTTCATGGCCATTGTCCAAACGAGGAGGCTAAGAATGAAAAACTAGGAACAAAGGAAGGGCAAGGGATTTTCCCAGTGGCCCCTCTCCCACCACAACGCAACCCACGCCTTCGCAACACGTGAGCAACCCCGGTGAGCAATAGCGGCGTGCTCGGAATGATCTCCGATGGAACCTTCAAGGTCAAAACGTTGTTGGAAAGATTGATACCTTAGAACGGGCTCGGCATCGACCCCCTGGAGTCGATGAAATTTTAAAGGGGTCAATGATGTTTAAGGAGTCGACGGGGGGTCAATACCCGAATATGAATTGGCGACTGATCAGTACAATCAAGGTTCCATTCATGTACAAACATATTAATGAACTTGATCATTGTTTTCTGACATTAAGCAACGAAACAGAAAACTGCGTTACAAATTTGCTCCTCATTTTCCGTATCTATCGTTAGTCCTTAAGAGTTAGGGGGTTAAAAATTTCAAGAAATTATAACTAGGAACTGACGATGATACACCATTGCGTAAGAATATCCTTTCTGCAACACGCACCGGAGAAATGATCTCAAAAAACACACACTATTTTATAATCATTGCACTACAATGAAGATTACAAACTCAGCAGAGGCGTGTTCGATTATTGAAACTTTACGAGACATTTACGATAATATATGTGTACTGAATCTTTACCTTTAAAGCATTTATATACAGCTCTTGTATTGTGATCATCGATGCTATATATTCGAGAAAACGCCCAACGGAGTCGATGAAGCAAACAATTCTCTTCAAAGGGATGGATGAAAGAAAAGGTTGGGAATCCCTGCGTTAGATGAGTTATTTATGAGATACCGGTGTTGTCTAGGCACCAAATAATTTAATGTAGTACATACTACGTTCTTTTCCATCGCGCAGCCATGAACGTCGCTGTTAAGGTATAAGAAAGTATAAAACTAAGTAAAAGATGTAGGGGCTAAAGGCGTGAAAATTGAATAAATTATAATCAGTAGCTACATTAAATGAAATAGAAAATTTACTGTTGCATTCCAAAAGAGCACAACTTTACGAATAAACTTTAATAGGGAACCAGTTCGCTACTTAACTGAGAACCAATATTGTGAGTGTTCTGCGGGGCGGTGAGCCTCGTGTTGTCCGCACACGGGGACGACGGCATTGTGGCGTCGCTCCTGCTCTCACAGCTCGAAGGTGCCCTCCGGAAATTACCAAATGAACACATCTTGCTCTTCTATGATATTCTCTAAGTCGCATTGACTTTCAGGACACCGAAAAATGTGAAAAAATGTTCGTGCTTTTTGGTAAAACACAATCCCTAAATATAAATATTACTGGAAAGATGACTGGAGCATTGCGTCAATTGAAGAAATTTGTCAAGGTTTTTTCTACATTTTTTCTGTGAAGATATTTAATTTTGAGAAATTTATTCATTTCCGAGTGTGAAGTTAATAGTTTTGAAGCTAAAGTAACTCCGCGTACATTGAAACGAATAATCTCAAATGGCATAGATATATAAATTAGATTGTACAGGACACGTATGCAAGTTTCAGTTATATTTATTGATGTTATTTTATTAAATTAGCATTTCTTTACATAAACGTAATACGTATATCGATGTATGTGTTTTTTAAATGTTAAGTAATTTGTTGAGTATAGCATAAGAAGTGAAAAAAAAATAATGTAATTATCATAAATTGCCAGTCCTGATGCTGGCCCAACAAGGAATCGGAACGTCGGTAACTAAAAACTGTAGATTGTTTTTCTTTGTACTTACTATTAAGACCTTATTAAGATATTAAATTTAAGACATAACTTAATATATTAACGTAACTACTCGCAAGAGTTCGAGCCAGCGATCAGGCCTCTCCGAGCAGGAGCGCCCAAGAACTACGATGGAGAACGTTCGAAAAGCGCGTTTTATAGTAGTTTACGCCACAAGGGCGCGAAACAGGTCATTTACGCACTAGTCGAATTTGTGAGCACGAGAATCACCTCGCGCCCATGTTGCGATAACTATACTGTAGCACGCCGTGAACGAAAGGCAATTCGGCAAGTAAAGAAATATCAATTAAATACCAAATAACTGGAAATACCTTACTCGCACAAAAGTAAGTGGATTCCAGTCAGTGTCGTAGCCATTTGTAAATAATAAACAAAGACGTTAAGACAAAGGACAATTGCAAATCGTAACAGATGTTTCGTTCAAGCTTCGCAGTTCTGCAGGCTGTGAAAACTTTAGTTTTTTCGTTCACTAAACAAGCACGAAAAAACGCATTTTGAGCACGGCGTGTTAAAAAATTATTTTAGTGGTACGGGGACTTTCTTAGTGCCTCCTGTATTACATCTATACCCTGATTTTTCCACAATTCCTTGCCCTAAACAGTAACTGTGTGAGGAATTTGTATGCAATCTGTTTTAATTGAGGAACAGGTTTCTTACCAGAATTGGTACAAGAATTGACATGGGGCAATAGGCAACCTCAGGCTTATGTGTAAGAGGGGAAGGACTAGATTGGCCTAAACGCTTCTTTGGTGTGTTTTACAGGGAGGGGATGGGTGTCCTTGTCGCCAGGGAGAGGCGGTCTCAGCGGAAAATCCTCATAAAACCCTAAGATGCCGAAAGACGGCTGCCGGAAAAGATGAAACAAAACCGGAAAGATATCTTCGACTCAAAAGGAGAGGAATTGAATACTAGTGCCAGGAAGTCTATGCAATTTTATAGCTCCATTAGTTTGACAATGTGAAATAAAAAGGTGTTCTGGAAACATAAAAGCAAATTTTATTTTCTCTTATAGTTCCTACGTAGTATAGAATCTAGTTATGTACGAATACCTGCAAAAAAGGCGAATTTTCGACAGAAAAACTCGTATTTTAGGACCGTAAATGAGTAATTCTTGCTCCTGTTGTGAAGTAAATAACTTGATCTAATACCTCTATAGTCAGAAGCCATATATTGTGACTTTGATATTGAACAATTGGTTTACGACAAAACATCTGTTCGTTCATACGTCTGTCCATCCATCTCTCTGTCCAACCGCCTATCTGTCCGTCCATCTGCCCGTCTGTCCGGTCGCGCAACACTAGCGGACAAACCCTAGGCAGGATTTTCATCAAAATTGATATTTCCTGACCTGAGAAGGTGATGTCGCGGCACCTTGAATTTGAAAAGGATATGTAGATTTTTGGAGGTACTTATCATGATTCTAAAAAATGACTCGCACTATTTTCTTTATTTTTTTAATTAAGCAAAGTGCCATTATAAATGTGGCGCAGATCCAACTTCTGTTGAAATTTATTAATTTCCGAAAACTGCAAAAATTAAAAATGTTTTCAGTGTTGCCCAAAAACTATGGAAGATGTTTTCACAACGAAATCTGTTGTTCAATTACAGGTCTTGCAATCAGGCAGAACCACTCAAAGAAAAAATCAATACAATTTTTCGAAAATGAAGTACTTTTCGGGTAATTTTACATGAAATCAAGAAAATGTTTAAACAGTTATTTTCTCTTAAATGGCTCCAGATTCTTTCTATAAATGTTCTCGTCGTAAGTATCGTAGATCAGTAAGGAAAGTGGTGTTGGTTTTATTTTCGGCGAACATTACCGAAAAATTAACATTTCGAAGGTCCAATATTGAAGATAGAGATTTATGTAATAAATGAAGTCTGTTTTAAAGAATAAAATCTTTCAAAATATATTTTACAATTTGTTTAAAAACAAGTGTTTTTGCGCGATTTCCGCTTGAAGACAATACAGTTATTTTAAAAATATTTTCTCAATTTTTTCAAGAAAAATTTTTCTTGTATAGAGAAAAGATCGTTTAAAAATACGTGGTTCTGCTTTTCGTTGT
>BOPP01000010.1:1429245-1458987 GCA_017312745.1 Gryllus bimaculatus | reverse complement strand
ATATATATATATATATATATAAACACCTATGGTAACATTTGACAAATAGTTAATTACAAAGTACGAACTTTGGCGACTAACGAGACGTAGGTCGTGGTGCGGCGCTGGGTTGATCAGAGGTCCAAACCGCAAGACGCAGAACGAAAAGGGTCATTTTATTATCATTTAACAGACTTGCTACAACAAGGAAAAATCTTTCTAATTTCAAATTATCCATGCGCGACAGATATTTAATTATCATCAGAATTGCAAGAATCGGTGTAATATTATCCACCCATCACAATTCCACCTATTATATACTATTTGTCATAAACTTTTCGATCTTTATTACAGATTGAATTCAAATTGCTCGAAATGATTTTTCGTCCAAGATAATTAATAACGCACAAAAATATTTATATCAAACTATAGATGATTACCAAAATTGCAAAAAATTCTGCAAAGACAACATTCAACTTTACTCCCATTGAGATCCTTCAACCAAAACAACGTCCGTTATTGTTAAAAACAACTCAATCAATTATTCTAATGAAGAAATCATTAATGAATTACGATATAAATTTCCACTTATAAAAGTGCATCGTCTGTGTATTGAAAATCATCAACCTATTACAAACCGGTAGGATTAGACAGAAACCAAGAAGCTTCAAATATATGTAAATTAGTAGAAAATGTTATAGTAAGTTGTAGTAAGTAGTAAACTTTGCCTTGTGCTAGCGGCCGTTAACATACATAATACTGATTCCCTTTATTTTCTATGGTCGCTTGCTGGTGTTGTCTACTTCTACGGGACACTCACACGCGAAGAATCGACAGGCGACTAATTGCGAGATTTTTAATAAATTTCAGCATATTTTAGATTGAACTGTCATTTCTTTTCCGATGTCAAACGACCAGTTGACATTGGTTGAAAAGCAAAACCTCCCTTTTTCCATCAATGTATAGTATATATATATATATATATATATATGTGTGTGTGTGTGTGTGTGTGTGTGTGTGAGATTGCTTTTTACGTTATTTTCACTATTTCTCATTTCGCGCTCGACACGATGACGATTTCAAGTCGACGAAAGCGGCTCGGCTTATCTTGCCGTGTCCATCACATGACGTTTTATGCTTTGAGTATATTCACAAACAGTTCCAATGTCCTATTCCTGTGTACGCCAATTCTGAGTCTACTCTGCTTCCTATCGCGGCGGCCCAACTCGCTCCCGTGCGTCGTGGACCATGTCATATCACCGGCCTCCTCCTCCCCTTCCGCCCGTGCGCACGTGACGTATTATTAGGCTTCTCAAAGTTGCTATCGCGGAGATGGTCCAGCGAAGTGGGTTCTTCAGCACAGTGACGCCGTTGATGCGGAGTCCTCTCAACATGCAGAACGGCGGTGAGCGTGCCTTTCTGGCGACCTGTGCGTGTCACAGGTGCTCTTGATGCGCGGGACAAGGTGCGCGATCACTGTCACATCTCTCTTCACATTTCGCAGCGCTGCTCTTTCACAACGCGAACTCCTACGACTGGCGTTGCATTATGCGATAACTTGCAGTACGCTCCTAAAGACATTGGAGACTTCAACCTATTTCTTAGAAACACGGACGTTTCATTTCTTTTCTGTATTGCGTGTCGTGTGTAAAAAGTCCGCATTCCTGATTATTTTAAGCTTCTAGCAGAATCTCTCGGCACTCTGAGTCGTAATCGCGCGGGCGACGACCTCAATCAGTTGCGCAAACATTTTCCTGACGACAGACTCGTTTTGCTTTCTCGAAGGTACTTCGTAAGAAGAGAAAATTATGTAAGCGTGCCCGGAAAACGGTGAATTTTCCGGGCAGAAACTCTTATTGCCGGGCCCTGGTTACGAAAAAGTAAATTATCTTAGTCGAGCGACTGGTGCCTCAAGACATAAAATGGATTTACCTGTAAATATCGATAGCCGTAGCCGGAAAACTCGGAAGTTCGTAAAACAATTTATTATTCACATTTATTATTCATAATCACAATGAAATTAAAAATCGGGTTTAGCTGTGGAGGGGTGTGGGTGGTAGGAGAGGAGCTACGAAACCTTTCAAAAATATTACTTTTATGTTATAGTTATACTGTAATTTCTCGTATGTCATTTGGTTCAGGGTAACGTTTAACCATCTTATCCGGGCGTGCCCTTTGTGTTGTATTTAAATCAAACTAATTTTATTTTACAAATTAATTCATTATTTGAATCATCTTAAATTTACAAATTATGAGTTGAAAAAAAAAAGTTGAAGAAAGAAGAAGTAGTACTTAATTGCGGTATTATATAAATTAATATGTAATGATCTTTGCAATATGTAAGTTAAAAATAAAAATTCGATATTGAACAAGTTTAAACCAACAAAAACAATTTGCAATCCAGAAACAATATTCATAATTGTTCAGAGAATAACTACCTAAAACCTAATTCAAGCAGGGGATAAACAAACTAAACATAGACCGCTACACCTGTTGTGAACCTATGAAACACGAAACACACGTATGCTGCATGTCGTTAACTCAGCACATGTGGATCTGGTAAAGTGGGGGAATAATAATAATAATAATAATAATAATAATAATAATAATAATAATAATAAATTTGACAGATGCAGACGCCATCCACTTCCCGGAGGACAGCCGGCGGACGACAGACAGTGCTTCGTCCTACGACTGGGACGGCACATCGGGCCCAGCCAACGCCTCAGGCATAGGCCCAGCCATTGGTCCAGCCATCGGCCCAACCTTCAGCCAACCCAACGGCTCAGACATCGGCCCAACCATAGGCCCAGGCATCGGCCCAGGCATCGGTCCAGGCATCGGCCCAACCTTTAGCCCAGCCTTCGGCTCAACCTTCGGCCCAGTCTTCGGCTCAACCTTCGGCCCAGCCATCGGCCCACCAATGGGTCCCTTCGGGTGAGACCCCTACCCACGCTCAACACCCCATTCCCTCCGACCCCCAATTCATATCTTTCCTCTCCCGCACCTACACCATCCATTGCATCCTATCCCATCTCTCACTTGCGCTTCCCTCTGTCTCTTCCGCATGTGTTTTGATATTGCTCTGGGGGACAAATGATCCTAAATATCGTTTTCAAATTGTTTTGTCATTTATAGTAATTAAAAATGTTAAAGAGATCAAACTTCATTTCATATCAATTAGCCCAATTAGAATTAATTTACGGTACATGTAATCTCTTAACCATGTTTAAACTGCCACCTCTATTTTCGACGTTTTTAAGGAACCATTCGTAACTGCATATGATAGGTTCCACAGCAATTATTTAAAATATCATCAAAATAAAGTTTTCCATTAATTTCACCCAATGATATCAACTTCAGATAATTTGCCCCACTACACACGGATTTCTTTGAAAATTAGCTTAGAAGAAGGAATAGAAATACTAAGAGAGTTACGAACTATTATTACCTTATTTGGCTTCACCACATTCGTTGCCTATCGAACCCTTGTGAGAGGGAATTCAATTGAACTGAATATTTTTGCTCGAAGTTTCACCCTTGATAATTTTTTCTTTCAATAGTGTAATAATGGGGATTCCTGTCTCAAATCTTCGCTGACCGCTGCGAGTAATGCAATCTGGCGGTCTGCACTGCACTTACTTGAAGGCTTTCGAAAACGTCAACCTTCGTCGCGGGATGCTTGAAAACAAAAGCAACGAGCTTTTATTTTCACGAATTCCATCATCTATTCTAACGGAACATTAACTATAGTCACTACAAACTCACGTAGGAGACTCATAGGGCACCTACTAATTATTTATTGTGTGCAAAGTTATTAAGGAATGCTTCTCATGCGAGTGTATTTATAATGAGCGCTTGGAAATGGTTGATGCTAGATTATAGTGGGGGGGTTTGGGCTATTGAGTTTATGATTGAGTAGAAAGTATTAACGACGCGCTGTGTGGCGAGCTCTGACAACACTCCGATGTTTGCAGGTGGCCCTGGCGGAGCGTTTGGCCTTCGCGAGGGGGGCTGAAGGCTGTCGCTGGAGGCAGCGCGCAGCCGCCTAGCAAGTTCGATGAGAGCGACACCAAGATGCCTCAACCTCCTTCCATCCACTCAAGAAAGACCTGAGTCTCGGGCGAAAATGCCAATTTATCATTCTATTTACAGTCGCTTACCAATGGTGTGTGTGGAGGGGGGGCAATGTGGGTTTCTTCCTGTCTTTGTTTACGCAAGGAGTAGTTACTGCTTCATCTTTTAGGAATTGTATTATTAGAAACTTCGAGATATTTTTGTCGTTCAGCCCTTAACGGATTTTACAAAATCAAATCGAAAGAAACGCCCAATGTAATCACTTACTGCAAACTCCGGAGTTTTCTTACAAGCAGGGCTGCCAATAATCACTTTAAAATATTAATTAGTATGAGTCGATGTAGATAACAATCGACGGTTGTGCAATCTGAGAAACGTGATGTATGTTGACCGGGTTCTTCAAAAAATAAGTCTCTGCGGAAAGGACCACAAGTACAGAAAATAATTTCAATATGTGATAATAAAACTGAAAATATTTTAAAACAAACATGCAAAATATTATTATACCGAGGCGCATCTAGGTATTCAGACGCTCATGGCAAGCGTAGAATTTACGCCCCTGACAAAATATTTTAAATTACGGTTATTTGTTTTAGTGTGAACCCTCTGAAAAGCGCCTCTGGTGAGTGGCGCCCATGGCACGTGCCGTGCAGGGACGGTTGCAAATCCGGACTTTTCGTTTGTTACCTTCTTTTATTTGGCAAAACTGATTTAAATATTCATTAAAATTATGTAATTATTTAAGAAATATTGTGTAGTATATAATATACAATATAATTAAAATGTTTATTACTTAACAAAAATCTATGATGGCCCCGTCCGAAGTGATCGGCTGAATCCACCCCTGGTGCCATCCCTGCTCTACCGCCTCTGAATTTATATACTGCTAATGACTTGAATTGTTACTTCTTAAATATAAACAAAATTTTCTTCCATCACCTCGGGGTCTGCCGTTCTCCTCCTCCAGGAAGTGAACTGCATTGCTATGCAATTGGCACAAGCGAAAACTAAAGAAACTCATAGTAACCAGACCAATAAATACAATTGCGCAAATAGAAACATGTGCAAAACAAATTGTTTTCAATTTTTTTAATGGAATGTGCATTACCATTTTATTGAAATCACCCACCACAACCTATTTCCCTATTCGGATTTTTCCTTCTACGTTCCATGCCCCGCGAATCGACTCCTTATGCCACGAGGTCGGACAAAGACGCACGACAACCCGCCAACGATGGTTTTGGTTTCAATGCCCGTCATCCATATTCTACCGTTGGGTGACGTTTATTTTGGTAAAAAAAAACAGCTTTCATATTTCCAAATTTTCAAATATTCAAATTTTTAAGTTTTCAAAAAATTAGATTGATTACTTTGCTGACTGGTGAGATCGGCTTCCGCGGATTTTCCCCAACCTGGCATCCCCCACCTGCGTGTCCCCACCCTAGTCGGAATAAGCTCTGCCACAGTCGGACACAATAAGAACAAAGATCTGTTATGTCTGGCCATGAAGCCCATTAGCAAATCTAAAATGTATCAAAAGTACAATAAAATGAATATTACTAAGGGCCGGTTTCACCAAACAAAGAGTAAGAGTTTACTCTGGAGTAAATCGTGTATACTCGAGAGTAACTTCTTGGAGCGTTTCACCAACACTTTACTCGAATGTAAATCGCTTACACGAGAGTAAATCCGAGAGTAACTTTATACTGCGAAAATCCGTCGGGTAAAGTACGGAGTAAATTCAGTTTTCAACGTGCATGTACCTCCGAAGTGTTATGGCTCGACGATTACGAATGATAGTATTTGAAGACGATTCCAGCAAGGATTCGGAATATTATCCACTAGTGCGAAGACAAAAGGTGCGGGCGAGGATGGATTGGTTTTAATTACGTCCTTCGAGATTTTGTCATGAGGTTATGTTTGACCAAATAAGCTATTAAATTCATCAGATATATGGTAAACAGTAGAGAACTTGTAAATTTCTTTTTCACCCATGTGAATGAGAAATAAAGGTAGTATGTACCGTATACGATGACAAAAGGAAAAATAATAACTACAGGGACTACAAGTACTAAGAAATATTTATTTATTTAGTAAAAACTGTGTGTGAGATATGGGGGAGATAATTTTCGAACGTTTTCTTGAGTTTTTGAATTTCTTTTCATTATTTAAACTACAAATAGTTGAAAGGTGAATAAAAGTTTAAAAAATAAAACAAACAATAAGTAATAATAATAATAATAATAATAATAATAATAATAATAATAATAATGATAAAATTTAGAAAACGCGAGATCAGCAACATTTGAAAAACTAACCATTTTCGTTCCCGATTTATAGAAAATTTATTTGCACCGCCATCGGTAAACGAACTGCAAATTTGATTTTTCTGCATTACGAACAAAATAGTAACTAGAAATAAACTATGCTAATTCAAATCACCATAAAACCACACAAGATAATAACGCCAAGAACTACGAAACTGAAATGAATGATAGAATATAAGGAATTAATCAAAGTTCGCGTTGGTCCGCAGTGGTTCCCAGCGTCACTTGCTCACAGCCTCTTGAATCGCTCTCAAATATTGCGCGTTCAGGTGATTCGCGGAGTAAATCGGAGAGTATGTAGAGTAAAATAACCCTCTAGAAGCATGGTGAAACGCTTCTATTCTACTCGAGTGTTACTATCTTAAAGTAAATGCTTTCTTTCGGGTAACTACTCTCAACTTTACTCGGCTGTTGGTGAAACTGGCCCTAAGGTTTTTTGAAAACTGTGAAAATTTTTAAAATAATTATAAATCTCCACCCGGGCTTCATTGTTGCATTGTCTTGTGACGCTAAGCGTTGCCGTGTGACGCAGGGCGCGTCTCAGGAGGACCGGACGGGCGCCCGTAAGAGAGAGAGAGAGGAAGAAAGAGAGCAAGAGAGACACCGAGGGAGAGGCAGAGAGATACAGAAGGATATATATATATATATATATATATATATATATATCCACAATATATCTATATATATATATATGTAGAGAGAGAGAGAGAGAGAGAGAGAGAGAGAGAGAGAAAAGAGAGACAAACACACAGAGAGACAGATGGAAAGACACACGGGCATCTTTTCTTTTCCACAAAAATTGTATACGAAAAACCCCGGGAAAAGCCGGGTATTTTGCCCGTTTTTCTTAGAAAATATATTTCTAAGTTTTAAACTATGTTACTGTGCGACGATGAGAAAATTCAATTCTCAGGTTGAGAAGACCGGAATACATGGTTGATTTCATTCATCTAGCGGTATTAAAATATTTTCAAGAGAACGGTCAAGCCCACGGTGTTGAAAATGGTCAGAATTATTCCTTATGCCATTATCCATTATATTGTAGTGCATGGACGAAATATAATAATAAATTAATTGCCCCCGAGTCTTGATAAGGATTGCCAGGTTATCAATATTCGAACTACTTAAGAGATACTGCATGCAATTGCCTACTCCTACTAAAGGTTCATGAGACACTAACTCAAAATGAAATATTCTGATTCATACCGAATAGTGCAAATAAAAAATTATCAAAACTAATAACAAAGGAAAGTTACAGTAGTAGACATTAATCGCTCTCTGAATCTGCTATTCTACTTTCACGTCGCACATCAGCTCCAGGAGCATACGCAACTTCAAAACTTCTGTCGGTAGCTGTACAGTTTCCTTAGTTGATAGTGGTCCGATGCTTGTTATAACTGAGTCAGAAGAAATTATTAAGAAATGAAGCAGATCTTCATATGCGCGTACTCGAGATGATTTTCGGGTATTTCTTTCTCGACACGACTTGAAGTCTTTGTGTCGTGCTTCCTGCGTGTTTTCGGACAGTTGTCCTATTTGGTCAATAATTTCATTAATGACATCAGCGCATGAATTAATATTTTGTGCACTGTTACATGCGTGAAGTATTCATCCGTATAAAATGACTTGCTGTTTCAAATGCGTTTTTTTCTGAAAGCTTCCTTAGTCACATCATATCCACTCCTCAATGCTTGTAAAACACATGGGAAGCGGCGAATGGGGCTTCCGTCTATCCAAGTGATGTTAGTATACTGCTCCAGATTTTGAGAAAATTGCCGAACAGTACTCCCATCGTTCGATGCCCTACTTTCTTGTTTTAGGAAGTCCATAAGGAGTTCCATTTTCTTTCGAAATTTGACAATTATTTGCATTTTCCTGGGATCTAACAGTATCTTTTCTTCATATCCACGAATTCGCTAATTTATAGTTTGTGAGAATTGTGAAGAAGGGTCTGGAAGAAACGAATTTGAGCTTGAAAGATTAACATATAAAGCTTCCTTAGGGCAAGATTTTTAATACTTCGTTTTAGATTGTTCATTTGCTTTGCATCTTAAATAAAAAAACTGAGAGGAGGCTTTAACATAAGTGATTTACACATTTTTCTCTGATATATTTCAATAGTTTGTGATATTCAGAAATATCTAGGCCTTCAACATTCAATTTTGTTGCTTGAAGCTTCTTAATGCTTTTTTTTCTTGAAGAGCTATTTCTGTTTTTGTCCTATCTGGTGTCACCTTCACAAATTCGAAATTAATGGGTCTGTAAAATATCGCTGTACTTTTCGCTTTTTTGTCATCTTCCTACAACATTTCGTTGTCCTGTCATGATGGGTTCCTTGTCGCGAATCTATCATTCTGTTACAAGCCTTCCATTTGTCAGCAATTTGGCAGGTGAATCTCCGTGTCTTCTCTCTTAATACTGCCTCTGGAATACTTCCAAGAACATTACGGGAAACATACTGCATTAGCATTTTCTATTCCGTAAATCTGTTGCATGAGAGAGTTCACTCTCATTCAAGAGCTCGAATAGTTCCCGTCAAGTGACTGTACAAGTACCTGAAAAAAATCGATGTTTTCGGAAAGAGACAGATTCGGCTAAAAATGTTTTCCACCATTTTGTTTCAGAAGGAATACAATTGTGCAAAGACCATTCCCGGCAATTGATGACAACTCAAGATAACTCATTTTTAATTTCCGATCACTATGAAACCTGTCTCAAATACATGGTGATACTTTCGCGTATAAAATACAACCAAAAATGTAAAGTTTCTATTAAATGTTTCTGCATTCTAAAGAACATACCTTCCGGATTCTCGTCCACTGGCAGTGGGCAATAACATCAAGCGCGTCAAAGCAGGACTTAGGCACGGCTGCGCGCGCGGCTCGGAAGCGCTCGCTGAACATACCCCCCATTCTTTTGAGAAATGAGTGTTGTACTTATGAGGACTGGTACAGTCCTGGCAAGAGTATTTAGGAACTCACTCACGTAGGCTTTCATTCGTTTAAGGCATATGCATTTTTGATTTAGATACCACTGTGCGGCGTGGGGGATGTCGCCACACGTATCCCCTTTACCCACGACCGCGAGGCAGGGACGTCACCGGGAGGCCTGAGTCCGTTTACAGGCTGACGCGCCAAGTACATACAAGTTATTACAAAGATGAAATAGTATGGAGGGGGAAAGAGAATAAGTAAGAAAAAGTCTGAACATTTTTCGAAGAACTTTCACTCAAGTACGCGATTCAAACCCAATGGAAGCTGTAGTGATTTTTAAAGGCGAAAAATCCTTCGTACGTCTTCCTTCGGAGGGGATGTTAAGCTGACTGTCCCATGTAGATTTACTGCACATAGAAGATTCTCAAGCCTAAAAGAAGCCTCTGAGCAAAAATTAAAACCCCTTATTTCGTCACCCCAGTGATACATCCTTTCTCTGCTCGACGGTGAAAGGAGCATAGCGGAATTTGCTTGGTCAGGGGGATGCGCAGATGTGCTGACCTGAATCTCGTCACGGAAATAAATTAAAGTTCTGAATCAATAACTTAAAATGTCAGATATTGTTCTTTGTGGTAATATTAATCAGCATCAGGGGTAGGTATTGAGGAAAAGTAGGTAAAGTTTATAAGAATTATATTTTAAACTTTCCTTATCAAGTTCTACCAGTTGGTTTTAATAGAAAAGTTAAACATTCAGAAAAAACCTTAGTTCCAAACCGTTATTGTTTAAGGAATTCCCGTGGTTGTATTTCTCTAAAACTCTACATAAATTGTTTTGATGGCCACGTTTGAATTTTAGCAATAAAAGTAACGTTTGGAACATAAACGGATTTGCCGCTGTTGAATACAACTCGATTGTTGCAAACACGGCAGACCATATAAAATAAATTAATCGTGTGCATTTCAGACTACACTTATTCTGTGCTGTAACCCACGTGTCCGATGTTGAAGCCAGCTCCCAACGCCTCCCTCGGCTACAATGCAGCCATGCCCGGCTCCTCTGGAAATTCGGCAGGCGATGTAGGATTCGGTAATATTAAAAGAACATAACATGAATTTACTTTCCCTCTAAAATTATATTACAAAGAAAGACGGCTGTGATCAACTCATGGAGGGAGAATAATCGCAGGCGCGATTAAAAACTTCTTAATTCGCTACAGTGAAGTCACTCTGGGGACGTTCAAGCTCCCGATTGGACGAAACCGTGATTTAACGCTTATTTACGTCAATTGCACTGTAAATAAATCCTAGTATAACAGCACTTACTTGGTGCTCATTTCCGAACTTCTTGGCTGGCCCTGTACCTGCGACGGAGCGTCCGGTCCAACGGCGTCAACAGAAGCTTCGCGGAAGCGGCATGTCTCGTGACGGGCGGCTGCGCCTGGCCCGGGCCAGCCTATGCTCCCACATCTTGCGTTCCACGCCAAAAATTTTGTGAGCGATCCTCGTTTGTTTTTGGTCACCCCATTCGCGGCTCCCTTGGACACGTGACGCGGGTCTCCTGTCGTTGGCCTACACTGAGATTTTTCTAACTCTGCCCTCAAGGCCCTGCATCACGGTGACATTGTGTCACCATTTTTCGCGTCTTTCTCGGTCGTGCCGATAAACGTCGCATGCTTGCGACCGTATAGCAGTACTGGGTACGGTGGCGATCATCAGACATCTAGCGGCACGACATAGAAAGGCGGGAAATACTGTGACGTAATGCCGTGATGAGTTAGATACATCGCAGTATCGGAAATGCACTAGAATAGGCCCAAAGCGGCCTTTGTATTAGTTAATATGTTTCTTTAACGTTTTAAGTTAGTTTATTTAAGATAGGCCCTAACTTCCGCTGCACATGCCTTATCAACCACAGCTCATTATGTACCCCGAAAGCAAAATAAATTCCCGACTCTCAAGGGTAACTGAAGATGGAAAAAAAATAAACTTCTAACTTTTAACTGGAATTAGGAGGTGGCCGCAAGGGGTAGGGCTTTCGAGCGGCACTGCACTATCCTAAGCATCCGGTCTGCTCGTCCGTTGCTAGCTTCGGCAAAGGGAAAACTACCCTCGCATACCAACGCGTTGTAAACCTCACTGCCCCCTTAAAAGTGTACCATTCCTGGCTCTCTTCGTGAACGCCGTCGCCCATGATATAAAAAAATCAAACCACATGCGGAAAAATAATGAGACTCGGGGACAGTCGCAGATATTATGTACCTGGCACATGTTCCTGAATACACAGGTGTCTCAGAGATTCTTTGAAGAATATTGTAATTCAGAAGAAACTTCTTTTGCAGTTAATAAGAATACATGTGAATCTCACATTCGCAGCCTTGAAGGACAAAAGGATCACTGTGATGTACAAATATGCGATTTTGATTATTAAGATAAGTGTGTAAATGTGTAAATTTATATTTCCTTACTAACTCCTCACTTAACTTCAGAGCCACTGTGCCGAAAATTATTTAAAATATCCAGTGGTTTTGTGTGGTTTCATTGTCTTGTCACATATGTTGAATTGCGGTTTAATAATCACAATGAAAAAGTTTGATTTGGAACATGAGATGATATTGATAATACCTTAATTGTTTTTGGAGAACGTAAAACAATTCTTTCTTCCTGCCAAATCAGACACACAAAAATTTGTAATAAATGAAAAAGATTTTCAAATCTCACATGAAATTTGTCCATTTCAAGGAATGGTTGATGAGATCCTATTCAAACTTAAAACGGAAATAAGTGATATTTTAGATGTTATAAAAATGGCATGCATGACAATAGCTTCAATATGTTACATCATAGACGAATACTAGTTACTTGAGCTGAACAGCTGTGACACGGAAAGAAGTAAATTCTTTCCATTAAGAAAATAATGAAATCTTTTTTTAAAAGCAAATCTTGAAATATTTCAATCAAAGTATTTAATATTTGAAAATTGCAAATGTAAATGTTCAACTTTGTTTTTAAGTGTCAGGAAGGGAGTGTTTGCTGGGATGCTGGTGATCTAGAGCAATCATGAATGGTGTGTTAAACCTACAAACCTGAGTTTGAATCCCAGCATGAAAAAAAAAGTTGCTGGTTGCAAACATATGTGTAGGTTCAAGTAGTATAATAATAGTGTCATTGTTGTAAATACTTCCAAAATATGAGCTTATGTTTCACCACCATTTCTGTTCCTGTTCTCTTTTGGCTTCCCTAGCCTAGAACATATGCCACTGAATATAATATATAATATATATAATATTACATAACCAACACAAATAATACAAGAAAATCTACATGATATTTTGGTATCTTTAGTTAATATCCCAAGGAAGCAATACAACATCCTTTGCCGCATTCAGCTTGCTTTCAGAACTGCTTCTCTTGCTAATTCTGAGCACATTGTAATGGTGTAAGGAGAAAAAATTGTGGATAGGAAGAACTGATTAATAATATTACAGGCATGTGTGTGTACATATAAATATATATATTCCAATACATCATCTTGAAAACATACATTGAAACTTTTCAAAAAAGATTTTAGTTCTTTTTCTGTTTTCATCCATTTTCTCATTAATCTTCTTAGTCAGGAATCTCACATACTGTAACAAACAAAATTACAATTACTTCAGCATATAGACTATTTCTAATGTGACAATTTTTTCTGCATTATTTTATTATTGCATTATTTTTTTTGTTTTGTTTTGTTAATTGGCCATCATGGGGCTAAGCGATACCTGCATTCCACAAGGGCTCAGTCATGATTATCCGGGTAGGTGCACTTTATTGTTTTATTGAGGAGATCAAGGTTGTACACCCTGGGGGATGAGGTGAAATGATGATGATGATGAAATAGACACACACAAACATAGAGCTGCACATTTATTATTATTATTATTATTATTATTATTAATTATATTATTATTCTTATTATTATTATTATTATTATTATTATTATTATTATTATAATTTTCTTTTTTTTCTTTTGAGGGGGGTCAGCATTGTTATGCCGAATCCATTTTTACACCCCAGGGTAGTTAGTCCTGAGGGATTGAAGATTAGATAATTATGGTGATGCTGAAGGGACAACCACAAGCATACAGGCACAGACACACAACATGGAAGGGGAGGGACTCGAACCCGCCATCCTTCCATTCTGCTTACGCAGTATAGAGAATGTCTTGTAATGCTGAAGGAGAAAACGGCGATTTTACGACAAAAAGCTCATTTTGCCGGTCTTTAAAAACGAAAAAGGGGATAAACCTTGTTCCAATACCAGTAGTTGATTGATTTGCGATTCCGGGCGCGTCACCTACTAATCGCGTAAGTGTAGTGCATGTTTATATCTCCGTATGTAGCTATGACCTCTCCCCCTGCTGACTGGCGAGACCCGGCGGCGACGTAGGTCAGTTTGCGCGGATTTTTCCCAACCACATATCTCCCACCCACCAGCATCGCACCGCTCCATTGAGGGCAAGCTCTAAGCTTCCGACTTGTCTCCTGACAAGTGTGGTAGTGTAGTGCATGTGAATGTAAGCGTGTAAGAAAGGGCTCAGGAAAGGACAAGGAAGAAGGAAAGATAGGTCGTGGTCCGTTTGTTAGGGTACTGCTCCGGCATTCGCCTGGTGTTGGTCGGAGAAAAACATGGAAATCTACCGATTAAAGCAGCAGGCCGCTATAATTCTCCTCCTGACAGCGGCTGAACCCGGTCTATTTATGATGGCAGTGTTGCAAATCCTACCACCGTCTGGACTTGAACCGTACGGCCTCTTGGTAAGAGGCACCGCAGTGACGTCAGTTGATGCCCCGAGCTACCCTTACCGGTTCTACCCGTAGTAAATCACGTCCTCTAAACAGTTATGTAATCAGAATCCACGTTTGGATGGTATTTCGATACAGAAAAATCGATTGACGGCAAAACGTCTGTCCTGCCATCTATGAAATACACAGGCGAATAAACCGTACGCAGGATATTCACCAAAAGTGGCATTCCCCAATCGATCAGACATGTCTCGGCCCATTGAAATTGAAGCGGATACTTTGAATTTTAGGGGTACTAAATATTATTAGCGGCGACCAGTATACATAATTGTATTAATGAGTACATGTAATTCAGATGTCTGCTGAAGTTTCTCAAAAACTCAAGTTTTCTGTGAAAATGTGTTTCAAATTTTGCATTTACGGTAATACTTTACAGACATTTCTTTTAAAACGTCTCCAAATTTTTCAACACAAATTTCCAACTGTGACAAGATTTTACCCTTCTGTAATATTCAGTAATATCTTTCAACTATTAGAAAATCGAAAAATTCAGAAAACTTAAAACAAAAAATACTTTGGGAGATAGCAGCTGGCAAGAGGATGGGGCAAGGCCGAAAGCTAGCCCCGACCAAAGAAATTAGAAAATAACTAGTACGAGAAATTCCGTCCCACTTTGTTTAATGTTTTGTTAATACTGATATTGTTTTATAGAGCTTTGTACTACATTTCCTGATATATTTTTTTATGTTATATCCTTTATATGACGGTACGTATTGGATTTTGGTATTTTTGCACGTGAGAATAACAGCATCATGTACTATGACACATTTGCAAGAGCAAATCGGAAAGATTAGCAAGTAGCAATTAGCAAGTCGGAAACTAAGAATTTATGGGAAGAAAGTTGTACATACAATTTCTCATGGGAACTGCGGAACCCGGATAAAATTAACACTTAACAAGATCTCGCTCTCTTTCTCGCCAACCACCCTTTGACCCTTTCGTTCGAAATCGCAAAGAGGGTCCCCACAGGGATTCGCAATGTAGTTGAGACGCCCCACGGGTTCCAGGTGGCTAGAGATCGTAAAGCTAGCACTCGCCTTGATTACAGTATGCAATGCAGGGCTACGCGATCAGTAAATGTATGGAAGTATATTGCAGATGAAATAACTGCTGCTATTGGTGAGACGGTGAACGAGTTTCATAAACGTCGGTCAAATTTGCGCAACATCAGCTCCGAAAGGCCAGGGTGAACTCAACGAAAAATGTAATTTGTAAGAAATATAGGTTTTGGAATATAAAAAATGTTCTTAGTGTAATACTCAAATCCAATGTAGTCTTAGTGCCAAAAAGAACCAGAATTAAAATGCCCCTTTAAACTCTGATGAATTCTTTTTCCTTATACGAACAAATTTTCACATATCCTGAAGATAAGATGACTTGATGTCGAGTGTTAATAAAATACTGAATGATGACGCAATTATGTGCAGGCACACGAAATCTCTTCGACTGCGTCAGAACGTAAGCTTCAAGACAACTGCGCATAAGAAGTCGCCTCCATTCTGGAGCAAATGTCACATGAAATTTGTCACTGTAGCTACTCTCAGCCGCAGCCATCGTCCAAAGTGATCAATTTCGACCTCTCTACATACACAACACACAAACACGTTTGTATAATTTCATTCTGTGACAATTGAAGATGTTCAGTGAAATTGCGCGAATGAATTATTCTTGAAGTACGAGTACTTGTATTTGGCATTTGAAAAGAAGCACATCACAATAAAAAGAAAACCCATGAACGTTGTATTTTTCCGTTTAAATCGCTGTGACCTTATAGCGCTAATCCAAAACTGTCCCATACTGTGTACGTTTTCGTATAAAAATCCTACTTTTATATAAAAATAATTCCTTATCGAAGAACATAACTGCGTATAAATAAAAAGCAACAGATCAACAGTAATTCATATTAAGCTGTCTAATGAGGAAAAAAATTGCAAGTGACTCCACATTGAAATAAAAATCTGGAATACTAACCTCGTCTGAAACTAACAATTTGCCAGCATCTGAAATAGGAACCTCCAGTTGCAAGCAACTTCTCACAGCCAAAGTGATTTTCTTGTGTTTACCAAGAGTGATACCAGAGTTTCGAAATCCAGATTCCAAGGCACAAGTATGCTGAAATAAAGAAAAAAATCAGAGCAACAGGCATCCAAAAAATCGGCAGATCGCTTAGAGGGCTGATATGAATGTTTAGATGTTTTGTTTTATGATATTCTGGCCTGCTCATGTTAACAGCTCGATGTTTTAGGGCAAGTGCTGTATTCCTTTGCTGAGCAAGTGCATTGTGCGAGAAACACTGTTAGGTCTCATCGGATGCACTTCCATGTTGTACTACTAACTCATTAAGCCGAGGTTCTAGCGGCGCACGAGTATGGTTCGTGGGTTGAATAGTTTTTCTGGACGAGGCAACTGCTCAGATTAGTCCCGTAAGTGTACTGTATGTTTCCCGCGGGAGGTGACGGTGATCATCACACACTGGATGGTGAGATCCGGATTTCACTCAGCCAGGTATCTCCCACCAGCGGGGCACCCCAACCGGGACAAGCTCTAAGTTCCTGCCTGTCTCCCGGCACTCTGTGGTAGTGTAGTGCATGTTAAGCGTGTTTGTGAGTGAGTAAAGGGAAGGTAGGACATGGAATGGGAAGGAACGATCGCGCACGGCCATGACCCGATTGTTAGGGTACTGCACCGCTTGGTACTGATTGGAGAAACAACTGAAAACTACTGATCAGAGCAGGCGACTGTTAGAATTCTCCTCCTGATAGCGACAGAAGTCCACCCAACTATCAAGTTAGTGTCGAAAATCCTCCCACTGTCGGGACTCGAATCTAGGACCTCCCGGTCACAGGCACTGCACTGATATCAGTTGATGCCCTGAGCCTCCTCTCCCGGCCGCATGAGCTGCAAAACCCTTTGGAAGGCAGTTTCTTTTTGAAATATTAATTTTGACAGCACCGAGGATGTAAAATTGCACGGTGCCATATAATGACGGGCTTATCTTGAGTCAACGCTAATCACTTTTATTTATTTAACTTCAAAAACAGTTAGACACGGTTTGTAATGTATAATGGAGATAAGTGTTTTCTGTGCACGTTTTTTTAAATTATGACATCCTACCCTATCCACTTACAAGTTGAATTCTGAATACAGATGGAAATTAGCATTTTTGGCAAGAGCTGCTAAGAAAATTTCGCATCAGTGTAAGTTTTCAAACAAATATTGGCAAAGTCAATTCAGCTATAAGTTTTGGCTATTATTCTTCATCGTGACCTATGTAAAGGAATATACTTCCTGTGTGAGAACATGGAGTACGATAATTTGAATAACTATATTTCCTATGGAACTGTAGACATGCACAGATATTGAAGTTTCTTTTATGTCCAGAAGCAAAATAAGGATCCATCTCAGCATTCACTCAAAGTATCAGGACACTGGACAAAAAACCTGACCGAGATGGGGGTCATTGACCCTGGCGTTGATACAATTTGTTTAGAATTACACAGTCCAAATGGTAATTTATATACTGAATATCGTTGTTAAAATTAATATTACATTGCTTTTGGATGCTCGGTATAGCGTATAATAGTACTGAAACAAGTTATTCAGTGAAAAATAATTAACTTGATATTTAAACTTGGGTATTGAATTGAACCCTTTAATGTCATCCAGCAATGTGTTATAAAATAATGCAGATGTATTATATGTGAATATTTTCTAGTGTGCTGTTGATATTGACACCTGATGAATATGATTACTATGTCAGTTGTTACAATTATAGACATTGGTATTTGCAAAAAATCTATTCCCACGATTGAGTAAGTCATTTTTGACAAAAATCACTAATTTGTAAATCAAGAGGCAAGGTAATGGTAGAATTCCTAGCTTAATAAAGAGAGGCATGCAAGAATCATGTGGGTAGGATTTGCTTAACATTCATTCAATTCTCTTTTGTAATCTAAAAGTCTGGGGGCTATAGTCTGTGCTTCCTCAAAATATTATGCCATACCTCAGACTGGAATAAACACTAGCAAAATATACACAATGAGCTGTATGAAGGCTGAATGAATTTGAGAGAATGCTGAACGCAAAGCATAATGAACTTAATTTTGTGTTCAGTTCATTTAAATGAATGTTCAATTTGAGGTTTAAGAGACCCAAATATTTCGTTACTTAGTTAAAAAGGGGTCATTCCAAGCAAATTTAGGAAAAGTGCATGTGAGACCCCTCAAGGATTTCAACAAAATTTTGAATGTCATGTTACAAATGTCTCGAATGAGCATTTCAGAAGTTGCAGCTTCAAAGGTGAAATTGCTCTTTGGACACCTTGCAGCGTTGTTAAACAATACGACCATTAAATTTTTGCAACTATATTTTGTTCTCCATTATTGCTACACAAATGAAACTTATAACGTAAAAATTGTTTGTCCTTTTCAATGAAACTAACGTCAATTTCCATTTCTGCGCGTCAGTAAATTGCAGCAAAGCCACCGGAAAAAAATTGGTGTTCAAAAATATTCCAGGCATTAATAGCAAAAATATCCCATTACATTCGAGTTAGAAATATGAAATTTGGTACTTAATGTAATACCATTTGTCGTTTAAATACATTCCATAATTTCTTTTTGTATTAGTTCTTACAGATTCTTTAGAAATTAAGTTCAGTGTTGATAATTTTGCCAAAAAGAACCAAAATAGGATTTTTCCAATCTCCTTTTACAGAAAAATACTTTCTAGAAATATTTTCAACCCTATTTTGTTGTCAAGAGCAGGTTTAAAGCTATATATACCATGCTTGGACTTGTAAATATCACACATGGTATTTACATGCCATGCCAAGCCATGCTTAGACTTGTTCAAACAACGAAGATGACCAAGAAAATAATACATCAATTCAGTTTAATAATATGTATGAACAAGTAACATTTAAATTCACATCATTTGTTTTCTTCTTGTAAACTAAGGTTAAGTTCTTCCTTTACATTCATAGGAAATCTTTGCCTTTCTTTAAATTGCAATCATCATAGGTTTTCTGGAATTAAATAAATAAACCATAAATTAAATTTAAGTTAGATATGACTCACCAGTTTCTTTGCATAATCCAAGGAAAAGCATTGTACATGCAAAATCAATGGTTCAAATTTCAAAATTATGTCTCCCCGAAGAGGATCTAATTCCTTTATTAATGCTTCTTCAGTAATTGGATCATGGCTGACAAATAACCATTGGCACAAATGTTTTTGCTTCTGAGAACTCTGCACAACAAATAAAACCAACATTATAAATCAAACAAAATATGAACTAATGTGAGTTCAAGTGCTTCCCCAAAACAAGATCCTACTTCACAATATAAGATAACTCGTCCAGAACATGAACTAGTAGTGAAAAATTCCTCTCGATCATTAATTTCCTCAACCAAATTTAGAATGGCATCATCAATTGAACCTTTCCGGCTAAAATCCACACTTTGCAAAACTTGCTTCTTTATGTTACTGAATTCACTAGCAGTACACTTTTGGTTCATTTTTATTATTTTCGTATAGTTATATGAAATGCTATAGTAAACAGACCACTCATTCAAGGTAAATTTTATTTCCAATTTCAACAAATCTTCCCAATTTTCATTTCCCTGTCTCCACTGCGTCCTCTTTTCCAGCTCTTTTCTCATCAACGCTGGCAGGAGCACGCCGGAGCACGCATCCAGTGGCATCCAGCGGGCATCATAACCTCTGGTCATAATCTGGTCATAACAACACCCATAGCCCGGTAGTATGCTCAAAGGCCACGGCGCGGCGCTCCGGCCTGCTTCGTGTTACAGCTACAAGTTCCGCTACTCACCGCTGGTGCGCTGCTCATCGACCATTCCTTGATGTAAATACTACGTGTCAATATCATAGAGTAGAATTATATCTCTCCTCTGTGGTAAATATATGGAGATCCGCATTACAAACTGAACTTTTCGACTTAAATTCAAGTACTGAGCCCCTCAATTACTTCATAAGTAACAGCAGCAATATTCTTCACGATCGCAGGTACAAAATGTTCACAAATTCAGTGATCATTATTATGTCAATGATCATTATTAAATTGCGCTCTCGTCACACGCAAGGAAACTGCTTCCTTGCAAAGCTGGATTTATATACTTTTGAAGGTTTTTTTTTCACAACAAACATTGAAAGTTGTGGTAGAGCTTTCATAATAAATAACGCTACCACCTATTACCTTCAGGTTTATTTAAAGAAGATATTGATTTATTTAACACTCAATAAATACAATTATCATCTCATAATAAATAAATATTAACATACATTCTAATGTAATGATGCTAAAAAAAAGTTACGAATTTTCGGCAGAAAAACCCTTACCGTCGGGCCTTGGTAACGAAAAAGTAAATAAATCGAATTTTTCCAAAGTACCAAGATGGCGCTGTAGAACAATATTCATGCCAAATGCAACCTATAACATACGCAGAAGAATTTTTTGAATCTATATCGCTTAACAATGTCTACATGAAGCGTTCTAGGACATTCAAAACTATGGTGTATGCCAATGGCCTAAAAAATGTTTTTCACATCGTAATCTACAGGATGAGCTTTTTTGAACCTTCTATTACATTTTTGCCGGGACGAGAAGGGGCAGGGGGAGACGAAGAAAGAGCAGAACAACGTCTGCCGGGTACCGCTAGTTACCTTATAAACGATAAATGCATATAGCCGCAGTTATCTACGAGTTGTAATTTATATAATAATAATTAATAATAATAATATATATATGTATATTATTATTATATTAATTATTATTATTATTTATTATTTTATTATACATTATTCAAAAGTACCGAAATTAAGGGTAGACCCTGTAGAGATCGCAGTCGCTAGGACAGACATGCAATACTTTCACAATCTCTTGTACAGACTAACAGGCAGATACAAGAGAGAGAACACAAAGCTTTTGTGACTGACCAACGAAATTGTAGCAGTTTGTACATCTTATGTTTGTAACATGAAAAAAGTAAATTACGAAAATGAGTGTTTGTCTCTGCGACTTATTGTACTGACGAGTTCAGCAGTTTTCGAATTACTTTTTGATGGATAACTCACCGTCTCTTGTTTTCCGTTTTCCAAGTCATGAGATTAGAAGGCAACAATCTCCTTTTCGTCTTTCGAGATGACGGCAGAGATGTGGTATGAATTGTGATTGAAGATGAATAGTGTCCAGTTCCTTTTAAATATTAATTTTGTGAATCATAGTACGGAAGGTAAGTTACAAATTAAGGAACTGTGCAGATCTAGTAAGTGCGCTCTTTTAGACTGTACTACATTCCTAACAAGCCAACAAAATAAGGTTTGAAAATTGATGATGTGCATTGCATGGAAATTGTGATGGATTTATAATACACGCCATTCTCTATGTGGGAAAGAAACCAAGGGGGTCTACTATTGGTAAGTTACTCTCTTAATCTATTCTTGGGTCCAACAGAAATATAACAGTGGATGATTGTTTTTCATTAATACCAAAGTTCAAGCGCATGCTTAAAAAATATAATCTAAAAATAACGGAGTCATTTCGAAAAAATAAAGCAGAAGTTTTGCAAATAGTGCACAGGAAGCCCGAAAGTTCAATGTTTTTGTTCGGTAATGCTTTCTTATGGAATGTGACGTAGGGGGGGAAAGATTATCTGCGCACGTTTTCTTGAGTTCCAGAACCACTTCCCGTCATTCAACTATAAATAGTTGAAAGGTGAGTAAAAGTTTAACATAAATAAATAAATTTTTAAAATCGTAAGATTAGCAATATATAAAAAACAGTTGGGGTAGATGTGTTTGATCAGATGTGCGCTAATTATTCTTTCAGCAGGGAAATCAGAAGGTGACCTCTTTGTACGTTCTATGGGACGGTTTTTGCAATGCTTGCCTGATTTACTCATTATTTATAAAGAAAATGCTCTTCGAAACAACGGAACACTAAAAAAGAGATTAAATTTTCTTGTCCCACCTCCAAAAGCTGACCCGCGTAATACAGTCGGTGCGCGCGCGCGGAAGAGCACATGACAGTAACATGTGCAGAATGTGGCTCATCACACAAATTTGTTATATGCAGCCATTGCAAAGTCTTCCAGAATGATCATAAAAATTGTCAAGTGGATGCATTACATTTAGATTTCTTCAATTTCTATAAAGTTTATGTAACATTATCAGCAGGTTAAAGTTTTTTTGAATTAGGAATAGAATAAAGATTATAAAACTGTGTTATTAAAAACATTTGTTAAAAATAGTTTGAATTTTATTTTGTCCGTTTGGGGCATCCAGCCTTACCATTCATGTCCCCAAAAATGGACCTTACCATTCCATGGTTAAAAAATAGTTCATCTGATTCGGTTTCATATAACCGAATATATTTAAAACAAATATTGATATTAGCCATTAAATACTGCAAATATTGTCACTAGAAAACAAATAATATTATAATTACATTCCTCTATACAGTTGTAAATATATAAAAATATGCAAAATGGGATAAAAATATGTTTTATTCTTTTAAACATGGCGCACCAATCAGAAAAAACCAACAGAAGATAGCTGATTATACGGCAACATTTGAGAATTTTCTCGTGGATACGGAAGAATAAAAACTCAAAAAAATTCACATTTATTTCAAACTTTAAGTTTCGCGACAAATAAAATTTTGAAAATTTAGCAAAGAATCATTACTTTTTATGAAATTCATAGGGCAAATGCAATGAAAAAAAACAACAACAACACTTTTTCGTTATTTCGAAGGGGAGACCTAAACGTCCACAAAAATGTGTTTCGTTGTCAGACTCCTTAGGAAAAATTTTATTTTCAATTTCAAACGGAGGCTCTTTTTACCACCTTATCCGCCTGGAGCATGGTTGTTCAACTGGCGGCCCGCGAAAGGTTTTTACCCAAAAGTCAAAGACCTTTGCATCCATATCCAGCAAGAACATAGCATGCCTAGCGCACACGCCATGTTGGAGTCAATACCTCCGTAAAGTAAAAATACGTTCAAGTTTAGATTTAAGAATTTTCTTCCAGTAAATTCAATTGAAAACCACCCTGAGTTTCACTGCGTTACACAAGCTTCGGCCTGCCATCGCGCATGATTCCATTTCCCCCTTCCCCGTTTCAGATTTAGCATTACGCCCTGAGGAAGGTCGCAGAATGGCGACCGAAACGTCGGCACCTTCGCCATGGACGCGGCGTCACCCGGGCAGCCTAATAAATATTTTTCTCGGAAGTTTGAGAACTAATTTCAAATTCGCGTTTTTGCTAGATTTTTGGAAAAAGGGCTTCGTAGCGTAAATTATATTTTAAAAAGGCGTCAAATGCCGTTCAGAGCGAAAATCGAACCTTGGTTAACACGCTATCAGTGAAGTAAATTTTACTTATTTTGGTACTGCCACGTGGAGGCTACTATTATACTAGTGTCAGGACATTTAGCCTTAACGTGGAATGACCCATATAACTTCCTTCCATTCAAAGCAATATTCCCATTATAAATACCATTGTATATTTTTTTCCCAATGAAGAAAATCTTCCTTCAAAAATATATATGGAGAGTGTCAACTGAAATTTTCCCCTTCTGAATACTTTCTAGATCCATGTTCGGTGTTAACAATATTTGATAAATTGTACAAGTCACTGTGCAACAGAAAAGATTTCTGATAAATCCCCTTCAACTGCTGCGTTTTCAGTGGATTTCAGTCCAAATAAATGGGAAAAGTACAAGAGTGTGCACCCTCCTGGATGAACTGGTTTCCTCAAATTAAGTTCAATTATATACTCTTGTAAAAAAATCTACAATCAATTCTCTTCATAGAAGTTTTTTTTTTTTATTGCTCAGTATCAGAGTGAGCCCTTGTTAGCAGTGGTTATTTTTAATCAAGAAATTGCAAGTATTATTGGTATTCTTTAAATTGTAATGAATCTAATGTCACACACGTTTTCACAGTATAAAGAATTGTAATGCTGCGGGGAAAACTGTGATTTTTCGTCAGGAAATCTTGTATTGTGGGTCTCTTAATAGAATAAAAGTGAATAGATCTTGTTCCAACATATAGTTAATTACTTCCTCTAACACATATCAGAATCCATGTCTGGGGGATCCTTGATACTGAAAATTTGAAGGCAAAACATTTGAAAGGATCACCAAAACCTATATTCAACATTCGATATAACTCACGCCTTAGGCCCTTAAATTTTTGGGTGTACTTTACATGAAAACATTTTCAAAATTTTCTTGAAAATAAATCCAAATTTCTCTAATTGAACATTGTCAAATAGCGTTCGTAACATTGAAAATACCAGTGCAGGTCGCATTTTCTTAAAATCTTTTCAAAATTGCCAAAGTTAAAAAATAATTTCAGCGTCTACCCAAAACTACAATATTGAAGGTAGCGATTCTTTCTTAGTGAAACCTGTTCTCCAAAATGGAAACTTTAAATATCAGGTACAATAAAAAAAACGCCTAATTTTCAAAAATTCAATATTGATGACACTTTTTACGGAATGAAAACTGTTCTTTACAATTAGATCTATAAATGTAATGCACTTTTTTAAAATAAAAGTAATTTTTGGCAAACAAATATCCCTTGCTTTATTTGCTAGTCTTTCAGGAATGTCAGGACATCAATACAATGGCAACACCTATGCACTTCAACATAAACTTAAGTCTCATATTTTTCTTCAAACTACAGGTGTTCAGAAATCTATCTCAGTCTAAAGAAAAGGATTAGTGGTATAACTAAATTGTTGAACAAGTGCTGTTTAGATTGCACAGATTATTGTAATAAATTTTGACAATAAGTAACCATAGTCTGAATGAATTTCGTAAGTTTTCATTTGCATTTACCCTGAGCCTTCAAAAGTGAATCTGGAATACATCTTAATACAAAAGATAGTGGTTTGCCTGCTCATATTTGCTGGTTTTCTTTTAAAGCATTTTAACTTATTTTAGTAATACATTCTATTATTGTATAGGATTACATTTAATTTAGAACAAAACAAGTTACTTTAAGCATGAGCCATGTTTAACATATTTGAAGCATGGTGAGGTGCTTAATGTGCTACCATTTCACAGCAGTTTAATCCCCAACAATTATTTGCTGGCACAAAACTGTGCTTTCTACTATTCCTCCATACACCTTTGACTGTATATACCAATTGATGGAAAATATAAAAATCTATAGCTTAACGAAAATGATGAACTTTCTTTTCCTTCTATTATTTTACACACTAAAAACATCTTCCCCAGCCAAAATTAGTTTTATTAGAATTGTGATAAAAAAATATACAAAACTAAAACAAGAACAAATAGAAATGAGTGCCTTATTTCAGGGACAAAGACATTTCCCTATTTACTTGTTGACAATGCTGCTTCTCATTACGACTAGTTCACTGAGCATTTGGTCTTTGTGCCTGAAATAGTGATTGGTTAATACAAACAACAATCCACATATCAACAATTGATGGGAACCATCGGTTTCTCTACACAATGGAAGACTAGTTCCTTATTTATTTCAATCACTCTTGAAATTAACAGGTATTTACATTGGAGCAATTTTGTTTAAGAAATTTCCTGTGTAAAGCAAATCCTCTACAGAAAGCCAGGTAACAGTCATTATATACAAAACACTAAGTTTTTCACTTACACTCCATCACACGTTAGTTCTTTGTACAAGTATTAGGCCTAGTTCATCAGCATATTCAGAATCATAACAAGCTTAATGTCAAAGTCAGAACTTATATGAAAATGCCAGTGAAAATATTTACACTTTATACAAACAACCACCAACTTTGCACTTTCTTTTAGCTACACAGATATTGAGACTTAGGAGAAATACAACAAAATCTCATGCAAATCCCTCACACAGTATGTTCTTTCACTTGATTTTAATTTCTAAGTTAAACTAAATGACAATCATTCAACTTTTGTCCACAACACTAATAGAAACATAGAACATTGCAACTTCAAGAAACTCTTAGGAGTCAAAACCTGACTTTGCTTTGCTAATATCACAGATGCAGAAATATGAAGCCTTGTTAAAATAAAGGGAAGAGGCTGATCCACTGCCAAAACTCTAAATTACTCTAAAATACACAGAGAAAAGTACCATAAACTATTTACTTTTACATGTAATGTAATATTTTAAAAATAACAAGACCTTAATAGTTATTGTTCTTAAAGATCTGCAAAAGTTTAAAAGTTAAACAAAAGGATAGGGTATTGAAAATCTATTTATCTACCAGATGACCATAAGCAGAACCACTGAAAGGTTTGTTAAGCAATTAAACATCTTTATGGGCCAACAGCTTGTGAATACATTTTAACAAGTTTATACAGAACATACAAGGCTCATGTTGCCTACACACCACACAAACATTAACAAGGTGATTCATTTCATTTACACTGTGCTCCAATTAGGAAACAAAGTTTATAACCGCAACCTGTACATTTACTGGAAGTAAAAGATTTTAGGAATAATCCATCAAAGACAAAAAACACAAATTTTATCCATCAGGAAATAAAACATACTTTTTACACACTGAAAGATAAGTGCACTTCTCATCTTGAACTCATCAACAGCAAGATGATTCTGCCTTTACATTGTCAGACCATCCTTAAGGAACTTCTGCCTAAAGAACTAAGATCAAGCAAGGAAATCATTTTGAATTGAAAATGACCCTACAACACACAGTAAACATGGTAGCTGTGACAATAAAAAATATTTTAAATTTCACTAATATTAAAATGAGGAAAGGCAATTGTTTAAACTGTTTTTATAATCTGAGTGAATAACACTTCAGTTTGTTAATGGTTGAATGAATAAAAGAAACTTTTGAATGTTTGAAAAGTATTTGTGCACTTCTTAATTTGTAAAACACCACAATTCTATCAAATATATTGACAACTGAACATAACAAAAACTTCCAGCAATTATGTCTAGGAATGGCATTTTCAACAAACTTTATTAATGAGCACAAAAATATTACAAAATATAGCATTAAAAAAAAAAAAAAATAAAAAAAAATTTAAAAAAATCAAAACATCAACCAAGAAAGTCGACTAGTTTACTATTTCTGAAGAGAACAACCGAAGGGCACTTAATGCACAAGTTCAAGCACTGTTATATTATAAACAAAGAGAAATACCAGTTATCAATTACTGATGTAATTAATATTCTGAAAATCGCTTCAGCACAAGTTACAACACATTTAACAAAAGGTCATTCATTATTAATTGAAACACACAATTTCGAATTTGTTGAAAAAACTGTCATCTGAATAACTTTTTATACAGCAACACCATAACAAATACAAAATACACATATAAATTTGACAATAATACATGTTCTCAGTGAATCCGATGACTTAATGAATCATCTCACAACTGACCTGTAACTACTGCAATAATAACTATATTAATATTGTTATAAAATTTGTCTTCCAGAAAGTGGGATCTTGAGGCATGTTCGTGTTTTCCTCCTTCAGGCAAAATCATAAAACAAACTGTCTTCATAATGCAACCAAGATCGCACAATGAAACTTGATCTATTGAAATCTATTAAAGAAATGTATCCACGAAAGTAAAGTGTTCAGCAGCAGAATCACGGATTTCAGTGGACATCATGGCACTATTTACAGCAGATGTGTCCGTTCACTAATCTAAGTGCAATGCTACATCTTTTCAGCTAAGGCACAAGCATTGTACTACCAACAGTGATTCCAATTATGTTTGAAGAAAAAGTTGAAATTCAGTCTTCACAAAAGTACCTCACTACACCATTAATGTCCACCTTTTCACAATTTATCTGCTTTTATCAGGGGTAGCAGCTGCACTTCCAATAGTGTCACATCGACGATAATACAACAGATATGGAACTCTCGATCCACGAGGATGCAACATGTGAGTCTCTTGTATAGCCTTTACAGAGCTATCATCATATCTCACCCACCCACCATAACCAACATGGTACACATCAGTTATATAATGTCCTTTGGTGGCTTCTTTCCCATCGTGATACACAACTGAAAGTTAACAGCAATTTTTATGAGAAAGGTAAATCACTAAATAATACAAATGAAATAAAGCAATAAACATACCTGCAAAAAGTTTGTATTGCTTTTGCTTTAAGTTATATTTGTTGGAAGAAGACATCAATTCTGAAAACAATTCCAAAAAATTAATTTGAGTGAAAGTGAGAGAGTGAGTGAGAGTGCGCGAGAGAGTATTAAATTATAGAGGCACAGTCACTTTTCTTAATTTCTCTCTTACCCAGTAGCAAAACGAAATCAGAAAATGCATTTTCTTGTGGGTAAATGGTCAACATTAAACAAAATACGATGAATGACAATAAAATCAACAATATGGATGAATAATGGGTTTAGCTTGGCCACTCCATTTGACAAACAAACGTGAAGAGCACAGGAACATCATGTATTTTATTTACAACAGTATCGCTGATAATGTGTGAATCTTACTGGTTATATGTATTGGCATAAAAAACAGCATGACAAGATAGTTGAACACAAATCACTGAGGTCAATGGGCAGAGCCTCACCACTAACATGAAATAATAAAGAGTGAACAAATAAATAAGGGTCTTCATTGGTGGTGAGGATCAAGCCATTTGGTCTGCTCTTCTGCCTGACCACTAAATGGGTCCATGAAATGCCCACTTGTCTGCAGAAGTACTTTGGCAGAAAAATGCTTTAGAAATTTGCAATTTTTGAACTAGCTGGTGTGGATTAGCTTTAATAAATTATAAATCAAAAGGCACTTGCTGTCCAAAAATACATTGCTCAAAGAAGCAAATTGTGGTCGAGTGTTAGTAGATAAGGAACAAAAATAATGTTATTGCTATAAAATTCTGTGATTACTTATTAACATAATTTGTCTAAAAGGCTATTTATTTGGAAAATGCTCATATAATGAAGAATATGATGTGCAAATGTACATTTGTAATAAATATTTACTTAATTATGAAGGGAGACTGAATTGGAAAATATTGTGACATTGAGCAACAAAACGACAAAATCTTAGAAGCTTCACACAAGGCCCTCCAAAAAGTAAAGGATTTATTTCATATTCACAGGGGAAAGGGATAAAATCTTCTGAATTCAATTTCGCATCCAGTCACATATACAATGACACAGATGTTTGAAAACTAAAAACAGCACATTTTTAGCAGAACAAAACCCTCCAAATCATTTCATTCAAAATCCCCACAGGAATTTTTTGCAGCAATTCAATACTTTCTTTAAACCATGTGTACCATTAAGAAAAATTAAGATAAATAACAGCTTCAAAAACAAATATATGTATATATTGAAAATTTCAATTAAATTGGCTTAGTAGACTATCAATCCATGTGTCATGTGCACAATCAGTGCCATCTATAGTTTAGTAACTAGAGATGGTACATTTTTTTTCAGAAATTTCCTCATGTAGGGGTTCTTCCTTCAAAAATTGTTGCCAACCTTATTGTAAAATGCAGCTTGCATCACCAACTAATTGTGACTATTATAAATTATAATAATGATAATTTTAATATATATATATATA
>BOPP01000010.1:1412205-1425575 GCA_017312745.1 Gryllus bimaculatus | reverse complement strand
CCCAAGGCATCATATTGACTCGTCATACACGATTGTAATTGTATATATGTGACTCAATAAATATTATAAAAATTATATTATTATTATTAATGTTGAATTGCACCAGCCTTTACCATTTTTGGAGCACTGATAATAGAATTTAAGCCTGATGTGTGAGTAAAGTTACAGTTGAAAAGAATGTAACAATCTTTACGTGTTTGTTCTCTTGTTTTAATGCGTGATACTCTTTGTGGAGAAGATGAAATTATTAAATCTCCCTGAACATTTTCAGAAACATCTTCAGTAGATGAAAATTGAAACAAGTCTCTGTTTCCCTGAGTAAATATTTTTTGTAATGGTGCATTTCATTCCCACACTTACTAGATTCTGCCTTTCGAGGCAAGTCATTCAATCTATTCATAATACACCAAATCCTATTTACTAAGCACTAAAACTTCTTTAAATGTACCTTTATGTACATAGTTGCCAGGAAACCATCAACATGGCCCATGGCTCATATGTTAGGATTTTGTTCTGGGATTTCCCCAGTACTGATTGGAGAAAGCACGGAAAACTATCAATAAAAGCAGCTGACCACTAGAATTCTCCTCCAAACACTCATTCTGCAGAGGCAACAAACAATGTTGGTCATTGGTGCGGGGGGAGGGGGCGGAGGAGGAGCATGGTTGCCATATTGCCCAGGACTCTCCCCCCTTCCGAGGAAGAATTTGGCACTTTTCTAACAGCATTTGAACACCACCTTCATTTTATGCACAGGAAAAAGGAAAAATATGGTTTACCAATGATGTACACATTAAAGTAAACTTTAGGCAGCAGCAGATAGGCTACCAGGTGACATGGCACCTAACCAGAATGAACTTCTCAGAAAATAGCAGCCAATTAAAAGAAATTGTTCAAATAGAACAAACTGCAACACAATGTACTCAAGAAAATCAATACTTACCTCAATATCAAGCTGCAATGTGAAGAAAGGCTGCACATTATCTGAATAATCACCAGCACGTTGGACACGAGACCTCAATTGACCGCGAAATATATCGGACACAGGTGTCCTTTCAAATTCAGCACGTCTAGTTACAGAACCTTTGTTTTTCTTTCCCATTACCTGCACAAATATTCATCACAAATGTGAGTTTTCATCCAATTTCTATTACCATGAACTTTAATGTCAACACTTACCTTCCATTCTGTATCATCATCATCTTCATAGCTCTGATTGGCACCATCTCCATTTGAGACATCACCATTACTGATATTACTGTCTGATGTATCTTTGACCAATTTAATAAGCTGCAATAAAAGTTACAGTACATTCCATTTATTTGAACAGACAATAGCCCAATATCCACGTAGATACACAAGTATATAATTATAGCACATTTTTAAATGGCCAAGATAAACAAGAACTCAATACAAAATAATACAATGACAACAATAAGGAAGTATGTAAATGAGAATAATTGGAATAATTCTCCAATTCCAGAAAATTTTTTGAGCTTCTGGATACAAAATAGCATACAAATATTTGAAAACAATAAGATCAAATTAAAAGAAATCAGATTTTTTTCCCCTCTGCCTTAATATTGGTTAATGGAATTTTAAAAAATATACTTTCCTGCCGACAATTGCACATTGTGACCCATATTAGGCTTAGTAGTAGGAATAAAAATATTAGATTTTTTTATTGTGTTTTGTAAATAGGTTTGGGACTGTCCAATTAATAACAGAAACTAATTTTGGATTATCTATGTGGTTACATAATAGTTTGTACAAAACCACAAAATCAATGAAACTGAAAACTCAGTATGCAATATTTTTTGAGCTAGCAATATGAGCATAATTAACATGAGATGATAGGTGATGGTATATAGCTTCCAGGCTAAAGAATTTGTATTGAATAGACTCAAGTTTAGGTATGTTAGTGTATATACATTTAAATATTTTAATGAGCTTGAAATTAAAAAAATGTTGATTTCATATTAAGAAGTATTTACAAATTCACGCTGCAGGCTATCTTTCATTATTAAACTATCTGGAATGGGAAAGGATGAAATCACTTAAGAGTGTTATAATTTAAGTTTGGATAATAAACAAAAATATTTTCCAAATAACTAGTAAATTAAAAATGTATCAATAAGACATTTTGGAAAAAAGTATACCACTATTACAAAATTCAACCCATTCTTTTTTTTTTTTTTTTTTATAGCTATTTTTAAGCTCTGTATCTTAAGGCCTTAAACAAATTGAGCGCTTCAAAACAAACCAAAAACAGGAATTAATTTATCAAACAAAAAATCCTGCCATTGTATATGCATGTCTTCCAACAGATAACGAGAAACAAATAATTCCTCAATAAGCTTTGAAAACTTGAACCAAATTCTTATTAGTTTTGTTTAGCCTATCAACACTAATGGCAGGGATTGACAGATAACCATTAACATCATGACCTACTATACATACCTCCAGCATTTCATCATTTAAAGCATTAAGCAAGCAACTAAAGAACTCCTCAGCATCCTCCTGCCTGCCCTCCACTTTAAATGTGTCACTCTGAATGTTACTCAACATTTTGTAAATGTAATTGGGCTCAAAAGCAGCCCCCACCTGAACTTCAATGGTATCATCTTTACGTTGAGCCTTCTCCTTGCGATTGACACGTGACACAGGTGAAAGGGGACTAAATTCATTCACAAATTCCACCCTGTAAATAAATAATAAAAACATTTTAGATGAATTGTAAGTCTCTTCAATTACAGGAATGCTCCGTAGACACCCTGTACATAAAACAGTGCTGTTTTTGGGATTTAGATAGTTAAAAGAGAGGAGTAAAGAACACACAATAAAAAACCTGTATTTAATGTTTTGCTGGTTTCACAGGCCATTTCGATGATATGAAATGTTATATTTCATGGCTACAGTTCAAGTAAATTCGCCTTTCAAAAAGAACTAAAATACAAAACTAATACAACTTTATTATTATACTTTAACATAATTCACTCTTCAGGTATTTCTCTCTCTATTCTTTCACTGAAATTTTTTAAATATACATTTTGGATGTTTTACATCTTAGCTGATTATGTAAATTGTTCCCAGTTTATAAAACATGAAATAAATTCTTTATAAATTGTTGACTAAAAATAAAATCAACGCTATGTCACAATGAAAGTTTTGAGTAAAAAGCAAAAAAACTAATTTTTTCATTTCCAATTTTATTCCTGTCTTAATTGGTGTCTAATACTTATCCAATAACTAAGACTTAACAAACTTTAATTAACCATTTAATTTTTATCTTTATGAAAATAATATTTTTCCTCTAAGCATTAAGAATAGCGGTATGTGCCTTGCCCTACACCGAAAAAAGGGTTAGGTCCAAAACTCGTATATAAAAAAGAAGGCTAAGTGCATTTGTATAATTATAATCTAACCTAGAACAATTTTAGTATGTTATTCATTTAAGAACATTCAGAAAAACATGTTGAGGTTTTGTTTAGTGAATGTTCAACTGTGAACAGAAAAGCTTAAACGCCCTTTTCTTAAAAATGGCTCAAAATTTTTAAAAGAAAATTGGCATTAGGATGAACTTTTTCTATTCTTTAACATAATTAAAATAATATTTCCAGTCTTCTATTAAGAAAATTTACAAAAAAAAGTTTTTTGGGTGGCGATAGATGGCAGCTGGGAAGAGTAGGTGTTGAATCCAAAGGAAATAGAAACCTAATATGGGTAAGTCGTTATTCTATAGCATAACTAGTTTGTATTTTACTTTCCTGTATACACACATACATGTAATATACGTAGTACAGGAAAAGTTATGAACTACTGCGGGCAATGGATTTGGTTATTTTGACGGAAATACAGGTTTTGGGGGTTCCTCGATACCAAAAAAGTGTATTTCCCGCACACCCACTAAAGCCTAAACCACACACAGATTTTTTCCAAATTGGAGAAACCCTTTCCTATCTGACTCCAGTCGAAGCTTTAAGATTTCGAAAAGCATTCTTTAAAATTTGGGGGTACTTTACATGAAGCCATAGGACATGTAATATGCTCTATACGATGACATACACATCATTTTGCTCTATCTTTTGTTTTTCGAAAAAATACAAACTGTCATTTTCTTGACGTGCCTCTCATGTCGGTAATATTTACATTAGTGGTTGATTTCTTCAAATTATTGTTTTTACGAATGCATATGCTTTAAATGATGTCGAATAGTTTCTTGAACACTCAATAGTTTTCTATGAAAACCATCAAAATTCCACATTTTCAGAAATGCTCAAACACCATTTTCTCAAAATTTTTATTCATTCTTTTCATTCGGTTAGTGCTTATTGAACTGTTTAAGATATGAAGATGTTAAGAATTAATTTGAAGAGAAGAATTAATTTGCTGTATTCTTTTGTTCCCCCCCCCCCTCCAAAAAGTACACAAATGTAATTTCTTTAAAATATCTGATGCCGTTGAAGTGGATATTTCCAGCAATTTGTGTACATTATTGAATTTGGGAGTGAATGTTCTTCAAATGATGTTTCTCTATAACAAAAGATTCCTGAGAATAGAAGCTTCAAATTTTGCATTTACACTAGAGCTCAGACAACTTTTCTTAAAAACTCTTCAAATATTTCAATGAAAATTTCCTTATAAGACGTGGTTTTACTCCTTTTTAATATTTTAAAAATGTATTTCGAGTCTTCCATTGGGAACTGAAAATTTTCAAGAAAATATATGTAGGGCGGCAATAGATGGCAATCACAAGACCCTAAAACTAGTCCCCACCAAGGAAATTAGAGAACTTTACTGTGAGAAAATTCCGTGCCATTCTGTAGCACCACTAATTTTTATTTTCTTGCAGTTAAGAAGGAACTTCTTAAGAAATAAATGATGTAATACTGCACAAAAATACTAAAAATTTTCGGCAGAAAAGCCTATTACATGGCCCTGGTAACAAAAATGTGGTTAAATTGCTAAATTTGAAGGAAAAAAAAAGAAAAAAAAGAAAGGAGAAGGAGGGAAAAAAAAAAAAAAAAAAAAAAAAAAAAAAAATTGAGGTGGAGCTCGAATCCCTTTTTGTGGGTCCTTGATACAGATACAGAAAATTGATGGCAAAACGTTTTGCCTGTCTGTAAACAACACTAGCAGCTAAACTGTTCTGCAGATTTTTTCCAAAATTTATATATATATATAATATATATATATAACATCAATCTTTTTGTTATTTATTACATTCTTATGGTAGAAGACTTAATAATCCCACTAAACATTAGCAAGTCCCCCTTCTTCTCCTTTTAAAATAACTCATTTATTAAAGAATAGAAAAAAATAATTTACTTCATTCAATTACTATTATTTTCAAAACTGAAGTCTCAATTACAATACAGAAAACAAAATACTCACATGCTATCTATTATTGGAGTGGATGATTTGCCACTCCTTCGTAGTGGCATAGACAAAGACTTCATCAGATTATAAAAAGGTGGACAAGCAAGCAATGCTTGTAATGTTGAATTAATATAACACCAATTACTTCTATTGGTCAAACCACGGGGCTGCAAGCTAATAGCTTTGTGATCCAGCTGGTATTTTGACAGGAACTCTAAACCAAAAACAAAGTAAATCATTAAGGAGGAATATGCCCACCAAATGGTACATACAATATTATAAGAGAACTCACCTCCTAATCTGTAAAGATGAGGATCGTTTGCCATGCTTGGCGCAGGAAGATCTGACTGCCCGAGCTGAGGAAAGTGCTTTGATGCATCTCCAGTTACAGAAGCAGCATCTGATGTTTTACGAGTCATGTCACCAGCTCCTGACACAGTAACAGCATTTTGAAAAGGTCGCACAGCAGCCAAAGGTTTTGAAGCTGCAGTGCCAGGTGCTATGCCTGTGGCAATAATCATGGCACCGTCAGATGGAAGACCACTCCCACTGCTTTTATCGAACAGACTAGCCCAAGTTTTTTCTCGATTACTGGCAACTGGTGTTTGTACAGTAGTGTTTTCGGCAACTGTTGGCCGAGTAAATGGACTACTGTTAGAAGTGGCCTTGGGAGTTGCATTTGGAATCTCAGAAGCTTGTTTAGGAACAGACGATATTCCATTAGGTTTCAAATCGCAAAGAGGCTTCTCAGCTGGTGAAATCTTCGGAGGTACAGGAAAGGCACTCGCTGAATTTTCTTGCTTTTCTACCACGCTGGTCATTATTTCAACATCAGGGCTTTTGGTTACATTTGGAATAACCTTCAAAATGTCAATATCTGTATTACATTCAATAGGCAACGTTTTATCTGGACCAGAACAGTTTCCGCTAACTAACTCATTACCAACATCTTTATCCATTTTGAGGGGAAGTTCATTGGAATTAGAAATTTCTTTATTATATTCCTCATTTACAACAGTACTGGTAGCCATGTTGCTATTATTTACAACAACTGTGCTTGCTAAAGTACATGATTCAGTGTCACTGTCCTGATGTACATAACTGGACATTTTCTCTTCTCCGTTAATAGAATTCTTTAACTGAGGGTTTTCATTTTCATACAAATTCTGTTGTTCATGAACAGTAACTTCGGTTTCTCTGCCTTCGGGCATCATTCTCTCTGTAGGTCCTTCATTAACTTGATACGTTATTCCACTAGAATGTTCCGTAGTAGCCACAGGTGTAGGAACCATGTTGGGGCTAGCAGGATACACTGCAGGCGGAGGGAAAGCATTATACACAGGGTGGATCAAAGGCACAATGAAGGGGGCTCCGGTGGCATGCTGGGCCGATGGGAGTTGAGCCATATGTGGTGTTCCATGAGGCTGAGTGGGAGATTGATAGAAATGCGGATTATGAAAAGCAGGATGCATGGGAGGGACCATCACCATTTGGGCAAAAGGTGGACCTGTGGGTGATTCCACCATGGCAGGAAGAACTTCATGACCGTGTCCCACGCCTGGTGTCCTGGGTCCGAACTGGCCCTCCATCCTCTTGCTGCCAGGCTTGCTGTTTCGTGGCCGTCTCGGACCCAAGCCGTTTCTAGTTGCGTTTGGGGAACCTGAAGTCTCGTGAGGCACTGAGACTTCACCGGTTGGGTAAACTTGTTGGGAAATGTGAGGAGAATACGGTGTTAGAGGAGGCCCAACAAAACTATGAACATTCACATTTGCAGTGACGTTGCCTACATATACATTGGAGAGGGGCATGCCCGTGTGGCCCATCACTTGGTACATGCTCGTCATGACGGGTTGAGTGGATGGGGGTACTGATGATGCAGGTGGTGGCACAGATAGCATCTGCACCGATGCATTTTCGGAAGGGTATCCAGTTTCTCCTGCAACACCTCCAGATGCTTGAACCTGATTACTAGCTGGAGGACTTGTGGAGGCGACAATGGGTCCAGGATTACACTCCAGAGAATCTATTGGAGATACAAGGCCAACAGCAGGGCCATTTGGAGGTTCGGCAGCTGAAAGCAAGGTTTTGAAATCTGGTTAAACTGTCTTCAGAAGTCAGAAAGAGTTAATTCAAAGTAAAGAACAATTTCCAGAAATAACTTTTTGGTGGCAGTCATTCTTTTGAATTCTTTAAACTGGCTATTTTGTACAAAAACAAACAGACCACTTCAGCTAGTGTTGTAACAAGGTGCCGTTTCTTTGAATTCTTGCTCTGGTTTCCTGATTTCTCACCTTAACCCAACTACAAGATTGTAAAACATGCCTCAAAGGAAAATGAAGTAAAATTTATACAATTCTCATCTAAAATAATGTTTTTACTCATTTCTGACTACAAATCCTCAACAGCTTTTCTACACAATAAACAAAAATTATTCAGTTAAAAAATTGATCAATAATTTAACACAATTTTTTTCTTTCCTAGACAAGCAATGTATTCATTGAACCAAATCAATTCATCACCACCTCCACACAAGTAGTAATTATTGCTGCTAATTACTTATGGAGAGACCTTGATTTCTTGTAGTCAATTATTCTTTTGTATCTGGAAACAAATGTACACCCCCCTTAAAAAAAAGAAATGTCTGACTTTAAATATTTCATCACTAATAAATAAATAATTAAAATAAATTAAAAACCTCTAGGCATGCTGAAATATGTTCTTCACATCAATCAGAGAAATACCAATAGGTTAGATGTTAGAAAATTCAATTACTGGACATAATTATGTAGTATTAAAAATGATTACCAACTAGAAAACAACAGCTTGGTTAAGAAATTTGAAATATTTTTTTGAAGCAAAGGCACAGAAACTACAAGTGCAATTTAGGGACCACAAATCTATTGTTTTTATAAAAGACAATGTTTGAATCCTAAGCCATTATTTATTGTTCTTTTTGTTAATTTAATTTCTCTAGTTTGTAGTGCAAAACTGCAATTTCTTTTGTTGTCAACTTCAGTTTACAATGCATTTGCATTTTCAGTATTTATCACACAGAATCATTAATTAGAAAAATTTAAGGATATTTATACAAACTGTCAGAATTCATTTCTAAAACAGTTTAAGCAACCTGTCAAACCCAAGAATTCGACAAGGAATTTTCCACTTTTATGAACATCATTCCTGAATGATATTCAATATTCTGAGCAAACCTTCCAATACAAACTCTTGCAATGCCACAGGATACCATTAAATAGAATTGGCAGCTTTGATCAAATTTTACACCTGAAATTTCTAGTTGACTCAATGAATACGAACAGGTCTGAACTTTAATGCAGTAATACATATCTGAAGATAAAATGCACTGATCTATAGATCAATATTAGCAAATTACTTTATATTTGGTCACTGAAATACAATTAAAGCTGTTAGTACTACAAAAAATTAGAATACTTCAACATAATAATAATAATAATTATTATTATTATTATTATTATTAACCAGAAACAGCACAAATATTAGAAGAGGCACTATAATCACATTCTCATCTACTTCAAACATGCGGAAAGAAAATCTTACAAACAGTACAAAAGCATTTAAATATACATCCTTTTCTCAAATGCATTGGATATAAATAAACAAACTATTAGAAAGGATTAACAAAATGCTTGAAAAAACAGCAACGATCAACCAATAAACTTATTCTGTTACCTGTCGAAGGAACTAGACCCACTGCCACAGCTGCAGGGGCTGTTGTGTACAATGGTTGAGGGAGGAAGACACCCCGCAATGTTGGGTGAGGTATGGGAGCCACTGCTACCAACAATGAAGAGAAATTAGCCTTCAAGAGCAGAAACTGATACTATCCACAGGAAACACTTGAACTGTATTTACAATTTTATTTGCAAAACAGAATCCTGAGCCTTTATCAATTAATAAAAGAACATTCAAAAGTATTTCATCAGCAAAAAGAACCTCCACAGACTAAATTAAATGAAGTAAAAAAGATAAGAGAATTAATTAAATCCCTAATATCTTCCGAACTAAATACCTACATAATATCTATATTAAATATGCCATTTTTTCCCCAAACACAGACAACTGAGATTTCTCGTGAAAGAAGGAAAGAAAGCTTTTTCTACCTAACAAACACATTTCCCATGGATTATAGAACTTCGTGGATCTAACAAAGTTTGAAATTTAATTAAATATACAAAAAACAAAAATTAAGCACACAAAAAGATTCAAATTCTGAATTCGGTTATTGTTATGTTGAAATTTACTCAAAAATAAAAAAATTTGCAGTATTTCCGAGTAAATGTTTCACTCCTAACCCAAAATACAAATAGCCAAAAAGGTGTGTCAGAATAAATTTGGACAACAAAAAAAATTCGATAAGAAACAAAGTCAACATCAAGAAAATTTAATAGAAAATGAAGAAAAATAAAAAATAAGTAAATGAATTTTTGTCAATGTTGATAATGTCGAATTGATTATGAGACCTCAACGCACAAGGTGTTCAAGATCACCAAGCAGTTCTGGAACAAACTAAAAAGTAAGTTCTTTTCAATCGTGTTTATCAAAATATATTAAAATTATTCAGATGTTCAGAAGTATCAGAGTTGAAATCAAATGAAACAGACTTAAAAAATGCGAAATTAATTGGGTTTACATGGACATTTTATGAACATTTACAATTTGTTGAAATATTAGGAGCTTCCCGTAATTTTTCCATACTTCAATATTGCACACTTGAATTTCTGGCACTTCTTTTTGTTGAAGTCTTGTTATATGTCAACTTATAATACAATACCAATGATAACTATTATAAGTTCATATAATTATTTTTCATTTTGAATAATTGGCAGTTTTGGATTTTCAAATTTGTGATTAATCATTTTTCAAAGAATTATTTTTCATACCTCATGAAGTACGACTGGTAACAAGTTTTACACGAGATGGCTTGCGCCTAAACCGCAATCCCCTAAACGCCATACAGACAATTTTCTCCAAAATTCATATACCATGATCGACTTTGATCTTTGCATTGAAAAGCGGGATTGAAAATCTTTTAACTTTTTGGAGTTTTACAAGTGTCAAACACATTCCCATAATTTTTTCTAAAAGAGTTCCCAAGTTTTTTATTTAAATTTTTTCCTCAGTGCTTACAAATGGTGCTGGTTTCATTTTGGTTCAAGGCTCTGAATTTCAGAAAATTACTCAAGTGCAAAATTATTTTGGAGCGATTTTACAACTACAACACAAGGAGAGCGATCAATGGAAGAGGAAGAGGAGGAAGAAGAGGAGGAAGAAGAGGAAGAAGAGGAGGAAGAAGAGGAGGAGGAGGGGAGGAGGAGGAGGGGAGGAGAGAGGAGGAGAGGAAAAGAGGAGAGGAAGAGGAGGAGCGACGGAGAGAAGAGGAGGAGGAGAGGAGGAGGAGGAGAAGGAGAGGAGATGGAGAGAAGTGCGAAAGGAGAGGAGGACTCCTGTCTGTCCAGTCAGTCTCTCTCTCTGTCTGTGTCTTGTCAGTCAGTCTCTCTCTCTGTCTGTGTCTGTCCAGTCATCTCTCCATCTCTCGTCTGTGTGCTGTCAGTCCGTAGTCTCTCCTCTCTGTCTGGTGTCTGTCAGTCAGTCTCTCTCTCCTCTGTCCTGTGTCTGTCAGTCATCTCCTGCCTCTACTGTCTAGTGTCCTGTCAGTCGTCTCCTCTCTCTGTTCTGTGTCTGTCAGTCCAGTCCTTCTCTCTGTCTTGTCTGTGTTCTGTCAGTCAGTTCTCTCTCTGTCTGTGTCTGGTCAGTCAGTCTCTCTCAGAGTCAAGTCAGGGCAGTCTGCTCTCAGTTCCAGTTCAGTCAGTCTCTCTCAGTCAGTCAGTCTCTCTCTCTCAGTCAGTCAGTCTCTCTCCTCTCAGGTCAGGTCAGTCAGTCTCCTCTCCTCTCAGTCAGTCCAGTAGTCTCTCTCTCTCTCAGGTCCAGTCAGTCGTCTCTCTTCTTCAGTCAGTCAGTCTGTCTCTCTCCTCTCTCAGTCAGGTTCCAGTCTGTCTCTCTCTCTTCTCTTCAGTCGTCAGTCAGTCCTTCTCTACGTCAGTCAGTCAGTCTCTCTGTCAGTCAGTCAGTCCTCCCTCTGTCAGTCAGTCAGTAGTCTCTTCTCTCTCAAGTCAGTCAGTCAGGTCTCTCCTCTTCTCTCAGTCAGTCAGTCTCGCTCTCTCTCAGTCAGTCAGTCAGTCAGCTCCTCTTCTCTCCTCTCAGTCAGTGCAGTCAGTCTCTGCTCTCTCTCCTCAGTCAGTCAGTCAGTCTCACAGTTCTCCTCTCTCAGTCCAGTCAAGTCAGTCTCCTCTCATCTCTGTCAGTCTAGTCAGTCAGTCTCTCTCCTCTCCTCGTCAGTCAGTCTCTCTTCTCTCCTTCTCTCTCTCAGTCAGAGTCAGTCTCTCTCTTCTCTCAGTCAGTCAGGTCAGTCTCCTCTCGTTCTCTCAGTCAGTTCCAGTCTCCTCTTTCTCAGTCATGTCAGTCAGTCTCTCTCTCTCATCAGTCAGTCAGGTCAGTCTCCGTCTCTCATCAGTCAGTCAGGTCTCTCTCTTCTCGTCCAGTCATCGTCTCTCCCTCTCTCAGTCAGTCAGTTCAGTCTCCTCTCTCTGTCAGTCAGTCAAGTCTCTCTGTGCAGTCATCAGGTCTCCTCTGTCAGTCAGTCAGTCTCTCTCTCTCTCGTCAGTCAGTCTCCTCTCTCTCTAGTCAGTTCAGTCTCTCTCTCGTCAGTCAGTCAGTCCTCTCTGCATCTCAGTCAGTCAGTCAGTCAGTCTCTCTCTCTTCAGTCAGAGTCCGTCAGTCCAGTCTCTCTCTCTCAGTCAGTCAGTCAGTCAGTTCTCCTCTCTTCAGTCAAGTCAGTCAGTTCAGTCCTCTCTCTCCTCTCTCTCAGTCAGAGTCAGTCGTCTCTCTCTCTTCCGCTCAGTCAGTAGGTCTCTCTCCTCGTCTCCAGTCAGTCAGTCCTCCGCTCTCTCTCCTCAGCAGATCAGTCTCTCTCTCTCTCCTCAGCTCAGTCCAGTCAGTCTCTCTCCAGTCAGTCAGGTCAGTCTCTCTCTCCCTCCTAGTTCAGTCAGTCTCGTCTCTCTCTAGTCAGTCAGTCAGTCTCTTCTCTCTCCAGTCAGTCAGTCAGTCCTCTCTGCTTCTAGTCAGTCAGCTCAATCTTTCTCTCTCAGTCAGGTCAGTCTGTCTCCTCTCCCTAGTCAGTCAGTCTGTCTCCTCGTCTTCTCTCCTCAGTCAGTCAGTCTGTCTCCTCTCTTCAGTCAGTTCAGTCCAGTCTCCGTCTCTCCATATGCTGTCAGTCAGCAAGTCAGTCTCCTCTGTCACAGTAGTCCAGAGAGGTCACTCAGTCATCTCTGTCAGTCTGTCAGTTCGCTCTCGCGAAATTCTGTTTTCTCTCTTCTCAATCCGATCTTCTCGATCGCTTCCTACACACGTCTGCAAGTCTCATGATTCTGCCTCTCGGCCTCGGTCAGTAGAGAGGCTCCTCCCCTCAGCCCTCCCTCGCGCCCTCCTTCTTGTCTTCACTCTCTCCAATCTCTTCCGCTCCCTCTCGTCCCCTTCTTCCTTCTTCTTCGTTCTCCCTCCTCCTCTATCCTTTCTTCGTTTCCCCCATCCTCCTCTCTCTTCCTTCCCCTTCTCCTGTCTTCTCTTCTCCCTCTTCCCCCCTCTCCATCACTCCCCCTCAAGTTCGATGTCAGTCTTCCATCTCTCTTTCTGTCTATAGCTCCAGTGCTCTCTCATAACTTCTCCCCGTCTTCTCTCGGCTATGCGTGAGTTCTCTCCCGTCGTGACGATAAGCTCAGTCCAGTTTCTAGATCTCATCGTCCTCGTCGTGCAGAATGTCAGTTCGATCAGTCAATGTTCATGCTCCGTTTCTCGTTGTCTTTCTGTTTCTATCTATCCGAGAAGCGAATCTGGCGTCTCTCGAGAGTGTATAACATGGCGCCACCTCAGCTCTCCTTGCTTCTTCATTCTCTCGG